>BMAU01021387.1:495000-1095000 GCA_019973935.1 Trichonephila clavipes | reverse complement strand
TTGGCGTTGGTTTCAAATCATTCATGTCCATTACTGCATTCTGTAAAATAAATAATTCTATGCTTAATAGAAACACAAACTAGTTCTTAAGGTGACAGATATTAAGTAAGTGCTTGCATGAACGCACGCAAAATGCCAACGAGTGTTTTAATGGAATAGTTTGGCAAAAGTACCAAAGGAAGTTTTTTGTCTCGCTCAAAACAATTAAATTTGGGTCATATAATGCTATTATACACTTCAATGAAGGATTAAATGGGTGTCTAAAAGTTTTTAATAAAATGAATATAGAAAACCCTGGGATGTTTACCTTACAGGGATATAAACATTTAGATAAATGCAGAATCCGGGAATTAATTCATAATGCAGACCCCAAAACAAAGAAAAACTGGAAAATTTTAAGAGCACTTAAAAAGAAAACAATTAGTGTTTTAGAAGTTAAAGAGGGAAAGGATTATAAATCTGGTGTACTTTAATAAGAAAGTAAGTGTTTTTCTTGTAATCATATGAGTTTAATGTTATTTTTGTCGTTTTCTCAAAATGAGTTTTTTCACATTTTTTCTTACCGCAAAACACAATATCTCAAAAAAATATGCTTGAATTAAATAAAAATTTTATATGTATGTTTTTTAAATACTTATACAGGGAATAGACCTTTCTTAAGAGTTTGTGTTGAGAGTAGAAATTTTTTTATATAGCAATAAAATGAAAATTACAATAGCTTTTAAAGAAAATGTCAACGTATAGAAGCTCGAAACACAATAACTTCCCACGTAATAGTTATATTACCAAAATAAGAGTCTATTCACTAGATAAGGTTATATGCTATATTATTCACACAATTTACAAAATGTCAATATATTTATTTTATTTTCAGTTATCATGTTTTGCGTAAAGTCTTATTTTTTTAATAAAATACCCCTTTGACTCTAAAAATGTATACTAACAAAACTTTTTTGGGGTATTTTTCTAATTTTAGAGACCCATAAGGTCATAAAATATGCATTTACAGGCAAAATTCAGGTTAATTCAAAAAATTTTCTTCGAAGGTGTTCTGTTACCTTAAATCTAATAAAACTATGAATAAAAAATTCCTTTTACTTCCAGATTGGTAATATCCTGTTTTGTGTCTTGATTCAAGGAATTAAAAGTTTATTAGTGAAACTATTCAGTAACAGTGTTATTGACATTTCAAAAATTTTTTTTTTAATTTTATAACTATTCATTTAAATTTTTCTTAATTTTTGAACATATAATACTGAAAAATACATTCCTCGTTAAGTAAAAATTAGTATTTTATAATGCATATTAATACAAAACAGCTTTTGAAGAAAATGTACCTAAATCATAGTTGCATCAAATTTGCTTACATTTTATAAATAGAATTTTCTTAAGTTCTATTTATCGAATTATCGTAAAAAGTGCAACAAAACACCCTCTATTTTTTAAAAGTAAGATAAACAAAAAAAGCAAAGTTTGAAGCATTTTAATATTCCAGTAACTTAAGCAGCTGGATGGATTTAAAAGTAAAAGATTACTTGCATCCAAATTACTATGGCGAAAGCAAAACTGATTCAAATTCCAAATATGGCATCGATTGAAATATAACTTGTTTTCTTTTTTTGATATTATATTCATAAACTTATTTCTCAAATGATAAATTGAACATGTTTGGAAGGAAAAAATATGCAATGTTATCACCAAAAACCAGAAAAGGCTATAACATTTATTACTTTATTTTTCGTTACCAACACAGTTCATGACCTCAAGTATTTTTATCCAATTTATTTGTCATGATAGTTGTAATAAATTTTATATTTATGAGTTAAAATAGTAAAATATACTTACTGAAGGATCTGATGAGGAATCATATTCTGTGATTTTTTCAGTGTTCTGTGAAGGAGTCACAGGGGGAATCAACAAAGCAGAAGTTGATGTACTGGGGTATTGAGGTTCTGTTTCAAAGAAAAATATACGTTTTAAATAAAGCAATTAGTACAAGTAGTGAAACGATCTCTACTTGACAAATTAACTATCTACAGCAATTTTTTAATGTTACCTTAATACTATTTACTGGGTAGTTTTAAAGAAACTTATGAAAAATTTCAAAACAGTATTTTACTTTTTAATCATCTAAAACAGAATAAAATGACAAGACAGTCTCCATGCGGAGTGAGCATTAACGAATAGCTTTCATTTTTTTTACTGACTACAATTTAATTAATTATATAATAACTCAAGAAATTTACTTACTTGAAATTTCGATATCCGTACTGTCGCTGTCAAAGGGCGTGGAAAATGGCAGCGTCAGAATCGGCTCCTCCAAAACCTCATCTCGAAGTCCGTCAATTCTGCTTCTTTGGGTACTTCACCCCCCTGTTTGTCTCCTTTCTTGCCGCAAAACACTACTTTTCTTTGCCATTTTCTTTTTTTAAATTTAAATAACACTGAGGGATCTGTTGTGGTGTTCGCGGATTCATCACTCCATCAGTGTCATTGAATTGCCGCGTTATTTCAAAATACGCTTCATTTTTTTTTTGTGCTACTAACAGCATTTGTTTCCCTACATTCTATAATATGTAAGTGCGGCTTCATCAAAGCCAACACCAACTCTTTTTCGTACTGCGTAAAATAAATTCTGTTGGTATTCATTTTATACACGAGGTTAAAAACACGAACTTAAAAATTGTAGCTCCAGCTGGAAGTCACGGGGTTTATTTCGACCAATGGGAATCGACCAGTAAATCCAGGTTAAGGAACTCCGAGTCAAGGAACTGGAGGTCGAAAAAGAGCTGTGAATTGGAGTTCTAACTTGGGGTTGACTGCCGGTTACTTAACTCCAGGTTTCATCGCTGGGTCAGGTTAGCGGTGAATACCACCATAAGAGGTAAAACCAGTACAATATTAGCTTTTGAAAAATTATCATCTTTTATGTCCCATATTTTTAGTGATAATGAAAAGTATAAAGTAGAAGCTGAAATAAGGTTATACCAGAGTGATATTGATATCACCAAAGAAATGCTCTACACATCTGATGAAAGTGGAAATCAAGTCAAGTGTACAATTGATAAATATTGGTTTAAAGTTTTTAATTTAAAAGATGATTTCACAAATGATTATAAGTATCCTACATTGGCTAAATTGGTCAAAGCCTGCCTTAGCTGCTTCCATGGCCCATTAGTGGAAAGTGCATTCAACTTAATGGATACACTTGTCACTGACTATAGAACCTCTCTTAAGATTGATTCCCTAGATGTAGTGCAGACTATTAAATATGATTTAATGGCTTCTAAAGAAACCTTATGTGAAAAATATGGCTAAAAAAATCCAATGACTGATCCAATTCACAAAGATCTCTTACTGAATATGAACAGAAGTTGGAAAACATATCAAGAGGACTTAAAAACATGTATTTCAGATGAGTCACCTATAAAAGTCTCTGAAAAACCTTCTACATTAGCAGAAAAGCAAACTGCTTCTACCTCTGCATGTGCAGTTCTCGAGGAAATTTCTTCAACTTTCAATGAGGAAAATAAAAGTCAACCTTCGTGCAATTATGAAGTTTACCACAAAAGAAAGACAAGCCCACAAACATCAGAAACTAAAAAAAGCAGCACAAATTAGATAATTTTTTTTAAAGAATTAATTCAGGTAATTTAAAATATTTACCTAAAATGTAGTAGTTTATATGTTTGAAAATTTATGGTTATTAATTTTGAAAAAAAAAGTAATTCATTGAACTTTTATAATTAGGTCATTCAATACTTCACATAATTGTAATTTTCCATTTCTCTCCCCCAAACACCAAAATGTCGGTAGTAAGTCCGTAAAAGTTTCAGGGGATTTTTTGGGGTCTCACAAACACCCCTGAAGTGTCGGATAGCCTTGCAAGAGTTGATTGAAGTTTCAAAATCTATTGGGGCAAACACTTTGGCTTGAACAAAGCACCTATCTGGACTATTAAGCGAAGTAAGTGTGGGGGGAAACACGTCGTGGTGATGATACTAAATGTATGGTGTAAAATATTTAAATATAAATTTATGTACAGAAAGGCTGGCTAGCCACCCAAAGCAGTCTTCATCCTTTCCCAGACAATGTAAACAGTGTTGCATGTCTGCTATCAACTGTCGCTTCCATCTCCAGTGCCATTTAGCAAACTGGTTTCAATGTGTCGAAAAAACTCGCAAATACGTCTTTTGTAAGAGCACACGGAATTCGAATGTAACAATACTTTCTAAAAAACAGTTTGATCATGATAGAGTGGAGGAAATAAAAACTTTGAAGGGGACATTTTTCTTACAAGAGACAAGTTCCGTATAATTTGTATCTTGCAGACGTATCATCCCGAAAATGTTTTTTAGTAACTCCAGAGATCGAAATGGTGGGTGGACATATTTACCAGTGATGCGACGCTTAATTAATTACTTTTTAATCAAACACTCGTTTCTTAACTTCCCAGGTTCTTGAGATACATCGCATCAGGGCTCAAGTTAAAATTAAACACACTAAAGACATAATACAGTGCTCTAAATTAAAGGGCCGATTCTCAAAGTAACGATTCATTTGACTGAATTAACACGTGTAAGTTTAAGTAACTGTACAGCATAACTAGATTGAGATTTTACTTAGCTTTTTGAGAGAGAGGTGTCGGGTTGGAGGGAGTGGCCGCTCCAAGTCCCGCGGAGTCTAGTTCAATCTGATTAGTTTGTCTCTCCGTGTCCAAAATCGGGGTGCTTCCCGCTTTATTTGGCGTCCTCCTCACTGCCAAATGCTAGAGCGGACTCTTTACCTTGTCCGCTTAATTTTCTCTGATGGGTCCGGAACCAGCGCAAAGGTCGTTGCCTTGTTTTCGAGCGGGAAAATTCTCGGACGCTCCCCCAATATTTATGGGTGTAATGATCCCCGAAGGCGTGGGGATGTAAGCACCCTTTGCTAAGGAATTTCAGTGGTGGGGAAAGAAAACACTTTCCACCAAACTGAGTTCGCAATTTTGAAGTTCTATTGAATATTCCTGAATGAATCCGCGCCTCCCATCACTCCTCCCCTCTCTCAAATGCACAGCACACAAAAAAAATTACAACCAGCAAAAAATTTGCTTTTCGTCACAAGAAGAGAGTTCGGTGATCGGATGTGTGACAACACCTCCAAAGAAGACTGCAGCCCGTCCGTGACGAGGGAAGATTTCCTGTAGACTCCGGCAATTGCGGAATGGAAGTGTTCCAATACCAGAAGAGAGTTCTGTGATCATATGTATGTCGACCAGAAGAAGTCACTGATGCATCGACACTGCAAGGTATGTTGGGTGCTCAGGCGGTTCAACACCTCCAAAGAAGTCTGCTAAACTGTAATAGAAAAAAAATTTGTGTCTCCCAGGGAAACCATATTAGTCATGAACCCAAAATTATTTTAAAAAGAAAAACTTGGCCCCATTTGACCTCCGTCGTAGACTCCAAGCACCAACCTTCCACTCCCATCACCTCTCATGACTTTAAAATAAAAATGTAAAAAAAATTTATAAGCAATGTCCAAAATTCGGTCCCAATTCCGTTAGCGGTAAGAGGGAAAAACAAATTAACTACCAACAACTACAATTAAGTTAATGTACGAAGAGAAAAAAAAATTTGCTGAATTTGCCAAACAATTCACAAAGACAACATACACAAAATGACAAATAGAAATCATTGAATAATCACAAAGAATCGTGTGCCACTAAATATTAAAAAATTAAGACGAGTAACACATAATAAATTCAAAAATTGCATATCTAACAACTGCGCTACTCACAATAACCACACATATGAGTATCGAGCAAAATACTTTGATAAGAAATACGCGTACTAGTGAAAACATCTATATACAATACAAACGTGGCACCCAGAAACAGACACCTCATAATCGTTTAACATCGAAATCCTGACACGACCCATGTGAAGTGCATGTCCCAGACCACCAAAAAAAAATTACTAACTTAACCCTCAACAAACTCAAAGCATAAGAAATTGCAATAGTTCACTAAGAGCATTGATAACAATCTTTCGTAAAATTAATTAATTTAAAATAAAAAATAAAAAAATTGAAACGATGGGTGTGCATAGGTGGAAAAAAATTTATATATATATATGTCATGATTTTAAAGACAGAATCAGATTAAAGTTTTAAAAAGGAAGGTCTTTACGAGTACATGAGAACTAAAGGAGAGAGACAACGCCTCTTCTACAGCGCCAGTTAAAACAGGAACGGAAATGGACTTCCCCCTCCCAAGAGAACACTTTTGTGGAGGAACCCAGGAGATTAAGCCTTGTGGATTGGACTTGGACAATACATAGAATGTATCCTTATTGTTATATATTTTACGTTGTATATGCATATATGTTAACCTTAAAATATTCATTTAAAAGTGGAGTCTTCATAAATTGCTAAGAAACTGTCTATTATGGAATTTATATACGTATTTAGTGTTTACATGTGTATTAGAATTAATTCAGTAATGCTATTTGTGAAGTTTGATATTTTATAGTAAAATAATTTTGGTTTCTTCACTTGTGTACTGCATTAAGATAAAGAGTGAGGAAAAGTTAAGTATCTTTCTAAACTGCTACTTAATTAGATTTGGAGAATTTTCCTATGTGCATTTCTTTGCATGTAAACAATATTTTCCTTATTATTCAACATTTTCGAGATAACTCTTAGTGATACCTTTTATGTGAATGTGCTGATTTTGTATTTACTTATGTGTTCTTTTTAGCATAGTGTTTTTAAGGCAAAACACGTTAAGCTATGGTTTCCTAGGGAAGGGACGCCGTTCTTTAACGTCCGTAACATTACGGTGGATGACGTCACTAAAACGTCGCCTGTGTAAATAGATAGGCGTGGTTTCCTAGAGAGCGGTGGATGGGAGCGGAATGTGAAGCAGCAGGTCGTTACGATCGTCATAGAGGCAGCAACAGTTTGTTGCACGTTTTTCTCGACAGCGGCGGCAAAAAAGATGTGTGTGTGTGTGAGTTCCAATGTTTTCTGGACTCCTGAAAAGTCACTCCTCAGAATGAACCAGATGAGGCTGATCTTTTTTTGGATCTATGGCGAAGATTTACAAAAGATTTCCTCGTAAAGAGCAGGCTGAATTGCGAATTCAGACTACTAATTTCATTAGTAATGCTGAACGATAAGAATGATACAATCTGATGCCTCACCAGCCTGCTCAACCCCAAGGAATGAAAGGAGGATGCTTTCAAGCAAAGCCAATGTTTCGGAAATATTTTTTGTCTAAGTTTTACTTTTTTAAATAATTAATAGACTAAAATTTAAAAAATTAGATTCTCTTATTTTAATGCAAATAATGAAAGTAACCTATAACTTACTTATAATTCACTTATCAAAATTGTATATTTTTCATTTTTTGTTGTTGATGTTGTTCAGTGTTTAAATTAAATTCTCTTATTTTAATGTAAATAAAGGAAATAACTTATAACTTACTTATAATTAACTTATCAAAATTGTATTTTTTTCATTTGTATTTTTTGTTGTTCAGTGTTTAAATTAATTTTTAATCTGTAAAAATTTAAACTGTGAAAAAAAAATATATGAATAAAACTATTAAATCATGTCATGATTGTATTTTCTTTTACAACTATATGCAACACTTCTTTGGAGCATATTGTCTTTTTTTGTATTATAAAAGCATTTGAAGTCAGTTAACTGTTTACCCAATTCAATACAAAAATATTGGTATTAGTATAATGTGTTATATGTGGGATTTAACTAGAAGTTTTAGGAATTTTACAGATTCTTTTAAACTTTTCCAAATGTTTACTTTTGAGAAAAAGAATTTTTAGAAAATTAATCCTTGGAATTACTTAGAAATAATATATGGTTTTTGTAATTCTTTAATTTCAATGAACTAATGCAACAAATAATCAAATTTCTTTGATTTCATTTCTTGATATAATAAAATAACAATATATGTAAAGTATGTACAACACAGTAATTAGTTAAAAATTGCTTACGTCACTTGAAGATAACAATTTCAATCTATTTATTTTTCGACACCTTTAAGTGATAAGTTTTTGCAAACTTCACAATTACCAGATATGCATGATCAAAGTTCTTTTTGAAATTCAAATCTATCATCTATCTATCAAATTATTGAAAGTTTCATCTTCAATCAAGCATACACTTCTAGTGCATTGAGAGAAAGCGATTGAACGTGCAATCAGGAGAAAGCTCATAAAAAATGAACAATGCATCTTGATGTGTACATACTCTTATGTGAATTGATCGAAAACATTACAGTGGCGGCAAAGGTGTTGAAATTCGTATACCGCATAGAAAAGGACTGCACAAAAACAGGTTCTACTGTATAAAAAAATGTGTATAAAATATAAAAAAAATATGTTCAATATATAAGTACAATATAAAAAAATAAGTTCAATATATATGTAAGGAACCGCTGCCTGCACCTGGCAACAGGTCGAACGAGAGACGATAAAAGAAAAGGATCTGGCAACGACGGAGGGAGAAAAGCTCGGAACGAGAGAGGAGAGGGTGGCGAAGAAAACCGGGGTCGTGAAAAGTAGACACGGCTGGACGATGTATCTTAATCTTGTAACATCTCAATATATTCTTTATTTTAAGAAATGTCCCATAGAAGGTGTGGAATAAACAGTGGGACAAAACCCTGTCTGCAATTATTTTCAATTCACAATGCGAACACGATCAGAAAAGAACCCACAAGTTTACACTGGTGTCAGAAGTGCGATGCAATGGAGCAGAAGTTAAATGAACAAAATATTTCAAATTGATCGGTGTTCGTACTACATAATTGTGAACAAGGTTCTAGTGGACATTCGGTTTGAAAGGAAATTTTTAACAAGGAAATAGATTCCTGCAGTGTATCTTCAAGTGGATGACCCGGAGAATTGCCCTGCAGCAGTTTCAAGTGAAAAAAAACAAGACCTTCTTCATATGGAGTTTTACCATCACCTGCCGAGTTGGGCTATGAACGAACAGATGTCGTATTTTTCTTCATTTTCTGATGAATGGAGCCGTGATCTGAAAAGTGTTCAAGTACAGAAACAGCGTTCATGTCGATGTAAGTGGCTATTGTTCCCCTAAGTTAAAATATTGTGTGAATATTTAAAAGAGTAATGGGATGCAGTCATATTTAATTTGTTTTTTTAAAAATAAAATAGAAAAAGCTGATATATCTGAAAAAAGAAAATTTCATTGGTTTATTGCAATATTCTATGTTGTTGGATTATTGTGTAGATGAAATAAGAAAATTGTGTACTTATTTTACCTGGAAATGATAGGGTATCATTTTAAATGTTGTAAAATATGGTATTTAGAGTTCTATACAGTGTTAAACTATAATTTCTTTTTTATCAGCATTCTTTACTGCTTTGAAGTTGTCTCAAAAATTAAAATCTGGGTATAGAAAGTGTTTTGCATAACAATTCAGTTTGCAGAATTAAAAAAAAAGAGAATTAGATTAATTTATCTTGAAATAATGGTTGCGAAAAATGTATGTTTGAGTGGGTGAAAAATATCCATTAAAAAAATGTGTATATGTATTTCAAGTAGACGGACTTCCTGTTAAAATGTTGTAAATAAGAGATTTTGTAGGTTATTTATGACTCAGAATATGGCATGTTTTTTTTTTAATATTATATGATAGTTTTTCGTTTTAAGCAAAAGTGTTGCAATTTGTCAGTTAGTTGATAGTTTAATGCAATCTGAGGTTATTTCCTTTGCTCGTAATTTAGGATGTATATGTATATTGGTTTTTTGTTTCCTGCATAAGATTCTTCTTTTAATTAAAAAAAAAAGAAACTAAGAGTAGATTTATGATTTGAGAAATAATTCTATGGTAATGTAGCTAAAGTATGTTGTTAATTGTGTTTTTTTTATTTTGAAAAAGGTTCTGCGTTCTGATTAGAAACAAATAACTGTGTCTCATATAAGTTTTATTGTAAACATATTTCGTATTGTGTTTCTGGAATTTGAGTACTCTTAGAAAAAACGAGTAGAATTTTTCTTGCTTGTTAAATATATAGTACTAGGTCATTTAAGTGTTTGTCGTTAAATTTGTCAGAAGGTAATTTGGCATTAAGTTTAGCTTGATTAAAAATGGCATTTCTCATTAGAAGTAAGAAAATTGACTTAATTCAATTAGCGCGGGACTTAGATGAGTCACCTGATCCGTCTATGTCTAAAATTGTTTTAAGGAATTTAATAATCTCTAGTAAATATTACAAGGAGGAAGAGGCAAAAGAGTTATTGGAAGTTATTACAGCTGAAAGGTTAGAGACAGAACAGCAGCAAAAACTAGAACAACAAGAACAATTATCAATTGAAAAATTACGCTTGGAAATAGAATTATCTAGGAACGCTAATCAGAGTGCTACTCAAAATAATGGTCAAACCTCAAGTGTGAGATCTTTAGATGAAATAGTTAAAATGGTTAGGCTCTTAACTGTAAAGGTACCCAATAAATCAGACTGGTGGGACTATTTCTTTTCTAGTCTTGAAAATGCTTTCGCTATTGAAATGGTTAGCGACAAGTTAAAACCGAAGGTTTTGTTATGCATGTTAGGAGACAAAGTGTCAAACTTATTAGTTAACCTAGGCGAAGAAGAATTAAAAAATTACGAGTCTTTAAAACAGGTTGTACTCAAGGAGTATGAACCCTCTCCCCAAAAATATGCTTAGAAAATTTTAGAAAGGCCAAACGTAACTCTGACGAAACTTTCTCTCAGTTCGCGTCCCGTTTAACAGCGATGTGGTTAAGTTAAGAGAAGCGAATGATTTTGAGTCAGTTAATCAACTGATCGTAGCAGATAAAATGTTTGAAATGTTGGATTCTGAGACGGCGACCCATATTGGTGTGCTCCAAGGGGAAGTATGGTACAAACCCAGGGACTTGAGCACACAATGTGATATATTTTATGCTTCCAAAGGGAAATCCTACGATGAACCTGAGAGAGCTAAATGGAATGATAGTGAAAAGAGAAGTTTTAATGGTAGTTGGGGTCAGCCATTTGGGGAGAAAAAGTCAGATAATTTTTCTTCTAGGAAAAACTTTGATAGGGGTCAAGTAACTGAAATTAAA
Source organism: Trichonephila clavipes (assembly GCA_019973935.1). Classification (NCBI taxonomy): domain Eukaryota; kingdom Metazoa; phylum Arthropoda; class Arachnida; order Araneae; family Nephilidae; genus Trichonephila; species Trichonephila clavipes. The sequence continues at coordinate 1,083,896 of BMAU01021387.1, read as the reverse complement.
AAATTCGCTTGTTTCACCTGCGGATCAGATAAACATTTTAAGCGGGATTGTCCGAAAAACAAAGAGGTAGATAATAAAAGACTTAATGTAAATAAGGTGTCAACGGAAGGGACAGAATTGGAAGATGGAACGGTCACTGCTACAGTTGATTTGCTAGGTAAAGTCATTCCTAGGGGGGCTAGTGAAGACAAATTAAGTAAATTAGTGAAAACATCTATCAGTGTAGATGGGAAATTAGTCCATGCGTTAGTGGATTCTGGTACGGAAATTACTGTTATCAAGAAAGACTTAGTTCCTGGAATATCGGTTGAAGGAGCTTCCACGATTTATTTGAAAGGTATTTTCGGTCCAGCGGTTAAATGTCCTTTAGTATATGTTCCAATTGGTCTTGCTACCGGTGGCCAGGTTAATGTGGTGCACCAGTAAGTGTTATGTGCTTTGGCAGAAGTTTTGGTAGAAGACGTGTTGCTTCCACCAGAGGTTTTGGATATGTTGGGAGGAGCCCAGAGTGAAGAGAATTCACTGGCTCACAGCTCTCGGGACCTGAGGGTTGACTCAGGAAATGTAGATGAAACCGAGGTTTCATCGGATATTCTGCCAGAGAAAGCACAGGAGTACATTGAGGATTCTCAAAGGAATATTACTTCATGTCGGAATGAAGTGGGAACATTGGGTACTAAGGATGAGGAGGTGACCGCTGAGATGGATAAAGGAATCATGGTGGCTGATAGTTTTCGTTCCGAACAGGAGTGTTGTGCCGAGTTAGCATTGGTTTGGAACCATGCTAAGGAAGGCAAAGGAAACTACTATGAAGTAGATGGATATCTATTTCATAGAGATAAAATACTCGGGGAGAGTATTGGGCAACTGGTAATTCCGAAGTGCAGAAGAACGGAGGTGTTGAGACTAGCGCATACTTCCGTGTTCAGTAGTCACATGGGTCCCAAGAAGACGCTTGAACGAATAAAGTATTCTTTCTTTTGGGAGGGTCTGAGGGCCGATGTGAAGAAATTTTGTGAGTCATGTAAAGAATGTCAGCTCACTCGATCGGTTAGGATTAAAGACCGATCATCCAGTACACCTGTGGCAAGGCCTGAATTGCCATTTGAGGTGGGGAATATGGATCTGATAGGTCCAATTGATCCGTCAAGCTTAAAGGGACATAAATATATTCTATGTCTGGTTGATCAGCACACTAGGTGGGGCGAGGCTATGCCGGTGACTAGTCTCAGGGCGAAAGTAACCTGTGAAGCTTTGTTAAGCATATTTTCGAAAACCGAGATTTATCTTTTGTTGAAAAGGGAAGGTTTTGTAGAAAAGAATAGCGCAGTATCGTGGGTCATGGTACTGGATTTGTGGAAGTGGTATTTTTGTCGTTCTCTCACGAAGAACTATGCCGCATGCTTTATGTCGTTTGGAATTTGCATGACTAAAAAAGTGAGGTTTAAGATTGAATACACTTCTTATGGATGTAATTTAACGGCTCAGGTTTTAAGAATGTTAGAGCAGTTTGTTGTATCTCGAATAGTCGACATAGACATTCTGATGCAAATTTGGAAAAATCGTGTAAAACAAATTAACCTTGTATTAGAATGGGTGAGATGGGTTGGGTCGGAAATCATACCGGCCAAAGGCAAATTAGAGCCGTAGGAAAGTTTTTACTGTGGACTTAATATGGATTTAGTGAACTCATTGAGCATTCATTCATGAGTTAATGAAATAAACATTGTCTAGATTAAGATAAAAACTGTAATGTATATATTTAGTGTTGTTTTATTTTGTATAATGTGTTTTTTTATGTATCTGTTTGATCCCATTACAGTTTAGATCTTTCTGGGAACATAGTCACTTATTTCAATTGGGTGAACTATTAATATTATTTCATGTGTTTGTATTAAGGAACTTTCACTAGAACAATCATCAAGACTTTTGACTGTTGAAATTATTGTGTGTTCTGTTTGTGGATTTTCTGTTTCTCGGTTTGTAAATTTTCTGTTCCTGGTGTCTGAAATGGTAAAATCAGCCACAAGGGGCAAATTTTACTCTTATGTGTGGCGTGTAAGGAACCGCTGCCTGCACCTGGCAACAGGTCGAACGAGAGACGATAAAAGAAAAGGATCTGGCAACGACGGAGGAAGAAAAGCTCGGAACGAGAGAGGAGAGGGTGGCGAAGAAAACCGGGGTCATGAAAAGTAGACACGGCTGGACGATGTATCTTAATCTTGTAACATCTCAATACATTCTTTATTTTAAGAAATGTCCCATAAAAGGTGTGGAATAAACACAGTGGGACAAAACCCTGTCTGCAACTATTTTCAATTCACAATGCGAACACGATCAGAAAAGAACCCACAAGTTTACAATATAGGTACAATATAAAAAAAGTATGTTCAATATATACAAAAAAATATGTTCAATATAAAAAAATACGTTCAATTTTTAAAAAATATGTAAGGAAAACATCCATTTTAAGATTGTTTACAGCTACGGACGTAAGTACAGCAGGTCGCTATCCTAGGAAACCACTCGATCAACGTTAACAGACAGCCGTCTTTTCTGTGACGTCATCCATCGTGATGATTACGACCGCGAAAGAACGGCACCGCTGCTCTAGGAAACCTTTACTTTACTTGTTCGAAAATTATGGGTCAATTGCCTGCCGAGAGAATTTCTCAGTTTTTTTCTCTTAGCAAAGTGGAAATAGATTTTTATGAAATTTCGGGATTAAATATCCTAATTAAAGAAAATGAGTCTTAAACAAAGTCTATGAGTGCATTTTCGTGTGCATGGTGACAAAAGCGTGTCACCTAGTAATAGTTAGATTTATCTAGTAAAGTTTTCATTGTAGCTTTAAAGTGATTTTTTAGTAGACAAGGAAAATCAAAGCTTGTATTTTCAGACAACGCAACCGATGCTGTTGGCACATAATTAGAGTTAAAAGATGTAGAGAAATTATTAGTAATTACACGAGAGTAATTTGTGTAATTCTTGTGTGAAGAACGTGTTGAGTGGGATATTTGACTCCTGGCCATTTCCTAGTTGGTCGTCTCATCATAGTCATTGCAGAGCCAAGTTTAACAGAAGTGTCGGATAACAGGTTAAAAGTGTGGCAAAAACAAACAAAAATTGTGCAACAGATCTGGAAACGTTGGTCAAATAATTATTTGAGTACACTTCAGAATCGAAATAGATGCTATTTTGAAAAGAATAATGTAAAAAAACATGGTATGGTAATTCTGAAAGAAGATAATTTACCTGTGTGTAATTGGCCTTTTGGTAGAATTCTTGAAGTGTATCATGGTAAAGATAATAAAATTCGAATAGTGTGAGTGAAAACTAAAAATGGAATTTTTAAACGTCCAGTAACTAAACTTTGTATTTTACCTTTTTCAAGTGAATAATGTATGTGAAAATTTCAAATTTGTGTACTTTTTTCAATTCAATTTCTGTGTTTGAGTAATTTACCTTTTGTGTATTGAACAATATTACTTTTATTGAGTATTAAGGTTTTCTGTATTGTGTATTATTGGCTTTGTATTGTGTGTATCATTGGTTTGAGTATTATTGTGTTATTTGAAAATTGTTGAATGTGTCATTCAATCCGGGGGTGGATGTTCAGCGTTGAACAAATAATCCTTGTGACGCCCACAACAACAAGCGAATATTTGTCGCGAGAGGGCGCTAGTGTGTGTAGAACAGTGTATGTGTAAACAGAGAAAGAATAAGAGCGTATGGAGAACGCTCTAATAAAATTCCTTTTATCTTAGTCTCGCCATTTAATGTGTGGTGTAATCTTTTAGAGATTTTAAAAACATGTGTAATGAATAGGTGCAAACTAAACAATGCCCGATGCCACCAAATACCCTCCAAGTACACACGGAGTTCGTGTTCGTTAAATCAGTGGGTCCGAAAGTCTTGTGGGCGGTCGCAGCTGAAACCACGGGTGCAGGGGGCTGGAGAATATTTCTCTCCCCTCCAGTTCCATGCCTAAATTGTGGATGTGGAGATAGATGGTGTCACCATCTATCGTAAAAAAGTTCAACCTGTCTCACAGGCTCTGGCAACATTCATTCCTTCCCTTTTGGAAGGATATGATAACAACATCAACATCAAAACCAGGTACATTCACTGGCATGGAATCCTCCATACAAGTCTCGCTGATTGCTAAATTTTGCCTTGCAAGCAGAATCTTCGATTCCGGTGCACTTCTGTCACATTATAGATGCTCGATCGGATCATCACCGATGGCGTTGGCTGCTACACAACTGGTTGTTGTGTTAGCATGAAATGAATCCAAGTATTGTAATCTTGTAATGCTTGTACGATGGTTGACCAAATAAGAATTGTAGCCAAGCTTTTACCATTGACTTTTTGACCACGCCTCTCAGATACGTAGATCTCTGTATCATGTTCTTTATGTTAACATTGAATGCCTGATCATCGTCCAATTGACTTGGTAGCTGCAGCACCATCGTGTCAACATCCACGGGTACATTAATGGCGTCGCAACCGACGTATCTGCATGAATGACAGTCACGGTGATACCAGACGTGCACCAGGGCCGGCGCTAGCAGTTTCGCCGATCCAGGCAAAGAGGTAAAATGCCACCCGTTTCTAACAAAAATTAAAAGAAATAACCTAAATCCGGGGTAAGCATTAAGTCGATCGCCAAGACATTTTGGGGTGACCCCCTTCATTAAAACTCAATAATAATTTCATCATATGATTATCCAGAAATTTTTTAAATACGTGGAGGGGGAAAAATTGAATCACAAGAAGTGGTTATTTTACGACGAAAATCGTAAAATGTTTTTGGTTACAGAAAAAAGTTCGCTAAATAAAGAAATTCGCAAGATAGAGCTTCGTAAAATGGAGGTCCAACTGAATTGTAGACTTTCTTTTACCTCATTACAATAACGTTACTGGGTGAACCGCAACACTTTGAAAAAATTAGAAGTAGTCTGCCCACCCCTGACCTAAACTCTTCCCAGGCTTAAGAGGGACTTCCACCTGTACTGAAAACGTAATAACACTTCACCACAATGAAATCACATTATATAGGTGTAAAACTCTTCCTGAGAACGTAAATTACTCATATAAATTCACCTTGAAATGTAGAAATGTCATTTACTGTCTAGAAAATTTTAAAATTGCGAAAAATACATATATCTTTGCTTCTAGAATTTTCTGACGCCATGTTTGGCAAGCTTTAATATAATGGCTGCAGATGGCGCCATGTGTATGCATTCTAAGCACAAAGTTAAACTAACTTTGTTTTAGAAGAAAATTACGGCATAAACTGCTTAGATACATATTAATAATACTATATTTTATGAAAAAGAATATTTTTCTACACAAATAATGACTTTAATCACTTCAGAAACGTTAATTCTTCTTTTTCCATGAAAAGGGGGATCGCAAAGTAAAAGGAATATAATGCAACCCTGTGGTTTACGTCATTGCATAGAGTTCTGTCTTACTCCTCAAGTGGCATGTAACTTACGGAGTGCCTGTCCCGGAACGGGACGTACCTCCTCATCAGAATTTTAGAATTAAGGGCCGAATTAGTGATTTTACTTAAAATTAAATTTAAAAGATATAATAAAAATGGGCAGAACAATTCTGCTGGAACGGCGACAGAGTGAATCTGTCGGCCGAAGAAACAATCGCACTATTTTCCTGCGATCTGATTGGCCGAGGCCGTTCGCTCGCAGAGAAGTGGGCGTGGAAATGGAATTGGGTCGATCCGAAAATAAACGACCCGAGCAAAGGAGATCTTGAATTGAAATTCAAAAGATCTCATGCAAAAATAGGGGAGAAGACAAATTTTGAATAAAAAATTTTAATGAACCAACTTGCACTCTTGCCGGGATAAAGGGGGGTGGGGGTAGGACTAAACAAGATAGAAAAATGAACATCGGTTTTAGGAAAAATAATGACGCAATGAAGTCATATATGTGATACAATCCTGAAAAATAATTGATAGATGTAGATATGGAATGTCCAGTTCTCAAAAATATAAGCGGTCGTTCGAAGGAACGATTTAATTAATGATTGCTGGACGTGAAACGAATTTTAAGAGAGCTCTAGATAGTACAGAATCGTGCCTCCATCTGGTGGCCGAAAAGGAAAGCTGAAGCGTGAACACCGCACTAGAGTCTCCAAACTGCCAGAAATGGACTATTCTATTTTAGAGATTGGTAGGGTAAGGTAAATTCTTGCAGTTTGTTGGAGGGAAAAGTATGTCAGTTTAAGGGAAGAATTTCTCAGTTACAGGAGATTTTTCCTAACATTAAAAAAGCGGTTTTCTATAAAAACATTCCTTGCAACGATTATTTTTTTAAAGTTATTTTATTGAGAAGTATGAATCTGTCTCTCCTGGAAGAAAGAGCAATACATGCAATGCAATTTTTTTTTTAAAAAAATGAATTAGCAATAGTGTAGAAATTAAAAGTTTGGTTTGAAAGGAATTATGTGATTCGAAATGAGTTATTTTACATCACAATAATCCCATGGTTGGGAAAAATTCCACAGAAAGAAAATTTATTTGTGGAATAATTTCTCCATTATTTTAAAATTGTATTTGTGTTAAAATGAATGGGGAAAGTAATTGTACATTATATTTAAATTATTATTTTAATGCAATAATGGTAAAATAATAAATTGCTTCATTGCATGTGTATTGTTTCTTAAGAATTTTAGCAGCATTCTCTTAATCATGTATCAAGTTCTCATTAGGTCTGATGATCAGAATAAAAGATTTGTATATGAAAGTGTTTTGCAATTTGTTTGAAATATGTATTTAATTAAAAATAAAATCTAATATGTACATACATTTGAATAGCAGTAGTTTTTAAAGAATAGAAGTATATTATTGTACATTTAAAAAGTAACAAAAGGTTATGAGGTAAAAATGTTGTTTGTAAAAATGTTTATGTATGTAAATGGTTTATGTGAAAAAAAACACTAACATCCTCTGTTTAAATGACTCATTAAATATTCACATCATGTCAAAAGATGGTGTAATACTTTTAAAATGAAACATCACTTCTTACTGCATCCTGAAAAGAAAGATTCAGAATTATTTAAAGCAGTATATACTGAATTATGAAAAAATCTCTCTGCACGGTAACTATCAATAAATTGACATCTATTTTTTTGACTGCTGCATGTCATTTTCAGAGTGATTTAATTGTTTGAAGAAAATTGCATGCACTCTGCTTTCTGCTTTTGGTTCCATATATATATATAAAGAAATTTATTTCTCTTATGAAATATATTTTTGAGTCCATAAAGAAATTGTTTAATAGTTGAACATTCAGAATGATGTGCGAATCAGATTGTAAGTTACAAATTATTCCACTTATATTGCGATATTAAATAGAGCTTTGCAGGGACAAGTTTCATATTTAAATTAAAAATTTTATTGAAGGTATACTAATTATATTGCTGAAATATTTATATTTGTTACTTTTATTTTAATCAATTTTTTTACGAGATGCGTATTTATATGTACAATCTGAATTTTTACCTATGTTAAAGGAATATAAATATATATATTTTATGTGTAGAGCTTATTTTTATGTTATTATTAATATCTTTAAATCTATATGTATTGCCACCGGAATTGAATTGTTTCAAATATTCCCTATGATGTGGCATGCTGTAGATTTGTTTGGCGCACCATAGCTGTAAGGTTGGCCACCCTTGATGTAGGAAATTCATTACATTCATCTTTCTATAATATACTTTATAAATTAGATCTAGGAAAAAGTTGTAAAATAGGAGTTCATTATATATAGGACTGAGAGACAGTAGTTAAATACTTAAAGAAAAACTCCCTTTTCTTGTTATAAAAGCTTACTGCAGGTTTATGCTTGTATATATATGTATTGGTACTTAGTGATTATAGGATTATGAAGCCAAACACAGTGAGGAACAGGTGAAGTTCTGTTCTGTTTCAGTGCTTGTGCTGACTGTATCATTTTGGGTATTGCTAATGTCTGTGTTGTCAACAACTCAGAACAGTTACAAATCCATATTACCAGGATATATCCAATAAATAACTAAAACTATCCTTATTAATATTATGAATGCAAAAGTTTGGATGTATATATGGATGGATGTTTGTTACTCTTTCACACAAAAACAACTGAATGGGTTTTAATGAAACTTTACAATAATATAGCTTATACATTAGAATAACACATAGGCTATAATTTATAAAGATATTGAATGAAGTGTCCAAAATATAACTAATTGTCAAGTAAGTAGGAATATCCCGCCACAATTTTTCTTGCAAAATTGATAAATGCACCAAATATGGTAACCCACCTGAATGTTTTTTATCAGTCAAGGAAAAGGTTGAATGTTGTGGAAAGGTTGCTACTCCAAAACACATTACGCAAAAAGCATGCCAAATTGGCAATTTCTCAAAATTTGGCGACAGCATACATCTATCTTTTATGTGTGAAGCAAAACTCTACCTATTTTTTGTCTACACCAGGCCGTGTGCTTTTGCCAAAAGAGTGAACCCTAAATACAGTAAAAATTGATAACTTATTTCTATGCCCTTTTTTAAAATTTTGTTATGCACATATGGTAGTAATAAATTGATCCTTATATCAAAATAAATACTTTATCGCTTCTTGTTTTTAAAGTAGATAAACTTTGTCTTTTTTCCCCACTACATCATTTTGACAAACATGCATAATTTGTAGTGGTTAGTAGTTAATTTTTTAACACTATAATTTTAATTGAATAGGCAGGTATTGCATTTTTAAGTATAAAAATAGTAACTACCATAGATATTTTTGTAAGAGTAGAAAAAGTACCTACTAAGAATTATGCTGCGAAAACGTAAGTCTAATCTTTCTCAAAGTTCGAGCTATGAAAGTAGCTAAACCTAATGAAACGTTTCCACAATCAGAACTGCGAAGGTTTGAATAAACGGAGCGTGAGGCAGATAACAATTTTAGCATAAAATAAATACAAGATAAAGTAATATTAACGTATTACACTCCTAGATATAAATTATTTATATATAGTATTTTAAGCATTCATTATACAAAAAAGTTGTAATGTAAAAAAGTCAGCAATGTTACTTTTGCTGAGCAGAGATCAGCTTAGGAAGGTGTTTTCAAAAACTGACCCATAAGAGAGTTACAGGGAGTTATTAATACAAATAATCTTTTTTTTTTTTTTTATATCAGCTATTAGATTTACAGACTTACAATTTAACAAACATGAGTTTTTTTGTTAAGCTGAGATACAATAAGCTTTTTTTTTTGTTTAATTTGCGATTCATGTAAAAATACTCATTAAAAACTTCTGTATCCTTCAATCTGTATTGTTTAACTTTTAAATTCACTCGTTCAAAGAATGGGTAAACCAGCTCTTATTTTATAATTTTTAAATATTTAATAAGTCTTTATCAATAAACAATATTTTATCTCTTACTGCCACTTAAGCAAACAGTATGTCACAATTAATTGCTAAATGAAGATTTTTAATCAATTTTTTTATTTCAAAACCCAATAAGGAAATTATTTTTAAAATAATGAAAATATTTTAGTTCTGTATAACATACTTTTTCATCAGATAAGTGTTTAAATTATTTATTCAACACAGAGGAATGAAAAACTATGAAAATAAAATACTAAAATGTTTTTATCGGGTAGTAATATTTCCTTTTTGAATTTTTTTAGTGAATGTAAACATATAAGTAGGCTTTCCCCATAGTGTTTTTTTAACACATATATGTTAAGCATTTAGTTGTGGAATTTTGTAAATTTAAAAATTTCTACTTTTTTTCTGTCTTTCTTCAATCTACAACTAATTTTAAAAAAGGGTACATTTTCGTTTACAAGGGTTAAAAAATTGCAAAGTGAAAGAGGGAATTTAAAAGCCACACTGTTCACCTACTCAAGAGCTTTTGGCAACACACCTCGAAATTTTAAACCATTGTCAAGTGACGAGGATGGCACCTCGAAAAAGAATAATGCAAGTGGTGATTTTGTGAAATGAAGCGAAAATTTATAAAAGCAGAGAAAGCCTGTGCAATGTTGGGCCATGCAGCTAGTGTATGTATATATATATTTGATAGATTTTCTTTACTTTCTCAAGTATTGCAGTTAGTTTAAGATGATTTACAATGCGAACATTCATTTAAAAAATGTTTAATTTTTATTGTACTGCTTTATACGTGCTACCCATCCGGTATAGTGGTTAGTGACGCTGACTGCTATGCCGTAGGGGAAGGCATGGATGTTTGTAAATGTATACTGCCTTTGTGGCATGGTGAGGTAGTTAGTTGGACTGAGGTGGAACCGAGCCAAATGTAGTGTGCTCAAAACTATGGCTAACAACAGAAATACTACTTGCCACGATGAATTTCCTGGGCCGTGATCTGACGTTGCCGTTGATCAGGTGGCATAAGTAACAACAACTGCCTTACACATGGTTTTACCCTACCTAAAAATACTGTAATTGCTACAATAGGTGATCTTAATATTTTTCATTCTTAACCCGTGCAAAGAACAGGCATTTCAGTTAGTGTATATCTATATGTATCATGTATGTATTTTTAGAAAAGTGAAAGGGTTAACCTTAGCTAAGAAATTAAATTTTATTATTTTCTCCTGTTAAGTAAAATATATTTTCCAAGTAGTGTAGTTCATTGATTTCAATGTATAAGTTTCATTCTGTCAGTCAAAACCAAATGAGGAAAAGGGACTCTGCTGGCTATTATCTCAGCAAAAACTGAGACAAGACCAACAGCATGTAAACTCTTTTTTTAAGCTGGATATGTAAGCATTTAATTATTCAGTTGAGTACAAATCTTTGTTGTAGTTGAAGGAAAATCCATTTCTTTATATATTAGTTAATGTAACATTGACATAAAAGCGATAAAAACATTTTTCTTTTCTCATGTGCATATTTCGATGGCTGTTTTATATTTTCTAATGTAGAATAGGGAATTACTTTATACAGATTAATTCATGTAAGTTATAAAACAGAGTTGGTTTTTTCTGGTTGGTTTATGAGAACAAAAGAAAAATGATGAAATAAACTGTAATGGAGTTTTATTAAGGATAAGAACAGTTAGGTATTCGTTGGCGCTGCGATATCGTCACCCCCACCCATACTTGTATACATTCTCTTGACACTGCACAAAGCAGTCGCAATAAATGTTTATGCCTTAAAACTCGCATTTTTAATCAAATACAGTACCATTCGCATTAATAGTATTAATTTCAAATGAATATATTATTAAATATCTGCAAAAACATTTAATACTAAAATATTTGTTCTCTCCTGAAGTGTCATAATAAATATAGCCTATTCGTTTTGTTTCCTATAAAATAAAATTATCAATACCTTAAAACTCGTATCCTTGAAACTGTTAACAAAACCTCTGCTGGATAAGTGTACAGAAGGTAAGATACATACTCTTAAGATACTTACTCATACTCTTTCCAAATAAAGATAACAGAAAGTTGTGTAATGTTTTGGTCCAATGCTGGCAGTTAACTACATTGAGAGTACATGGTAAACAAGTAATATATACAGATTTCTTAACCCTAGTCAAATTTTTGTGAAAAGGCAAAAAAATTTTTAGTACTGCTAATATGCCCAAAAGAAACATCTGCTGGTCCTTGAACATCAACTAAAGGTGCATAAATAACATTTTTTGAATTCACAAGATATGTGTTCAATGCAAGTAATTCAAAATTTTAGATTTTGTAAAGTTTTATTTGCGAGTTTGCAAATTTTCATATGAACATAATTTAATCAGCAGAATTCTTTGGGAAAAAAGACGCAATGAAGTAAACAAAATACACTTGCATGATGAAAAAAGTACTACCACTAGTATGTTGGATGGTAAAACATGCATGATTTGTATGTTTTTCTTTTCAATAATGAATGTTTCAATACATCATTTTTTTTTTTTTTTTTGCCATAAATGTTACTTGTTAAAACATAGCAATACAAACACAAAAATAAAATTTGTTATAATTAATCTGATTCTTAATTTTTTTTGTCTGGAATCCCATTCACCATATTTTACACCATTTTAATGTATGGCAATGAAGAAATGTTCTCTCTCTCTCACTTATAATATAACTGAAAACAGTAACGATACAAATTTAAATTTTAGTTAAGTAACAAAATTTTTTTTCAGTATCTCAATTTTTAAATAAATTCAAATAGAAATAAAAAAAATACAATTCTCTTTATTAGAAGGTACCAAGTTTTAATAATTTCTGAAATAAACTTGAAAAAAGGTGAGACAACTTATTCCTTAAGCACATGCACTGGAAAATTTTACCATTTTTGACTGTACATTGCAGCATTTGGTGGTTTGTTTTTGCTAAATCAAAAAAAGTTGATAGGCTGATATTAAGTGTTGTTTTATAATATGTATTAAACATAAATACATACAATATACTTTTATTTACTTACATAAACTGGTAACCAATATCATCAATTTAAAAGACTGCCAAATGCCACAATATTCAGCCAATAGTGGAAAACATCCCTGAGCACATTGGAACACAATAACAATGATGGGAGATACCCAATTTTCTAGATCAACGCTTAAAACTAAGTACACCAGGTAAAAAACAAGCTTCAATAACAGTCAAATTCTTTTTTGTAAAATTATTTTTAATGCTGAGGATTCAGCAAAAATACAATACAAAAGAAAAAACTGACACAGAATACATTTTGCATTTCTATAAGGAAACTGGCATCATTAGCTTTCATGCTTACTAAAGGTTTGGTCAACTTATTTACACAGGTAATTTAAAGTTTTGTACACTTGAGTGGAAATCATAACATAATTTTAAATATATTTCCACTCTTAGAAAATTGTCCTCATTACAATAAAAGATTAAAATTCATAAACTGATGTACTTATGAGCTATTGTTTTTGCTGATAATGATCAAAAGACTAAGTCATGTATATGCACTTTAAATGTGTTCCCTGAAAGTAACTTTCTATCTACCTGATTTGTAACAGTAATAAAAATTGTATTGTGACACATTATGTTCACATTTTGTTTTTGTCTTCGTAATCTAACTTCAAGCTCTCTCCAAATATGATCTATAGGTATTTAAATCAGTTGACTGAGGTGGTGTTCACAATATTAATACATATGCATGCATGAGTTTGAAAATTGTGACAGGAGCAAATTCTTTAGAGGGAGACAATGAAGTAAACAAAATTAACTTAAGATAAACAACCACTATTTAGAGTAGAGGATTATATACAGCTTCTATACTTTTATTTTTCTTCTTTTATGTATAATGAATGAATGTTTGGATATACAACTTTTTTTGGTAGTACACTATTTTGACATATAATAATGACTACGCAGAAATGTTCTGTAGGAGTGGGAAGGCCCATTGACACCAGCTAAGGGAATGGGTAGTTTCCCCTCCCCCTGGAATGTGGAATGGCAAGTGGCAGGGATTCGGTCTTTGGGTACGACGGAGGTGAAGTCATGTCCGAGTGTTGCTAACTGTATAATAACTGTTTTCTTTAAATGTTTTTTTTTTTAATAAACCTTAATTTTTAAAAAAATTAGATGCCAGGTTCTTAATTGTTTCCGTGCCCATTGATTAGAATCAAACTTTACTGGCGCAGCCGTTAATGATCGAGTCTTAGTGGAAAACCCCACAGGAAGAACGTTCCAGAAATTTCGAGTTTTCTGGATTCCCGCGTGGAAATGAATCAGGTAAGAGTTTTTGCTTGCAACTCCTGTAATGTAAGACGAGAGAAATTTATAAAATTATACTGTTTAATATCCATTTATTAAGAGAGAATTTTGATTTTATTTTTGTATACGTCAGTGTACGTTTTTTTGCTCTGCATATCCATGCAGTTGTAACTTGTTGAACGCCAGTTCAATTTTGAATTAATTATATACATCAGTATATATATTTTATTATTCTTGTTCCATATCAATGGAAAGTAAGTTTTAGAACATCCGTTCTAAAAATTAAGAAGCTCCAAAAATCATTAATTCTCTCAGTATATTATTTTATTGCATATCCATGCAGTTATAAAATTTTGAACGCCAGTTCAAATTTCGTTATTATATATCAGTATATTTTTATTATTTCTTGTTCCATATCGATGGAAAATAAGTTTTAGAACATCAGTTCTATGAATTAAGGAAAACTTCAAAATCATTAATTCTCAGTATATTATTTTATTGCATATCCATGCAGTTATAAAATTTTGAACGCCAGTTCAAATTTCAGTTATTATATATCAGTATATTTTTTTTATTATTTCTTGTTCCATATCGATGGAAAATAAGTTTTAGAACATCAGTTCTATGAATTAAGGAAAACTTCAAAATCATTAATTCTCAGTATATTATTTTTTATTGCATATCCATGCAGTTATAAAAATTTTTGAACGCCAGTTCAATTGGGAATTATTATATACATCAGTATATATTTTTTATTATTGTTCCATATAAATGGAAAGTGTTTTTAGAACATCAGTTCTATAAATTAAGGAAAGATTGTATGTTTTTTTTTTTTTTATGATATTTATTTATTTTTTGTAATGTACACAGTAATAAATTCACGTCAGTGAATAGCAATTGGGTTTGTTTAAAAATTAATGTTAAAGAATAATACTTATCTCATGTCAATGAAATTATTTTGTGCTTATGTACGCATAGTATTTTTCGATTAATGTCAAAAAAATATATTATCAGTTAAATTGGAGAAAAAAACTACCGAATATATTTTAGTGTTCTATTATTCCAGCCAGGAATAGATTAAGTGGTGCATGTCGGTTATATTTTAAGTGATTATATTGTGTATATCAGAAATAGGTTAGAGATTATTGTGTGTCAATAATATTTTAAGTGATTATTGTGTGTCAGTAATATTTTTAAGTGATTATTGTGTGTCAGCAATAATTTAAGTGATTATTGTGTGTCAGTAATATTTTTAGGTGATTATTAAATATCGGCAATATATTAAGTGATTCGTGTGTATCAGTAATATTTCAAGTGATTCTTGTGTATTAGTAATATTTTAAGTGATTATTGTGTATAGGTAATATTTTTAAGTGATTATTGTGTATCAATAATATTTTAAGTGATTATTGAATAATCAGTAATATATTAAGTTCTATTTATAGAGTATTAAGTACACTTTTTTGGGATATTGTGAAACACATGACTATTATTTTGTTTTCTTCCCAGTTCATCGAGTATTGAGTTAGCATAGCGGACGTTGTTTGTAGGTGTTTTAATGAAAGATATATGTGTGGTACTTATAATTTTTGCAATTCCTTTTAGTGTTATTTTCGTCCTATTATTGGTTAGTTTGAGTATATTTTAAGAGAAAAATTTTCAAATGGCATTCTTGGGGAAAGCTAGAAAGCAAGATTTAGTTTTTGTTGGCTGAGGAGTTAGGTCAAAAGGTATCAGATAAAATGACGATTATAGATTTAAAGAATATCATAATTGGTAGCAAAGATTACGAAGAGGAGTTCGTTAGAGCTCAGTTATCCGTTATTTTAGAGGAACGCGTTGAAAGGGAAACAGAGGAAAAAATCGCCAGGCAGTTGTGCTATGAATCAGAATTAAATGAACTGCGGTTACAGATCGAAAGTATTCGGTCGAATGTTAAGCGGACGAGAGTTGTGCAGAAGATCGTAAGAATACATCTTCAAATTACCGAATTAGTATCGGGAGGGCCGGGGAACATATGAGGGAAACATCTCCTGCTGTGTTGATGGCTGAAGCTACGATACCAGTTACGACTCCTATCAAAGAAGAAAATGGAATGGACGATTTAAGGTTGTTTACGTCAAGGTCAAGGGTGAGCAAGAAATGGCGAATGCTGTCATGGACACAGGTGCCCAGATGCCCGTGGTAAGACCAGATGTTGTCGAAGGACAAAGCATTGATAATAGAGGGTCAGTTCAAGTAACGTCTGCATTTGGGGAGCATGAAATGGGTGAAGTAAAAGATTCCAATATGGAATTGAATGACCTGAGGCACGGTGTTGTGCCTGTCTCTAAAAATTTGAACGACATGTTAATCTGTTCCTCTGATTATGAAGTATTAATAGAAAACTCGCAAATGATTCGCAATCCTGCGAAACTTCGAGAACCTTCAAAGAAAGAAGGAATTATTAGTTCAACAGATTCAAAATCAGTTTGCAGCCAAGAAGTGATCACCAATCTACGTCCTGAGACTTACACACAGTCCTTATTGAATGTTCCAAACGGAGATTTGGTTGCAGTAAAAATTAATGCATCGAATGTCCAAACAAATGGACAAGGTATAAAAGAAAGCAAGAGAGAGGTGGCCTTTACTTGTGTATTTAAAAATAGAATCTTGTATAGTAATAGGCGGGGTCAGCCCCGTAAGGAATGTATTTCCGAATTTATTGACCCAATCCTGGTGCAATGTTGTCGTGATCTCATAACAGGTATTGTTAAATTGGAGTTGAAAGCAGGATTGGAAGTATTTAAGGTTCGCGTGGATATTTTATGGGCAATAACATGCATTGGTTGTTTTTTGTCGCTTTTGGGATTGAAAAGGATTTTTCTTGCTTTCATTCTACATAGAAATTGGAAGAAAAAGAAAAAGAGAATTTTTTTAAATGTTTAAACCTGGTACAATAATAGAATTAAAGTTGAATTATCCAGATTGCCTGCTCCTGTTAAATAGATAAGATTTAAGCCAATGATTATATATATACTTAACGTTTTTCTGTACCATAATTTCTGGAAATTTCTAAAGATTAAAACTTTGGCTTCTAAATATGCTTTGCTAGTACATGTTGTATAATTATTTTAGATTTTGTGCTATATTTTTAGTAGCTTGATTTTTATATTGTAATATATTTGAGTATTATTTGTGGTTGTATCTTGTACGGATATTAATTTTCTAGCATATTGTGATTTGTAAATCTATTTTTTGGGAGTTGTATTAGCAAAAGCTCTTTTTACATGATACCTGAAAAAAAAATTTCTCTCGTTATCTTGTTTCTTGCCATGTATGTGTGCATGTGTTTTTTTTTATAGTTTCTTTTCAGCTTCATCGTCCTGGAATGACGGATGAGCTTTTTAAGGGGAGGTGTAGGAGTGGAAGGCCCATTGACACCAGCTAAGGGGAATGGGTAGTTTCCCTCCCCTTGGAATGTGGAATGGCAAGTGGCAGGGATTCGGTCTTTGGGTACGACGGAGTGAAGTCATGTCCGAGTGTTGCTAACTGTATAATAACTGTTTTCTTTAAATGTTTTTTTTTAATAAACCTTAATTTTTAAAAATTAGATGCCAGGTTCTTAATTGTTTCCGTGCCCATTGATTAGAATCAAACTTTACTTGTTCTAAAATATAATGTCATAAAATGTAGCATATGATGTTGCATGAATTTAGTTTATTCGCACCAATTTCCGCATCACCCATGAGGTATGGTGCAGCGATGCATTACCCCTTTTATCCAAATAGGAAAGGCGGGTTCCCCAGTAGGTATATTTCCTTACGCAACATTAAACGTACCGTATTTTCCTGTGTATATATAATCCGAGGATTACGTGAATTGTGATTATGTGTGTGTGCGATTATGTGTTTAAAATTTTGTTGTGCGTATTATACGCCGTCGCAGATAATGTGATAAAAAAACATTCTCCATCAGAAAAGCTGATAAAGTTTTGAAAGAAATAGTACTGACTTTGAACTAAACATAAAAGAAAAGGCTACCGAAGGAGGAAATCGGAAACTGCAAGATTCATCATTCAGCTATGTATCTCAAGAATTGCAATGACATGAAATGATGCGAGAGTAAATGCTTATAAGGTCTACTTACGTATCATTGGCTAGCTTTTGCTTTTTGAAATATCTGGATTTTGCTGAACCCGCTGTTGAACAATATTCTTATTTGCTGGAAAAATGTTGAATACTTGGTAGAGATGAGCAAAATGGTGAAATATCCATAAATTGAAGTAAGTTTTTCACATCTTGATCAATTCGTTTAATTTGTTCTGCATTTGCTATATCTATTGCATTGTTTAACAATTGCATATTTCTTTTTACTTGTTCATAAACTAACTCTGTAGGTTCCTCATGTACAACAGACTTTTCCTTTTCTTTTAAGATTGCTTCCTTTTCCTTTTCTCTTCTCAAACGATTTGAATCCTCATCTACTAAGAGTACAGTTTCATCACTGACATTTGCCACCATTAAAGGGAATTTTTGACATACATAATGGATGTGTTTACATATTGTGAACCTAACTGCATAATCGACACAATTACAGGTGAGGGAATGAATGCATATTTGGCATTTGTGACAACGGATGGGACAATCACAGTCTTTCACTTTGTTTACTTCATAGGTGTTAATTCCTTTAGCTACAGTTTTATAAATAATCCATTTTGTTGGTTGCAGTTCTTCAGCAGTATAAGCTTGCATTTCTTTACAACTTTTCTCGTGTCGCATTCTAATAGTTGAAATTTTTGCAGTTAACTTTCCCCATTCCATGGAAATCATTCTACCTATTAATTTTTTTGATATGGTTCTTAATACTAAGGAGAGAGATTTATCTAATCGTCTTAAAGCTTTACCTCCACCTTCTTCATATTTCAGCTCTCGATGCCACCTCTCCAATTTCATATTTGTGTTGATTTCACACCCAACTCTATAACAATATGCCCACTTTTGTTTTCTTCCTCCATAACTTTTCACAAAGTATTCAACAAAATTTTATGATTCTTCGTTTTTTGTATATTCTTGCACAAAATCTTCATACATACGTTCAAAAGTTATTACATGTATTTCATTCATCAATTTCTTCAATTTATCACCCATCTCCTCCTTCAATTTTATGTTTTTTATTTTTCCATTAAGATTTCTGTTCCAGCTTCGTGACACATGCCAACTGCACAGCAAAGTAAACTCTACTTCCCCAAACACTCTACTCCAAGCATTACAAAAGCAGGATCATCATCCGACATAAACACTTTGGGTTTTAAATGAGGAAGTCTATTTTTAATTTCTTCAAAAAACGGTTCCAGGACATCACTACTTACTCTATTTGAATAACAAACTGCAATTGGCAACCCTTCATGGTTGTCATCACTTACCATAATTGTTGTCAACAAGTAACCTTACTGATTCGTGCCATGGGTAGAATCCATCATTATTATATTTTTTCCATACAGTTCTAGGAATTCTAATTGTGCTTCAGTCATTATACCGAGAATAAAATCTTGCTTTTTTATGAGAGGATTATTTGCAAGAGAAGAACCAAGGGGTTTATAAACCAAAACAGGATTGTAGGAGTCCCTTTGCATTTTTTTATTTGTAGATCAACAGAAACTGCATCTTCTGCATGTAAAATACTTTCATCCACTTCAAGATCCCGACTTACATTATGAAGATCCTTTTTGGTTAAAAGTCCTAATCTTTCAGTGGGGGACATTTCTTTTGGATATTTTCTATAATGTTAGTATATGGCATCCCAACTTTTAGGAGAGCTGCTAAATTTCTTCTATCTTCCTCGTAAAGTTTCAGTTTACCAACCTGCATTTCATGACCAGCATGCACAGATTGGTACTGTACTGTTATTTTAATTGCCTCTTCTTTTTGTTCTCGGATGGCCGTCATAAAGGCAGGACATGTCTTTCCACATTTAACAGATCCTCCTATTTTCTCCATGCGTTTTCTTTCCGATTTTAACTTTGCAATACCGCTCCTGTTACAAATATAATAAGAAAATTGCTTGTTCTTTGCACTTTTCCTGACACCACCATTTTTCACAAATAAAGACTTCGTTCTTACTTCTTCCTTTTTTGAAAACTTTCATCAGTATTAAACACATGTTCTTCTTTTTCAGTTCTATTTCATCATGAGATACTTCGTAATGTTTCTTCAATTCTTTCAACGTTCTAAACATTTCATCACAAAACGCGCAGACATGTTTCCCAACTACAATCTCTTTCTTCAATAGCCCTGAAAAGGGCTGTTGTTCCAGGCAATGGTTATCAACCATTTTTTAACAAAAGTAATTGAAAAAAATCCGGCTCAGTGAGAGTAAATATTCCAAATCGCCAGAAAGGAAAATGGCGCTCGAAATTGATTATATATACACGCTAGAACATTCGATTTTGGCGGGATAAAACTTTTTCCCTAATCCCTACTTCACCAAGCCCTCCTTCTCGTTCCACCTGCTCTTCAATAGACTGAGCCATTTTACTTGCAATTAAGAGACGCTACTGAACACCGCACAATTGAATCCAATGAGGTCACCCTCCTGGATTCCGACCGCGGTGATCGCTGCTTCGGAAAAAACGTTAATTCCTCGACTCTCGGCGCGGAGCTAGAAATTCCTTGCTAGAATGAGAGTAATTAATCTTGTTGTTGTAAAAGTTGTCTTACTCCTCGTTACTTTCTAAAAATAGTCGTTGGGGAAAGGGGGGAAGGAAGATGACCATATTGGGTAGCTCTTTCGAGCTTTTTTACCTAGGATTTTGAATCACTAGAATGTTATGACAAAATATCGCTTAATATTTCGTATTTCAAAAACTATGCGTATTGTGTTTTATGATAGTTCTCAGAAATTTTTTTTTATATTTGTAATAAAAATAATTTTGAATATAAAAAGTGATATCTCTAGTACAAGGAAGAATTTTTTCTTGATTTCTTATGAAATTGGCACTTCATAGTATTTCAATAATAAAAAATAATAACGTACAATGGATTTATTAACTCCATTATATTACTATATAAATTTTAGTAACACCAAAAATTAAAAAATTGTTTTATTTAAGGTATACGAATACTTTCGGAGCCCTTTTTTTAAAAAAAAAAAAAAAAAATCATTAAGAAAAAAATTATACTCTTTTTAACTTCAGTTTATATGTAAATAAACTATACTTATCTAATATTTGTAATAAATCCTTCAAGTTTCAGAAAATTGGTAAATTTGTTGGAAATTTTGAAGAAATTTTAAAGACATTTAAAAAATTCTACATGAAAATCCATTGACCCAATTTGTATAAATTTAGTATCAAAAAATCATTATGTGTGTATCTAGGGCCTGGAGTAAAATCTTATGATTATATAAATAAATAAAAATTCCACAACTAATCGAGAAGCCAAAACAAGAAATTTGCCATGTTTTACAACACCGTTACACAAATACCAAGCCATAATTTAAAAATTATTCTTATTATGATCATTATTTTACTTCAGGCCCTAGAAAACGTGAGAAAAAATGGTACCAAGTTTCAAAGTTATTTAATGGTAATATTTTGATTTATCATTTTTGAAATTTTCAAAACATACGAAAAAAGTGATTTTGAGAAAAATGCATTTTTAGTACAATTTATCACATATTTTTTTATTTACATAATTACTTAAAATTCACCAGTTTTATAGCTTACACCTTCTATCAGCTCATTTTTAATCATTTTTTTCCTTTTAGCTAATCTATTTTTTTCTGGCAACTTTTGCCACAGTCAGAGAATGTCGTTTAGAATCTGTTTTTCGAATTTCATCAAGTTCTGAAAAACCTTTCAATGTTAATACACCAACAGTCACTCCGAAATGTTTCAAGATATCTATCAATCCCTGAAATCCCTTATTGAACTGAATTACAGCCATGTATCCTCCTAATCGCAGTATTGTTAATGAAACAAAAACATCTTTTGGAATAAATTTCCAAAGGATTCCATTGAAACATTCATTAGAGTTTTGTGTTTTTCCTGGTAAACATTTTGCTAAAAAGTTTTGATCACATAACTTCATATATGTTGGTTTAATTATGTTGATCAGATTTGGGGGAAGTCCTTTAGATTTATCGATGTAGATCTTATCCTTTGATACGGCTTGTTGAAATTTACGCCAACTATCCGGTCCAACAGGGCCATGCATTTGCTGTTTTGCCTTAGAGCAACAATGGAAAAATTCTGCAATGACTGCCCGTTGCATGCCTTGTAAATTATTTACATTGTCACGGATAGCAATGCCACAGTAATTCTGTAACTTATCGATAAAGGCATCCGTCAGTTTTCCTCGACCTCCTAGATCTTTTCGTTTGGATTTCAGTTTCCTCAGTTTTATTCCGACACGCTTTTGTATGTGTCCAATACACTCGTATTTTGCTACAGTATTCTTACCATAAATATCTTTTACAGAGGCATACCCCTTAGAGTCTCCCTCGCCAAAAAAATTTACATACTGTAATTTTCTCATTTCGACAGATCGTTCGAAAATACGATAAACACCCAGGGGTTCCGTAGCACCAGATGACCCTATATGTTTTGCATAGTTATGAATGGTGTTTAACTTTTTGTTTTTGGAATTGCAAAGTCTACACACTTTTGACATGAATTCAACGTCTAACACCTTTCCAGATTCTATCGAGATAACAGACACACATCCATTCAAGGAGGAATATCCTCTTCGTTGCCATGTGCCATCCACCGACACACCACATTGAGAAAATTCAGTATCAGTTTCGTTACTTCTAATTTCCAATGCAGCTTCCTTCATTGTATTGCATGCTACGTTGCTAGCAGCAAATTCAAGCTTTTTTCCCAGGAAACCAAATGCTCTTTTAGATGGTACATCTATATTTATAGCAAAACAAAGTTTTTTGACCGCAGAATGTCCTTTACCAATGATTCTCATACCAAAAACAAATGCAAGATTGATACTATGCAGTTTGTTTACTTTCTCAGAAGTGCAGAATGAGAAGGAATAGTCACAGTTTTCACATTTCAAAGTCATATTTAAAGCTAACCCAAACACAGAGTCTTGCACAACACTAACTTTTCTTTCAAAACACACAGGACAGCATAATAATGTGCCTCGTTGCGTGGTTAGACATTCTTCACTACAACACGGTTGAATGAAATAACAATAACCATTTATTAACTTTAAAGATTAAATGAGCAATTAAGAGGTAAGCTTCCAAAAACTACAACACATGGCAAAACAGGCACGCTACAATAATAACAGATCAATTCAGTTCAGTTTTGGAGTCGTTATGTTGAGCTGTAAGGTCGCTGCATACTCCCCTTCCAGTGTCAACGATACCTAGTTGGAAGATGAACTTTGCGACCAGAACGTGTAGATGGCTGGGTAGGCGTTGAAGCTGTTGGATCATGTTCCACTGTAGAAGGTGTTGGAGCTGTTGCATTAGGTTACACAGTAGCAGGTGTTTCATTCTTGGTTTGAGGTAGTTGCAAGTCCTCAGTGTTAAAAAAGAAGGCAGGTTTGCATCTATCAATAGATACAGATACCGTTTACCATTGATGTCAAGGAAAAACACTTTATCCTTTCTTTGTAAGACTTTGAAAGGGCCATCATAGGGTTGTTGAAGTGAACGACGTAACATGTCTCGACGAAGAAAAACATGTGTTGCTTCCAACAGTCCTGGATGGATAAAAAACTGGACGTTTGCCATGGTGTTTTGGTGGTTTAGGTGGAGTGATTGCATGTGAGACTTAAGTTTCGAAACAAAATTCACAACATCATCATCTGGCTTGGAAGAGTCAAACATCTTCCCTGGCAGTCGAATAGTGGTCCCAAAAACTAATTCAGCTGGGGTACACAGAATATCTTCTTTAAGAGAAGCTCGCAGACCAAGTAAGATGATAGGGAGTACTTCTGCCCAACGCTCAGTAGCATGGCACTTGATTGCACTTTTCAATGGGCGGTGCAATTCTTCGATCATCCCATTAGCTTCAGGGTGGTATCCAGTTGTACGACACTTCTGAACACCAAGTAGTTTGCTAAGAGCTTTGAAGAGAGAGGACTCAAACTGCCTGCCCCTGTCGGTTGTGAGAATTGCAGGAGTTCCAAAGCGAGACACCCAAGAGGAAAAAAAGGCCTCAGCCACAGCATCAGCAGTTATGTCTTTGAGAGGTTGGGCCTCTGGCCATTTCGAAAAACGGTCAATCATTGTCAGGCAATAGGTGTAGCCATTTGATGGAGGTAGAGGTCCAATGAGATCCAGATGAACATGATAAAAACGTTGGGAAGGTTCTTGAAATGATGAAAGATGTGATCTAGTATGACGATGAATTTTGGATTTTTGGCAAGCTAGGCAGTGTCTTGCCCACTTAGCTACATCTGATGAGATTGATGGCCAAACAAAACGCTTCTTCATCAAATGCACTGATCGACGTATGCCAGGATGGGATAAATTATGCATAGCAGAGAAAACATCTTGGCGATGCTGTTTTGGGATGCAGGGTCTGGCTGTGCCCGTTGATAGATCACACATAATTTCAGTAGACGAATTCGGAAAAGTTACCTTTTTGAGTTCCAAGGAAGTTCCAGATGCTATTAGGGTGTGAAGCTCCTGATCAGTCTGTTGTGTCTCAGCAATACAGTCATAGTCAATTTGACTTGGGAAGGTGATTGCAGAAACACGAGAGAGAACATCAGCAGCAATATTGTCAGATCCTGGAATGTGTACAATATTTGTGGTGAACTGAGAGATGAAATCCAACTGACGGATCTGCCGTGGAGAACACTTGTCACTATTTCGCCTAAAAGCATAAGTGAGGGGCTTGTGGTCAGTAAACACTGTGAAATCTCTAGCTTCCAGCATATACCGAAAGTGTCGGATAGCCGAGTAGATAGCAAGGAGTTCACGGTCGTAGGCACTGTAAGACTTTTCAGATGAAATAAGTTTTCTGGAAAAGAAAGCCAATGGCTGTAGCTCAGAGTCCACAACTTGGTGAAGTGCACCTCCTATGGCATAATCAGAGGCGTCCACATGAAGAGCAAGCGGGGCAGAAGGTGAAGGATGAGCAAGAAGTGCAGCATCAGCAAGAGCTTGTTTACACCTCTGAAATATTGTAATTGCCTCAGAAGACCAGTTTAAAGGCTTTGAGTCCTTCTTACCTTTAGAACCTTTTAAAAATTCACTTAAAAGATACTGTTGTTCAGCTGCTTTGGGCAAGAAACGTCTATAAAAATTTAACAGTTCTAAAACTTTTCTCAGAGAGCCAACTGTCTCTGGTTGTTTGTAATCAAGAACTGGTTGAACTTTGTCAGGCAATGGCTTAATGCCATCAGGAGTGATAAGGTGGCCAAGGAAAATGAGTTCAGTCACACCAAATACACATTTAGAGATATTTAGTTTTAAACCATATGAGCTCAGTCTTTGGAATATAATTCTTAAGTGAGAACGATGCTCCTCAGCATTTTCTGAGTAACACAAAATATCATCCAAGTAGACAAAACAAAAAGGAAGTCCTCTTAGTACTTCATGCATGAATCGCATAAAGGTTTTGTGGTGCATTCACAAGGCCAAAACACAAATGGGTATATTCGTAAGGACCCCATGGAGTTCTTACAGCTGTCTTAGGAATATCACACTCAGCTATAGGGATTTGGTGGAATGCCTTAAAAATGTCTATTTTGGAAAATATCTTCTTGCCATGTAGTGCATGAGCAAAGTCATTCAAATAAGGCATGGGGTAGCTGTCGAACTCAGTAACAGAATTCAGCTGCCTGTAATCCCCAACAGGTCTAACTGTAGAGTCAGATTTGGGTACAACATGAAGAGGAGAACTCCAGGGAGACTTTTGGAAGGTCTAATAATGCCTTGAGCAAGAAGAAATTCAAATTCTACCTTCACTGCATCATACAGTTTAGGTGTAGCCTTCTAGGCCTGGCAGTGACTGGTGGGCCAGTAGTAATAATATGGTGGACTGTGCCATGTGATGCTGATTTGGAAATTAAAGAAGGGTTGCTGAGGTCTGGATATTCCGATAAGATGTTTTTAAAACTAATGTTTGCATCTACAGTGAGGATTGAGGGCTGTACAATATTTGAAAAAACACAAGGAGTGAAAAGAGAAGTTTCCACATCCACCAACCTTTTTTTCTTAAGGTCGATTAAAAGGTTGAAGTGCTTTAGAAAATCAGCAACAATTATAGGAGATGATACATCAGCAATTATGAAAGTCCAGATAAAAGGTCGCCTCAGACCCAGGTTCAGTTCTTTACGGACCATACCATAGGCTGGAATTTTGGTATTATTAGCAGCAAATAAGGAGAAGTTAGACTGAAGTGATTTATTCATAGTTGGAGAAGGTGGGATGACACAGATTTCATTTCCAGAGTCTATGAGGAATTTCTGGCCAGACTTGCGGTCTAATAAAAATAACCGGCTGGTATGTTGCGAGGGCTCTGCCATTCCAGCTATGACAGAGCTTACTCGTTTTTTGCACAAATGCACAAGGTGATACACACTTGTGGGCATGCTCTTTATAACGGCGATGATAGTAGCAGATGCCACTTCCTCTATTGACACTCCTAGAGCGTGAATGTGATCTCCGGCGGTCAGAACTATATCGTTGATGGCGAGAAGAATTGCGCTCTCTTGTCAGTTCAGCAACTTGTAGAGACAGCTCTTGGATCTGCCTGACGAGAGAGTCCATGGTTGGCTGAACACTGCATGAAGATGACTGGGATGGTGGAGGAACAGTTGTGGCAGCACAGATAGTCGAGGACGCACCAACAACCTCAAAAACCTTATCAGCAATGATAGCCAGTTTATCCAAAGGCTCTGAGGATGCAGACAAAACAGTCTGGATATGTGGTGGCATTCTTTGAAGCCATAAACTTTGCAGAAAGTCATCCTGGAGTTGGCCATTAGACAGCTCTTTCATTTTTCGCAACAGGTGGCTGGGCTTCTCATCTCCTAGCTGAAGGTCAGTAAGTAGTTTCTTAATTTTTTGAGTCTCCGAGTCGCTAAATTGGGTGATGGCCGCTGCGAGAGAGTGTGATATTTGTCACTGTTTGGAGGGCTTAACACAATGTCCGACACGTAGGAGAGAGTTTCAGCATCCAGGTTCGCAACCAAAGCAGAATACTTAGTATCATCACTGGAGATACCACTGAATGTGAATGCATGGTCGCATTGCGCAATCCATAGACGAACGTTCGATTTCCAAAACGGCGGCAGCCGCAACGCAATACGAGCGATTTCAACGGTTTCATTAGTCATATTGTTGAATAAGCAGGAAGCGAAACGAATCTCCGAGCAGATGCTTCAAGTGGCCTTGAGAAGAAGGAGAAAAAAAATTTTTTCGCTACGTACTGATCATCCGTAGTAGAAGAATTTGTATTGCACTCGCCAGTAGAACAGAATAGCTTACGTGTTTTTAAGTCCAAAAGGGGTCACCACTGCCGCGTTGCATGGTTGGACATTCTTCACTACAACACGGTTGAATGAAATAACAATAAACATTTATTAACTTTAAAGATTAAATGAGCAATTAAGAGGTAAGCTTCCAAAAACTACAACACATGGTAAAACAGGCACGCTACAATAATAACAGATCAATTCAGTTCAGTTTTGGAGTCATTATGTTGAGCTGTAAGGTCGCTGCAAATGAAATATTATATTGTACAAAACTCCTAAGTTAAAAATAACATTATTTTCATTGTCTTCTGGAACATCTGCAGGTTTCAAAGAATTAATTAGCTTTGATTCACTTGCAGTTGGAATACTTGAATTGATACTTATCTTTTCGTTGTTGAAAACTGAAACTCTTTTGCAGAACTTATTTCCTTTGAACTGACGTTTACGGGAATATCTTTTATTTCTGTTATTTCCCATAATTATAAAAAAGTAATGCGAGCTATTAATTCACTTGTGTTTTAACACAAACACAAATAATACTTGATAACTTTTGTTTTGTAACTAAATACGCAGAATTTTTATCAAATGAAGCTGAAAGTAAACAAAACAAATATTGCCAGATTCACTTTGTCAAATACTTTCAAATTGTATAATTATTTTTAATATTATCAAAAGTTTTTTTAAAAATTATACTTTAAAAAAATAATGTTTTTAAATCTTGTTTGACCAGTTTAAGGGCATTTAAATGCTGACTTCCGGCTATTTAAATACCTACTTCCGGTTTTCCGCACTTTACTAATTGTTAAATATCTTGAATTCTAAGTGACCTAGGAACAAAATAAGAACAGATTTACAGAGCTAAATAATTGCTTTATTCTATAAAATCAAAAACTCAAAATGTGATTTTTTGCAAAAATTGGCCATTTCAACGTATTCGTATACTATATTCTGAACTCAGAATAATAAAATTTATTTGTTTATTAATGATAGAGCTGATGATTACTTTTTCCCTCATTATTTTTCTAATTTATTCATAAAATTGTTTTTCTATAATAATATACTTGAAAAGTCTTTTTTACCCTTTCAGATT
The DNA here is from genome assembly GCA_019973935.1 of Trichonephila clavipes. Taxonomy (NCBI): domain Eukaryota; kingdom Metazoa; phylum Arthropoda; class Arachnida; order Araneae; family Nephilidae; genus Trichonephila; species Trichonephila clavipes. Next base: position 1,055,652 of record BMAU01021387.1, on the reverse strand, counting down.
AAAATTTTGTATATCTAAATTATTCAGAGTTGATTGTTATTCAAGTTATTGCTTTAAATACGAAATTGAGAATTTTATCTACATTAAATAATATTTTTATCTTTACAGGCTCTAACAGCTTATATATATATATATATATATATATATATATATATATATATATATATATATATATATATATATATATATATATATAAAGAGTGTTTTTTCCAGGTATAGAAATTTAAGTTGGCATCACTTTCCAAGATGGCGACCGATTTAACAGCTGTCAAGTGATTTATTCTCAGTTTGGTTTGGCAATTTATCATGAATAGACTCATGCCTGAAAAACGCTTTCAAATTGTGCAATTTTATTTCGAAAATAATGGTCGATTTTCATAAGCGAATTTTGTTTAGCGACGAAGCGCACTTCTGGTTGAATGGCTACGTCAACAAACAAAACTGCCTTATTTGGAGTGAAGCTAATCCACAAGTGTATGTCGAAACACCGTTACATCCAGAAAAACTGACTGTTTGGTGCGCTTTATGGGCTGGTGGAATCCTTCTTCAAAAACGATGAAGGCCACAACGTTACAGTCAATGGTGATCGGTATAGAGCCATGATTACTAACTTTTTCATTCCTGAATTGAACAATCATGATGTCTAGGAGCTGGGGTTCCAACAAGACGGTGCAACATGTCACACAGCTCGTGCCACAATCGATTTATTGAAAGACACGTTTGGTGACCGCCTAATTTCATGTTTTGGACTTGTGAATTGGCCTCCAAGATCTTGTGATTTAACACCGCGAGACTATTTTCTGTGGGGCTATGTAAAGTCATTGATCTATGCGGATAAGCCACAAACGCTTGACCATTTGGAAGACAACATTCGCCGTGTTATTGCCGATATACGGCCACAAATGTTGGAAAAAGTCATCGAAAATTGGAGTTCCAGATTGGACTACATCCGAGCCAGCCGTGGCAGTCCTAATGCAGAAATCATATTTAAAATGTAATGCCACAAGATTATCTTTCGAATAAAAAAAATTCATGTCAATCGAAAAATACATCGTTGTTTTATTGCAATTTAAAGTTCTATATGTCTAAAAAAACACCCTTTATATATATATATATATATATATATATATATATATATATATATATATATATATATATATATATATATATATATATATATATAATCCAAAATAAAAGAATTTTTTCAATATATAATCATATACATATACATACACATATATATAAATTTATACATATATATATATACATATACACAAATACATAATCCAATGTAAAAAAAATTTCAATATATAACTATGTACATATGCATACACATATATATAAATTTATACATATATATACATATACACAAATATATAAACAAAAATATAAAAATAAACATATAGTTATATACCTAAGATAACTAAAATTAGGAAGAAGGCACATAGTATAAAAGACAAACTCCTGGCCTTAGGAACCAGGATTGCATATATATATATATATATATATATATATATATATATATATATATATATATATATATATATATATATATATAAATATATATATATAGCTGTAACAATATTACAGATATTAAAACCAAACATTGATAATCATGAAGTGAAAATATGTCGATTATAAGTTAATTAATATTATGCTTGGTTCCATTTGGATTAGCTTTTTCACTGCAAGGAATTCTCATAAAGTAATACATTTTCTTAATTTGTTTATTTCACGATTGTGTGATGTTCTTTAATTACGCTATGCCGTAATTGTGATTCTCTCTCTCTCTCTCTCTCTCTCGCTTCAGTACAATACGCAAAAGGGGAAAGTTTACAAGACACAAAAGTGAATCTAAACCCAAGTAGCAGTTCTCAATTCGCTATGTTTTTAGATAATGTTGCATTCGTCTTTATTATCCAATTTTATATCTCTATTTTAGAGTGTTATGCATACATCTAATTGCTATTTTTAAAGTGCTCTCTTAATGCTTATTTTAAATAATTTAAAGAAATTACTAGCTGAAAACCTCAAAACACAATCTTTTCCTTAGAACTTTGTTGAGTTCCTTCATAAAGAGAAAATGCTTACTTTTTAAAAAAAAATGTCATTTCTCTCGATTTCAAAAGTGACACTCTTTAAAATGTGCTTTGTTCTAATTTTATCCCATTTCTTAATAATTGTAATCTGACAGCAGTCAAGAAAGAAGAAATTGGCTCCACTGTGTACATCCCATTTAGGCGACATAATTGGACCCGAGGTTCCTTATGTGCGTCATTGCAAACAAGTTATTTTATGCAAAAATTGTATCAAAAATCCTAAAATTTCTAGCGACCCCAGAAGATGCAAGTCACGCGACCCTTATTTTAACAAACACTGGTTGAAGTTATGCAAAGAAACTGGTGCTGTCTAGCTTATCCAAAGGTTTCTTTTACCTGTTAGAAAAACTACTTTTTGGGGAGCAAAGCAATCTTATTTATTTATTGTTATCCCAAACATTCAGCTTCTCTCAGTCACCTCATGTTTTTAAATTCCAATCACTTGAATTGCTTTATATAAGAGTTATGATGTTACTTAAATATCTCTTTAAATAAGCGCACAATTATAACAAATTTTGCACAATTATTAATAACATAAAAATACAACTTTTAATAAGGGTTGAGTGAGTGAATATTTTTGTCGCACTTTTTCGTTAATCGAGGGCTTTTGGCGACCGACCTCGTAATTATGAGCCTTGGTCAAGTGACGAGGACGATACCTGAGGTAGCATCCCCACCCTCTACTCTTTGAATCTTCAATCAATGAGAGATGAAAAGCATGACGTCAAAGAAGCAGTTGAAATTTTATTTTTTTAAATTTAAAAACCATAAGATGACCAGGAAAAAGTGTAGTCTTTACTCAATAGTTTTTGAATGAAAGTAGGTTTTGGTTTTTATTCATATGAAATTAAAAAGTAATTTAATAAAAAAGTAATTAAACTTCAAGAACAGAGAAAGAAAAGATGAACTGAGATGAACATCGTAATTTTCAAGAAAAATTGCAATTGCAATATTATATTTTTATGCCCAAAGCAAGAATAAAATATTGTGCCTGACAAGTAAAAACTGTAATTAAGTTGCTAAAGAATATGATTTCAAAGGCATTATGACACAAAACCAAAAACAAACTATGACTATAATGTGTTGTAAAACTTTTGTGAGGACGAGTTGTCGGAATTGAAATTAACTCTTAAAAAATGAAAAAAAATATATTCACTAAATTTGTTGAGTGAGGGAATGAGAGCGAATATTAACGTGGCACTACTCGAGGGAGTTTGGCGACGGACTATGGTCAAGTGACGAGGTCGACACCTGAGCTGGCACCCCCCAAACGACACCATTTGAGCCTCGACATATTTAATGTGCAAGACTCAAACTCATGGCTCGAGTTCGTTACCGCCAGGCTACTACAGCCACCTAAATTTGTTGAAGACAGCAGTAAAAACTAGTTGTATAATATCACTTTGGATCACAAACATAGATCGAAATCATTTACTAAAGAAGATTTTATTAGTGAATGCTTAGTTAAAATTTATTACAGCATCACGAAGAACTTTTTTTTGTTTTTATTAAAGGGGATATTTGTGAGAATAATCGGTTCTTTCAAGGAAATGTGGCTATTCATTCATACTTTTACTACTGAAGCCTGTTAGAAAATTATTTTTATGGAAGCAAAGAAATTTTATTTACTTATTTATTTTTTGTTATCCCAAACAAACAGTTTAGGTCACTTCATATTTTTTAATACCAATAATTTGAATTGATTTATATAAGAGTTACGATGTTAATTAAATATGTTTTTCAATGACCACACAATTATTACAAATTTTGCACAGTTATTAATAACATAAAAATACAACTTTTAATAAGGGTTGAGTGAGTGAATATTAACATCGCACTTTTTCGTTAATCGAGGACTTTGGGCAACCGATCTCCTAATTATGAAACATAATCAAGAGACGAGAATGATACCTGAGCTACCCCCCTCTACTAACTTCCACACCACTCCAACTGGAGGAGGTTTGAACATAGACATGTGGCAGTGGTAGCCGAGTGGTTAAGGTATCGGATCGTGGCTGGCCTTGTCACGAGTTCGAGCCAACTACCACTAAAGACCCGCCGTGTATGGAAGCGATGCACGTTATATTTGTCGAGAGCTCAAACGTCCTCTCGTTGGTGTCGTGAGTTAGTTAGAAGATAGGGGGTGCCAGCTCAGGTGTCGTCCACGTCACTTGACCATGGTTCAAAATTACGTGGTCCGTCGCCAAAAGCCCTCGTGTAGCTAGCTGTACAGTGCGTGCGACGTTAATATTCACTCACTCACTCACTATTCATCGTTCCTGTGTACGCCGAGATTCGAATAATTATACATTCCTCGAATTCTGAATTACATCGATGATAAAAGTGTCGCATAACAATACACCTGACATATTCTATGTTGTACATGTAAATGAAAATTCAAGTTTTATGTCACATACTGTCATTGATTTTAGTAACAATAATAATAATTTGATGTTAATGTCATTAGATAACAATAAGAGATTAGCTTCTATGTAATATAAATGTAGGTTAAAACAATTTTTGTCTCAAAGAAAATTATAAGCTCCTTTCCTAATTCATTTCAAACATATTGTTTAATTTTTCCGCATGTGTGTATGTTTGGTAACCAAATAACAGCTTCATTTAATAGAAAATAGGCTACATTATGTGGTATCCTGTTTAAGAAAATGTAGGTGGTAGAAACAAACTGTACTTAAATTTGAATTTCTGAATTGCCTTATAAGAAACTCTCATCAAGAACATAATAAGTTTCGATACAAGTTTAAAAAGAAAACATTTTTCGGTGAAAATGGTCATTAGAGCACTTTTTGATCATAAATTGTTATAACCTTTTTTAACCACATTTCCATTTCTTATTTTATAAATTAATGTTATTATTTCTGGTATTTATGAAAATACGATAAAACTGTGTACTAAGAATTCCATTTTAGACGACATGAACTGATTAGGGAAGCAACTAAAGACGAAAAAAATATCTGGTGTCTCCCTCTTGGTCCCTCCACAATGAAGGGGGGGAAGAAACTCGAACTGGTTTTTACGACTGCTTGACTCGTTTGCCCTTCTTTACTGTTCAAAGACGAATTTTGCTCATCGTACATTATGCAAGAAAAAACTTGTGCTTTCTAACTGTTAATGTGTTTCCTTTAGCTGTAAGAAAGTAATTTCTACTCCTCCCAAAGAATTTTTTTCCCCTTCTTCTTTGTCATCCCAAAGAATCAGCTCGTTGGCTTCATCATATTTTTCAAATTCAATAATTTGTATTGATTTATAAAAGAGAGTTGCTATGTTAATTAAATATCTTCAATGAACGCACATTTCAAAAATTATTCGTAACATAAAAATACATATACTAATAAAGGCTGAAATCTGCTTATAACAAAGTGTTGTTTTATACATCAGTATATAATATCATTAATTCAAGTGATTAATATATATTTATTGAACGTATCAAAAAAATTAAACCTTAGTCACAGAACAGCTAACCATGAATTGCAGTATCAGTAGTGTCAAAGTGATGTAGGACAATTAGACTTATTCTATGCTGCATATGTAAAGTAAAATTCAAGTTTTGTGATTCCTACAGTTATTGATTTTAGTAACAACAATAATAATGATTTATTATTAATACCATTACATCGTAGTCAGACATTAGCTCCTATATGATATATAATTATAGGTTAAAATGATCTTTGTCTCATAGAAAATGACAAGCTTTTTTTACAACCTTCTTCAGTTGGAAAACAACGTATTCAAAAATGAGAGATTTATTAGTTTCTGTTTTATGCCTTTGCAAATTTTTAATGTGTTTTTCTCAGATTTTCATATGAAAGGGTTTTCTAGTCAATTTTTTTTCTGTTCAAGATAATTTTGAAATTTTTTGGATATATATCTATCTGTTTTTAATAATAGTTTTATATAAATTTATATCTGAGAACTCTCGCTAGTTTTTTAAAACATTTAAGTTAATATTTTAAAAATGTTCATATTTTTTCCAAATTTAACAATATTCATGCTTTTTCTCGGATTATCTATAAGAACAATTATTAAAATTCAACAAGGAAACAGGTTTTCAATTCCATACGAACTTAAGGAAGTGTAATAAAAAGGAAGCTTAATTTGGAAATTAATTCGATGAATATAATATAGTCGACCTTCCATTTTGCGAACCTATATCTTGCGGATTTCTCTATTTTGCGAACTTTTTCCTGGAACCAAGAACATTTTATGATTTTCTTCGTCAAATAGCCTCCAAAAAGCTAGGTGCATTTTCCATTTATCGAACTTTTTCTCTTCGGATTCGATTTTTTTCTCTCTCTGTTTTTGAAATATTTCTGGACCTTCGCGTGATGTAATGAGCAAGTAAAATCATTTGAAACTATTGGACTTGAATTGTGTGAAAAAAATACGCCTGATAAGGTATTTCGTGCACTGCAAAGATGCGAGGAATGAGAGGAAACGTTTTTTTTTAAACGAAAACACTCAAACAAAATTAATAGACTTAACCAGTAGTTAAATCGAAGAACAAGCATTCTTAAAATTACTGGTCATAAAATATGCATGTTTAAAATTACTTGTAGGCTTAAAATTATAAAATGTTATTAAAATTCGTTAATCATAATACAAAAGTGCTTTTTAAAGTTGGAAATACTGAGTATATATATATTTTTCTTGACTAAGTTGTTTTTTTTCTCTTGCTTTCCTAGCCAAATTCTTTTTTATAGGTAAGATATGTGAAATAAATAGATATTAACTTACAAAAAAGAAGGTGTGTGAACAATTAATTTTATAATAATGTATAGTTATGTGAATTTGAAATTTGTTTTAAGTGGTTTTTAAACTATATTGAAAGATAAATCCCCATTTCACGAAATTTTCCAACTAACGAACTTTTTTTCAGGTTAAACGACAACTGTAATTTAGTGAAATTTTTGTCATATTTTCATGTTTATCGGAAACAATAACATTAATTTGTAAAACAAGAAATAGATGTGTTTGAAAACAGAATTATACAAACTATTTGTGAAAAAATTGCTCTAGGTTATTTTCTTAGAAAAGTAACATTTTCTTGTGAAAGACTCAAATCGAAAATGATTATTTCCCTGATGAGTATTCTTAAATAGCAATTTCAAATATAATTTGCATCTAAGATATGAGCAGATAGAAATTAATTACATACCTATCAAACAAAAAAAATTGAATTAAATACGCTAAGACAAATTAAAAAGATATCGCTACAAAAATAAAACTGGAGGTATATCAAATCCTTCCTCCAAAAATTAAAATTCCTTTCTAAATTCAATCTTTATTCTTAACCCTATGGGCAATGTTTATGATACCCAAGAAAATGTAAACGTACTTGTTCGTTCACTCATGAATATCCCAAAATATTTACACGGATTAAAAAAAAAAAAAACTGCGCACCCATTCCCGCGGCATTTCTAAAAGATAGCACTCTTACAAAACTTTCTTTTTTCTCCTTTTTCATTCAACTAACACTGCACCCCGTATGATTTTGAATAGTTTGTTTATTTTATTGCGACTGCGCATGCGTTCTGAAACCAACTATATCTGTCAATCATTTCTCAACCCCACCCCGTTGCTATAGTAACGAAGGGTTATCTTTTTACAAATATTATCGCTTTGACGTCATCCGAGTTGCAAACAATGCCATCTGTTGGATAAAGGTAGTTTTTGAAAATATGGCAGTTGGCCTTAATGGTAAAATAAAACGTGAGCAAAAAAATTGCTATCAATAATGTTGAAGTTTTGATTAGCAAAAAATACTAATTTATTAATTTATGTTTTTTGGTACTTAATTAAAATAAGGGTTGCACAGAAAAAAAGAAAAGTCATTTCTAGTGTATAGTTATAAAATACAAATATTAAACAAATACTAAAACAAATTATAGAACCACTAAATTTTAAAGCTTAATTACATATAAAAAACCGAGAGTTAAACTTAAAAGTATTTTTTCTCCATTTTTAATTCTGATAATCTCCAATCTTGTCAAACTCCAAATTATTACAAACAGCAAGTAAAGCATCGTATATCCATCCTACTTGATACCTCAGTGGTGCATTCATGTACCTTAATGCATCTATTCCGCTTTCCCAACGATTTTGTTTGAAATCACTTATCTACTTTATAAATTGTGTTCATCATATTTTTATTTCTGTAATTCAACTTTTGCTTCCACTTTAATTACATAGTTTTATACCAGGAACAACAACAAAATAGTACCTATATTCTTTTACATTAATTATTGTTCTATAACAATAAAACTTTAATTAAATCCTTTTTCTGCTGCTTTTCATAAGAAATTTCTGTCGTAATTTTGACATTCTTATTGTTGCATTTTTTAAAGATTTTAAATATTGCAATAGATTGGAACCTATTATTACTAGTATTTTTTCTTAAATATACATACTAACGTTTTTAAACCTTTTCACAATCACGAAAAATACATTTTAAAGGATTTTTGAGAAATATAATAGTAAAATGAAGCAGTAAATAAAAACTATCGCAAACTGAAAACACCGACTTTTTTAATTTTTAGTGAACCAGTGTTCTACGGAACACTGATTAAGAGCCTCTTGTTTATGTTTTGGATGAGTGGTTATGTTCTGAAACTTTTTTGATAGGATATTGAAATTGGAACTCCAAGTATTTTATAATTGTATTCGTTGCAATTAAACGATTGAGAATTAAAGCCTTTATATATTAATCACAAATAAAACATCTTTTATTTCATTGGTGCATATCACGATCAGTTCCTGTTGTCAAAATATTCTCAAACCTGGTTTCAAAATCTCAATAAAAGGCAGTTAATTGTTGAACGTAGTAAGTTAAAACGTGCAGACAGATTGTCTGGGTTAATTTGAGAAAATTCGGGACCTCCAGTATTGTATTTCTTTAGTTGAGCTCTCTGGAAAGAAACGCTGAAATGGTTCCCGTTTTACAAATCACTTTGTACCGGCAAATTAACCTCGTTAAATTTAGTGAATAAATCTGCTAAATTAGTAATATTTGGTTTCCACTTGAATAAATTTTCTTTTAAAGTTAGGGTCACGATCTAGTTTAATGAGGGCCAATATCACATGGACCCCACTTAACCCACAGATTATTTTTTTGCTGACGTGCAGGTCGTCATACACCACTTTGGGAATCACTGGTGTAAGAAATCTTAATTGTAAAGGCATCGTGTGCACATTCCTCTTAAAATGGCAATAACATGCGAAAAAATATTGTTGAAGTTTTTAAAATTTAGTCTTACAAAATAGTGACTATCTTAACAGTCTTAGAATAGATTTGAAAAATTATATGTTTATTTCACATGTTACATTCAATAAAAAGAAAAAAAGTGTCTATATAAGTAAAATTAACTTATTTTTTTTCTTTGAAAATTCTTTTAAGGTGCCTGACTAGTTGCGGAGACATTTTTTTGAAATTTTGCTGAAAATTTATTTTTAAACTCATTTTTTGTTTAATTATAACTAAAAACTAATAAAAATAGCAAAAAAAAATTTTCTTTCAATGTATTTTTTTAAATATGGCCAATCTTAGGTTTAAATTAGACGTTATTTGTACGTTACGTTAAACATAGTAAAATAAATTCTAATGCATAATATTTTAAGAAACTCACATAATTTTACTCAAAAAACAGTTACTAATGAATTGACCTAATATCTTTGAAAAATTTTAATTTGTTACTGAACTAGAAGTCAAAAAGTGCACGCAATGCAAATTTTTCAAAAATTTCACATTTATCACACAAAAAAAATCATAAAAAAAGGTAAATATGCTGTTTTTTCTTAATCCCTAGGTCACAGCATATAATAATGCACAATTACACAAAATTACAGACAATTATCTACAGAACTTTTTGAGATATCATGCTTACCGTGTTGTAAAATATCAAAAAATCTGTTTCAGAGAAAAATGCATTTAAAGATTTAAAATTCAAAATTTAAAAAACTATACTGCTAAAACAACCTAAAACCTCTCTATATCAAAAGAACAAACATTTTCAAAGCAATTATGAATATTATATACTTTCTTCAAACTTTTATCTTTTAATATTTTTAACAATTTTATAGTGTCAAAAAGCTTTTTCTTAAATTCTAAGTACACAGTTTACGAAATACAGATTAGACGTATAAAAAGCACTTTAAAAAAACCTTATTGCATTAAAAATAAAAACATTTTACATAGAAAAACAAATATATATTATTCCATATTATTTTAGAAGTTAAGAAATATATCATACAAAATATATTTGTGTTGTTTTACCAGTAAACATTCACGAAAATCTCTTGAAAAATATTGTTTATCACAAAAGTTATCATAAATTAAAATAAAAATCCTCCAAAGAAGTACTTTAAAACCCTCCATATGAATATACTAAGCCTTCTGTTTTTTCATCCTTAGTACTTTTGTTTTCCTAGCTGCTTTTCTTTTTTTCGAGACAATTTCGCAATCGGTAAAGAATGTCTTAAAGATGTTGAAGTTCGTTGTTTATCAAATTTAAGTAACTCTTGAGCAACACTTTCAGGAAGGGAACCATTTACATTTCGAATTACTAATAATATACCAGCATAACCAGAATTATAAAGTATTAGAGCTAATAATGCACCCAAACGAAATGTTTCCAGTCCAATAAATATATTTTTGGGAACAATATTCCACAAAATGTTGTTATAACTTTCATTGCAGTTCTGTGTCTTACCATAAAGACATTTTTTCAACAAAGTTTCATTACACAGTTTTAGATATGTAGGCTTTATTTGGTTTATAATTTTATTAGGAAGTCCTTGCTCAATTTCTTTGAGGGGACTCCCAGCTGCTTTTGCCCTTTGGTAACGACACCAACTCTCAGATCCTTCAGGACACTGTCCATGCAATGAATTGTTTTTTCCAGATACACAGTGAAAAAATGCAGCTATTACACTACTCATCATCTTTTGTAGATTACCTACATTGCTTCGAATAGCTATTCCATAATAGTTCTGAATTCTGTCGATTAATTTATCAGTTAATTTATTTTTCCCTCCCAAACCTTTCGTCGTTTCTTTTAATTGATGCAACCGCCCCCTACACGTTTCTGTACATGACCTATACACTCGAGTTTGGTTACTGTATTAATTCCATAAAAGTTTTTAACAGATTCATATCCTTTTGAGTCCCCATCTCCGTAGTATTCATTGTACTGTACATTCCTCACATTTGATCTCTCAAATATACGGTAGGCTCCAACAACCTCCATGTTCCCCGCGGAACCTTTGTAGTTCGAACATACATGTTTCGATGATTGGCTATTGCCTTTCGCGCATATGTGGCAATATTGTGTCATAACTTCAATGTCTAAAATTTTACCGGTGTCAACTGATATGGCACTTACACACCCATTCAAAGATGAGTAGCCTCTGCGTTGCCAAGTACCATCAATGGATATTCCACATTTAGTGAAACTATTTGAGCCTTTGATTTCACTCAATGCAGCGTTGATGTTTTCTTGAGCAACGCGTTCAGTTGCTTTCAACAGTTTTCTTTCTTGATTGCGGAAAGCAAGTTTTGACAGGAAAGGTAAACCGAGGAAAGCACATAACTTTTGCCAGCTGAAAATCCTTTCCCGATTATCCTTAGCCCCAAAACAATTGAAGAGTTTATAAGACAAGAACCTTTCATCTTCTCTGTCGTAGGGAAACCTTTAAAGAAGGAGCAGTTTTTGCACTTTAGGTTCATATGTGAGCATAATCCACTGATAGAGTCTTCTATAAGTTCCAAGCCCTAAGAATAACAATCAGGACAACAAACTATGGCAAAAAATGAAATCAAAGTTGTCCAGCTGACAATTATATTATCTTTAGAAGTTTCAAACAATCTTTCTGAGAAAATTTCCAAACTTGTATGGCTTGATTCCAACTTTTTGGCACTAGCGGATTCAGTAGAATTGAGCTCAGATGTTTCATCATTCTCATTAACAGTGGCACGAATGGTATAACGATTTCCAGTAAATGGGCGCTTCTTAGACCTCCCAGATCTTGATTTAGCCATAATTAATCAATATTTTGTCTTAAGAAAGACAGTTTTTTTCATAAAATATATCAAAATAATAAATTAAACGAGGAGCGAAGAATCGAGTAGCTAGAACATAAACAAATCGAAAAATGACAACAAACCTGTAAAGTTGTTGCCAAATTTTACTAAAACTATTAAATAATTTTTAAAAAAATATCACCATATTCAGTTTTAATGTTACCAAAATTAATATTTTATAAATAAATTCAATAAAATTCCAAAAAAGAGTAAAAATCTTTCAAATTCAAAGTACTTCCGGTTTCGATTTCTAACTTCCGATTCGTTTTTGTTGTTCTCACTTGACATAAAAACTATTATAACTTCGTAAATAATTGGAGTACAAGCAAAAGTAAGGTATTTTTAGAAAGAAGAAAATTCAAATATTAAAAATATGAAATAAAAATTTTTTTGTCATGCTCATCAAAATTGATGATTTTACACTAGTCAGGCACCTTAACAGTTTGAAGCAATATAAATGAAATATTTAGCAACTATAGACTAGTTCCTTTATTACTAAACAAAATTATCACAATATATTATGATTACAAAATATCATCATAATAAATATAACTACGTTGTATTTCAAGTTCGAGCTATTGCCGTTAGGAATGTTTGTTAAATAATTAATTAATGAACTCAAAAGTTCATTAACGTTTTGCATTTTAAATTATCTACATCATCCTTTATAAGCAACTAAAGAAGTTAATTTTTATACGAGAGGCAAATAATATGTTTTCATTTAAATAACAATGTCGTTCGAAAATGTTTTAAGAAGATTACGGTACATTCAAGCTACGAAAACACACATACTTAATCAACATGAAAATATTCTACGAAAAGGATGACATTTATATTTATGTATGCAAAAATAAAAGCAAATAAATAAAATAAAAGAAGCACAAATGCAGCAAAATATTTTTTTCTTTTCATTTTATCTTACGCAATGATTTAAATTCCTGGGCATTAAAAATCTAAAAAGGAATTTGAAATTGAAAATATTGTTACCTTTTCTGTTGTCCGACTTTGTCTTGTTTGCATAAGCACATGAAGCTAAAAGAATTAGTTCGGAAGTCAAATTGTTACAAGATTCCCTCAGTTTTCTTCGAAAAAGTGTCTTTTTCTCAGGGTCATTCTGCCCCTTTCTTTTCATTCAAAAAACTTGACCGTTTGACTTTCATCACTTTTGTTGAGACTAATCTCTGCCAAAACCGCTCTCTTGCAATAGTACCCGAATTCACGCATACAAAGCATCAACAGTTGAAGGAAATTAGTTGAAAGAGAAGAAACCGGATGCCGAAATTCTTTATATCGCCTCCTTCCCTCATATGACCAGTGTTGGGAAACACGGCTTTAAATACTAATGAATACTAAAAAAAAAACTCAAGGGGAGTTCATTGAAAACGTGAATATTTTGCATACACATTTTTAATTTTTTTATTCGAATTTTTATTTTGACTCGTTTATTTTCTACATGAACTAGCTAATTTTACAGATAATTTGCCGCCTCCTAAGGTTACCGCCCCGGGCAGGGGCCCGGCTTGCTCACCCCTAGCACCGGCCCTGCGTGCACTAATCTGATCTAATGCGGGCAACCCATGTTGCTTAGCTGGATACACAAATCCATTCGAACATGACAACGTGAGAACTTTGTCCGATCCAGTGAGCTTTTACACATAGTGCACAGTTTAATGTCAGGCACTAGCTCTTCATGGAAAGTCTAATTAAGCAGCGGTTTTTTTGTTGGCTTCAATGAGCGCAGAAACCATAGACGATCACACACATCACACTTATGTCCGAATGGATTTATTAGGTATTTGTTTGGTAGGACTCAATTAATAGTCAACGGGATTTCAAATTATTAAGTTTCAAAAAATTTCATAAGTCTATTATCACCTACTGGAACTTGTATAATGCATGTCTATTCGACGCAGTCAGTGTAGCAAGTCCGAGTAGTTTTATAAGAATGCCACATTTTTACAAAAAATACAGTTTTGCTTTTAGTTAATAATATATATTATCAATAGAGGTAAAGAAGTAAAAATACAAAAATTGAAACATAAATTACGAGAATGATTTAAAAAATTAACAATAATTAAGTGAATTTAAATAAAATTAGTTTAATATTTATTATTTAAGTTTAACATTTTTTATTTATTCGAATAGAATTAATTTGGATTCTCTAAGACCATGCCAAGCATATTTCACTGATTCTGAGACAGCTTGACAGATGCAGCCCTCTAGTGGCACAAAAAATAATGAATTATTGTTGTCCTCACAGATTGTTGACAAACGTCGTAGTGAAACGTGTACTAGTTGCTGCCCAAGTTCACTTCATAGACGATGATCGTACACAATCGATACCTAAACAGTCCGGTGTCAATATAGAAGTGATTTCATCATTCACTTGCATAATTTCAACTGCTCCAGCTCCAGCTGCAGATGTACTGACACCGTCGTTGCTCCGCTTGTTCGCATTCATTCTTTTACGTTCCCGGCACTTATGGTGTTTTAGTGGTACCATTCGATTGCTCTTGAGAAGCCCTTTCCAACCGTATGCGATTTCTGAATTTGGAATTGACTTTTTGACGCGTATAGGCTGACATTATACATTTTTGATAATACATTTTTAACTTTAACACCTTACTATATTCATTGCCATTATTTTACACTAATGTTCTATATGCAATCGATAGATTTTGATGAGAGCTAACGATCACTGGCGTAGCTAGCTCTGAAGGGGCCCTGTATCGAAATTCCTTCAGGGGCATTTTTTAGATACGGGAGCTTTGATAGTAGAGTATAGTTACACATGATGGGGCCCCTGGTAGCTTGGGTACCCCGTATCATTGATAAGCTGATATGGTGGTAGCTACGTCCCTACTAACGATTGAAACTATAATGAACGTCGTAGCTTCTCTGAGGTGAAAGTTATACTAAATGAAAATCTCGATACGCAACAAAATTACCTCAAAATGTTGGCTCTGCCCCTTCCACCACGTGCGATGAATCATAGTTCTTAGCCTAATAAATTCTTTGGTCCTTTAGCTATCTAAATGATAGATATGTAGCTGCAACAGCAAACTGTATCCACCGATTTCGTTATCGTTCGTTTTTTTTAATTGCCTCCCACTATGGAGGCAATTTTAAAGACGTCAAAACATCTATTTTCTTTATTTATAATTGACTTCTTAATATTTTACATTAGGTTTTAAATAGGAATAACGAATTCATCTTCAAAGTATAATTAATAACACTAAATAAATTACTAAAAGCTTATATAATAAATTGTTTATTTGTATTCCAGTTCCTCATTTAATTAGTTCAAATATTAAAAAAATTAGATTCTATTATATTTATAAAGAAAATTTGATGTACGAGAGAATTAAACTATTTTACTCAAGATATGGGGAAAAAATTGTGTGAAAATGCCAAAATAATCTCAAATGGAAATGGTTTTTATATTTCATTGAATCATTTGGGCATTGAAAAATGCTGTAACGCCAAACATGGTACAGTCGGTCGAAAAAATAGTTGAGCACCGTGACCCTTTCAAAAAATGATGTGAAATGGAAAACGACCTTTTTTGAAACGAAAATGATCTTTGTTGAAATGAAAACGACCTTTGTTGAAACCATCTCACTTGAAATGAATCAAGAAAATCCTCTCATTTGAAATTAATCGTGAAAACCATTTCACTTGAAACGAAAATCATCTCATTTGAAATTAATCGTGAAAACCATTTCACTTGAAATTAATCATGAAAACGGTCTCATTTGAAACCATCTCATTTGAATCGAAAACCATCTCATTTAAAACCATCTCATTTGAATCGAAAACCATCTCATGTGAATTGAAAACTCTCTCAGATGAATCGAAAACCATCTCATTTAAAACCCTCTCATTTGAATCGAAAACCATCTCATGTGAATTGAAAATCTCTCAAATGAATCGATCTCCACACAGTATTTTGGTTCCCACCTTTTCGTTTCAAACGGCTCCTTTTACATGACTCTTGTCCCTTTTTCACCTAATTTTTATCCAACACTTGCCTTTCAGGTTTCCATCCCAAACAAACGTTTAAACGGCTCTTTTTGTATGAATCGTGCCTATTTTCACCCGTTTTATACCCCAACGTTCTGTTTAGTGTCTCGATTCACGTTTGAAGCAAAGTATGCGGGAGACGTTAACATGTATGGACAAGGTAAAATTTTTCAGATTTCTCCCAAAAAATATTTTAGCACGGGGCGAGAGAAAATTTTTCATTCTATCCCAGAGAGACAATTTAGACAGGGGTCATCCACAAATGAAATTTAAACAGGGGACAAATGAAATGGATGCATCTTAAAGAGAAAATATGCCAATTCAACGAGACAAGCCCTCCCATCTCGGTGAGAAAACAGAGGATATGCCCACTCAACGAGACAAGCCCTCTCATCTGGGTGTATGAAGACGACAAAACAGGTAAGTTTAATCTATATTATTCCAATCTTGGTGTATTTAATACTCTAATGATGTCATGTGAAACGATTCCTATTGACTGGTGCATGTCGTAATAAAGTTTTAAAAAAGATGCCATCCAATGTTGGTATATTGTGTGTCTTGAAAAAAGGGGGACCGAGTCGACTCTTGTGTCGACTCGATCCCCCTTTTTTCGGTAAAATTTTTTTTGACTCACTCTACTAGATGAAATGGGGCAATATTTCCAGGTTGATCGTAAAAAGTCCCAGCTTTTCAAAAATTTTCCGCTGGTCCGAGCCCTTGACGACAATGAGGCCTCTGTTTCCTTGTGCCAGGTGACAAAACTTGCCCCTGACGCAGAAAGACAGGTATTCGAGGGGTACAGATCCGGGCAGGTGGCTCTTCAAGGTGAGCCGTTCATTGGTGTACCGGTTGGCCCTGCTGTCTTTGGCAGTCATAAGGAGGTTGGAATGATCCACCGTGATGCAAATCACTTCTGGATCTTTGCCATCCTCCGGTATGCTGGCAATGGACAATTCGATCGGAAGAGGCTGACCACCATGGTGAAACACGTTGGCATGGGCAAAAAACGCTAGAGGAGACATGGTGCTGAGTGAGAATGCCTCTGGTGGCTGAGCGCTCGCCTTTTATACTCTGCTGGGGTCACGTGAATCGATTCCTATGGCTGATGCTTTTCCAACTTTGAATCACCAGACATTGATTGCATCCAACAGCACGATTCAGTGCCAAGGTTCCACCATACAGATGAATTTAATCTTGCTGCAGCACACTTTTTTAAAATATGGATAAATTTAATCTTGGTGCATCCAACAGCACGATTCAGTGCCAAGTTCTTAAAATACAGATAAATCCATCCAACAGCACACGTTTTTAAAATGTGCATTTCAATCTTGGTACATTATTTGACCCGAAAAAAGGGGGACCGAGTCGACTGTTGTGTCGACTCGATCCCCCTTTTTCCGGGCCAATGTCCATTTACTGTGTCAATACCGACACTTTGTAGCTCCATTCAGCATTCAGCTTATTAAACTGCTGCAGGTATTTGGAAAATTGATACGATCTTAGCATGGTGCAGCACGAAATGTCCTCTTCCTCGTGCACACCCTCATGCACGGGGTCGGGAAAGGTTCCATCGCAAATGTCTTTCAATTTGGGCAGGTTCTCCAGGGCCATGGTATACAGTCCGAGCTCTTGAAAATTTTTTGTTGTTCTAATCCTTTGACCACCATCAGGCCCCTGTTGCCTCGGGCCAGCTGACTAAACTTGCCCCTCACGCAAAAGGGCAGGTATTCCACGGGCACACTCTTGAGTAACGGGTGGTGTACCAGACGAAGTCGGGCATTCTCTTGGCAGTTGGATCGAACATCTTTGGGCTAGGATGGTTGCCCGGCATGATTCACGGTGATGCACATCACCTCGGGATCGCAGCAATCCCTGGGAATCGTGGCAATGGACAATTCGATGGGCACTGGCTTGCCCTCGTGATGAAACACGTTGGCATGCGCAAAATTGGCAGGTTGACCCAACACAGACATGTTGCTTCAATGTGAGAAAAGCAGAATGATGCGAGCGGCTGGTGGCTCGCTTTATATATGGTCGAGGAGCGTGACGTCAGAGGGTATTCCATGAGCCAAAGCCTTTTCATGCGAGCGCTGCACGTGTTTTTCCAAAGCCCGCTTCCAAGGTTGGAGACCCACCATGCGCCAAGGCACAGGATCATCTCGATGCATTTCCCAATCGTCCAACCACGTCAACCATTTCACGTACACGTCTGCGACTCGAGGGCAGTCTGTAAAATCCACACTGTACGCATCCGTCATGTGAGGTTGATACGCCTCCCAAACTCGGTGAGAATGAGGACGACCCACTTGAAAGAATCTCAACTCGACCCCTTTGTCCCAGGTCAGATCCAAATGACTCGGGGTGCAAGGGCCGATTGATGTGAAAATGCGACACATTTACCGACTCCATCCAATTGTCAGACATCTTGTCCTTGTCACACGAGGATTTCGGTTGACTCACGTACATTATGGTCTGCACGAGATGAAAGGCATTTTTAATCTTGATGCATTTCTTGGCCCGACCGCTTTTTGGAAATTCATAACGAATTTTTCACTTCCACACGTCTTCAAACGAACTCTCTGGTTCACACGCCAAAATCATGTGTCGATGTTGTATTTTGCCCTTTTCATTCACCAATCCATCGCACAGACACCAAAAGGGCAATATGACACATTGATCCCGAATCTTTTCCATCTCCTTACGAAATGTATCAAACACACATCATGTTTTACCATAATGTGAAACCACATCAAGTCTTGCCTCAGATAGCGCTGCACCATCCCCCACACATCGTTTCCCAAGCCATTCTGATAGGTTACCCCCTCCTCCCACATTTCGGGGTTTTCCAACAGGGAATCGTAAAACCCTACGTATTCGCTCACTCTGTCTTTGCGACGACCCCGCATTCCACGAGGCACGGGTCGAAAGTGTCTACATCCACACACTACTTCCTCCTCCTCTGTCTCCTCTTCCTCCGTCTCCTCCTGTATCTTGGCCTCCTGTACGAAACGTTGCAAACAGGCCGTGACATGGTTTACGTTTTCGGGACGATTCTTTTGCCCGTAAGGCCAATGCTTCCTTCCGAAACAAAACAGGCATTGCTTACGGCCCTCCAAATTATATTTTTGTGGGCTGCATGTTTACTATAAAAGTGACGTACGGTCATTGGCTCCTGACATTCAGGACAGGACACGAGAGTGTTGGACCATCTACAGAGATGTCTATAAAATGAAGTAGAGGATTTGAACATGTCGCCGAGTCTGTCCCAAAATGATTCTGTCACCAATGAGTCTTTACCTTGATTCTCAAAGCATTGAAAAAGAAAATGATTTGTTTTATGCTTGGCTCATTGCATGCTTTGGTCTGTTTTCCTTGATCCCACTCGATCCTTTTCATGATTTTTGTCCAACCCTTTCCCTCCTTCCCCATGGTTCCCTTTTGTTTCACATCTCTAGTATTTACCTGAAAAAGGCACACCATTTGACTCTTTACCTGCCTATTTACCTGCTCAACCCATGCCCACGAACCCCTGCCCGAATCCGTGGCTTATATTTTATTAAAGAACCTTTGGGTATCTGAGGTATGATGTCATGAGTTTATGTAATAATAAGGTGAGTGACTTGATGAAAATATAAAGAATAAAAAATTAAAAATAATTGAATGAATAAAAATAATTTTATAAAATACAGATGAAATAATAAAATAAATTTCAACAATGTGTGTGAAAATAGTTTCCAAAAGGATTCTTTTTACGAGTTTCCAAAAGGATGCTTCTCGGCCAACGTTGGCGAGAGGAGGGAGCCAAAAAAATGGGAGAACGACTACTGGTCCCGAGCTATGCTCCTTTCCAGTAATCATTCCCCCATTTTTCTGGGGCTCAATACAGTGTCTAAGAGGCCCTTAGAGGGTCGGGTGTTCTGCAGAGGGGGCAACTGTTGCTCACATCCAAGTGTCGGAGGAGGCAACGCAAGTGAAAGGCATGGCCGCATTGCGTCGTTTCTGGCCAGTGCATCGTGCTGAGGCAAATCGAACACGCGTCTGGCACTTGGAAGACACAATCGGGCCATTTCTGCCCAAAACACCCGTCCAACACTGCTTGCGCCAATCGAGTCCAGGTGGTCAAGTTTTGAGCACCATAGCGTCTCCAAGCCTTGTACACCAAAAAATACAGTTTGGGGATGGCATACTGAGTCCATAGGGCTTGGACAAAGGCGCCTTTCCCTTTGGCAGCCTCTTGCTCCATAAATTCACTGTCCAGGTCAGCAGGTTCGAAATAGGAAAAACTTTCAAACCAAGGCACGTCATGGGGGTCGTGGTAAGGTAGGATTTCCATCATCAAATCGATAATGTTGACGGCAAAGACAGTTTCTAGTTCAATCACCTCGGAAGGCTTTAAACGAATTAAAACGCCCCGAAAGTTCATCATGAAGGTGATGTAATCCCCAAGGTCTGCCTCTTGGTACATGGCAAGGTGCAGGGTGAAGGCTAATTCGTGTTCCATGTCTCTGAGTAAAATGAGGCTACTGGCTTCTGAGCCCTGCTTTTATAGTTGACAGAAGGAGAAAGTCTACTGATAAGAGAGAAGGAAATGGGTGATAAGGGCTTTCGAGTAAAAAAATAAAAGAGACAGGGTTGAACCATCCATCATTTATTGATACCATTTACATTGGTGGGTTGAATAATGAATCCATTGTTGCCCAATGTCATGAGAGGATGATGTATAGGCACCCACAAAACAATATGGTTTGAACCCTCCGAGGGTTCCTGTTTGAGTCTTTTAGGCGCCAAGGGTGGTTCCATGCGTCTCTTTCCAAGATCGAGGCGTTGGACGTGGAAGGAGGGAGAAAGGGTCTGGGTACCCTTGTCACAACGAGGGATCAGGGACGGAGTCACTTTGACATTATCCATGGGTGGTTTTTCAGGTTCGGCAGGTATTTCTGGTTCAACAGGTGGAATATGTATTTTTTCAGGTTCAACAGGTGGAGTAGATATTCTTTCAAGTCTTTGAGCAGGTTCGGCAGGTCTCTCAGGTTCGGAAGGTGGAATAGGTATTCTTTCAGATTCAACAGGTGGATTAGGCATTCTTTCAGGTTCAACAGGTGGATTAGGCATTCTTTCAGGTTCAACAGGTCTCTCAGGTAGAGTAGGCATTCTTTCAGGTCTTTGAGCAGGTAGAGCAAGTCTCTCAGCCCTCAAGGAGGCCTCATAAACCATCTGTATGGAGGGTTTGGATCCATTTTGCATCCGACGCATGTCTTGCACCTTTTGGATAAAGGTTTGGACCCACAGTCTCACCAAGATGGAATTGGGGATGGGAGAGTCTTGGACATGCAAGACGGGAGAGGTTTTGAAACTCTCCACAAACAGGTTGCTAGGGTTCTCCACCAGAGCAGAACCCGCATTGAGACTGATGGCAAAACTCGTGGCCAACGACGACAGTTCGGCATTCAAAATGTTAAAGACGACATCGGGAGTCACCAATTTTGACTTTTGCGTCATGATGGGATACGGTTTGTGGACCGGCAACACATCTTTGCCTTGAATGACGAGGGGGTCGAATCGTTTGGCAAATTTGTATACTTTCGAACGACCGAGTAGGGCTCCAACATCCACCAGTCGAAAGTAGAGCTTGCCATCCTTTCCAACCATAGCAGTTAATGGATAGTGTTGATGAGGCAGGAGAAGTTTGAACCACATGATGACTCTTACAAAACACTGAGAGTGAATGAATCGGAACGGAAGGCTGTCAAACTTTTATACTCTCTCTCTAAAAAAAATTTTTTTAATACATGGTTAAACATTTTACAGCTGGCCAAACATGTCCATGCTTCACCTTACATTCCTTGAAGAATTTCCCTGGTGTTGGGGAAAACCACTTTTGACATAATTGTACATTGTCTGCCAACGTACGCTATTTTCGTCCGTCATCAGCATGGCCAGGGATAAATATTCTTTTCCATTTTTTAAAATTTCCTCCAATTTTGCTTGGGTGGGTTCGCCGTGCAACATTCGTTCTTGAAACACCATCGATTCCAACAAAACGTGGATGGCACAATCATGGGGGGGCTCTTCTACCCGACCACACACCAAGCAATCCGATTTCTGTACCCTATTTTCAGGGGGCATAGAAAAATTATTGTGGGAGCAACTGGGCAATAAAAATGTATCCAGTTGGGAAAAGGTGACCAAGCGTGTGCCGGATCCATGGTATAATGTGAGATGGGGGGTACCCATCCACGTGACGGGCTGGAAGTTTTTAAACTGTGTGATTCCCCTTCATCCACGGGACGAGGGGGAATTGCATCTGCACGGTAACAAAAAATGGCATGTAAAGGACCAGGAATGTTCGTTTCAACAGATAAGAGACAAAATGTACGTATTGTCCCGCAAACAACAAAATATGATGAAGGAAATTAAGAAAGTAAAAAAATAGTGAGCCATGGACCAAAAGGTGATATTAAAGGCCAAACTCAACGAGATGAAAGCGAAAAATGACCTGATTCGAAAGGAAAATGACATATTGAAAACCAAAGAACAAGAGTGGAAAACTAAAGAACAAGAGTGGAAAACCAAAGAAAATGAATTGAAAATCAAAGAACAAGAGTTAAACTCTAAAATGCAAGGTATGTCACGCGAAAATAAAATATTGAAAAGGGTATTGCAGGGGAAAAGAGTGGACAGAATCACTTCCAATCCATGGCGTTTGAACAGTCGAGTAAAAAGATTATCTCGACTTCCTTCAGCTCTCTCTCAACTTTCTCGTTCACTCGCAAATTTTTCAGACTAAACTTGATGGCCTTCATCAATGACTTGAAAGATGCTTATAACTTCACAGTAAAAAAAAATGAAATCTGCTTACGCAAATTTCAAGTTATCATGTGACAATATTTTTTCTCTTGGGAAGTCATCATGCTCTGCCCAATCAATATCGCTAGTTCTGTCGAAAAGATATGGGCCACATTCCAAACTTGGATCATTATTATCTTGGGGATATGATGTGCGAACCTTTTTCTTTTTCCAAGGCATTTGAACATATAGTGGTAGGTGGGTACTGAATGCACTTTCATAAGCACCACATGTTTCCAAACCATGTGTTTAAAATATTCAATCAATTGTGGTTCGGCCTATTGTTTTGTATTGAGACAGATTATAGCGCAACGTTATGTAATAAATATTTGTCATTATTTTACAAAATTCTTGTCTACTCTGAGTTATTATATCAATCTTAAAATAACGTGCTAATACAGTGCTGTAATCTGAATTTTTGTTGTCCAAACTTTCATCAAGGGCATCATAAATATTATTATTGGAGAATCCTGGTTTGGCATATAAAACGGCAATGCGTATTTTAGTTTTAAAGTTGACCACCATTACGTGAACACCCACCAGTTTCTTAATTTGAAAGCATTTCCACCTCGTCCACCATGGAACTCAAGTGTTTTTTAATGTAAATGGACACACCGCTAAGCTTTCGACACGAATGATAGTGATAAAAATGGGCAAAGGCAAATTTATCTCCGACCACCGTCGCTCGAATCATGGGATGGAGGCATGCATCACTGTGTTGAGGAAACTCAAATGGTGGAAAGAATAAGTTGGGAGACTCAAAGCATGGAAATGAGGAATGAGAAAACTGAAATTTGGAATCTAAATTGATGAAACTGAAATCAGGAATGGAGAAATGGGGACGGAGAAATGAGGAATGTGAAATGGGGAAATTCAAATGGGAACGAAGAAATGGGGAATGTTAAATGGGGAAACTCAAATAGGGAAATGGAGAAATTGAAATGGAGATCATATAAATGGGGAAACGCAAAGGATGGAAATGAGAAACGGGGAGACTGAAATTTGGAATCTAAATTGAGGAAACTGAAATCAGTAATGGAGAAATGGGGACGGAGAAATGAGGATGAGGAAACTGAAATAGGAACGAAGAAATGGAGAACTGAGAAATGGGGAACGGAGAAATGGGGAAACTCCAGTAGGGAAATAAAGTAATTGAAATGGGGATCATACAAATGTGGAAACTCAAAGGGTGGAAAGGTGGAATGGGGACTGTAAATGACTGTAAAACGAAAGGTGTATATTACAGTTATTGTCATAGGCTAATGCACTTTACTTATGTACCGATTACATCAAATTACATCAAATCTTCCAAAACAACATCATGCTGTCACATGATAAAAAAAAAATTTTTTTGACAGTAGGGTTTAAAAGATCTAGCTCATCTTATGATATTCATTCCTGTAAAAATGAATTCGCCAGACTATAATGATTTTATTGACATGTTTAGTGTGCCAACACCAGTTTCACCTGTGCCACCGACTCCAGTAGCTTCTCCATCCCATGAAGCCTCTGAAGATGTGATTTATGATTCGTTACCCCCCATGGAGCAATCTACCGTTTCCGAGATACCTTTGAAGGATCCCATGGAACCATCTAGGGTTCCCGAGTCACCTTTGAAAGAACCCATGGATCCACCCATTGTTTCTAAATCACTTGATCCACCTACCAAAAAGACCCATGCCAAGAAGGTTCATTCCGTCATTCATCGTTCTCCGCGATCCAAGGAACGAAGGAATGAGGAACGAAGGAACGAGGAGAATGAAGAACGAAGGAATGAGAAACCATGGCACGAGGAAACAAGGCCACGAGATCCCAGGTTGTACAAGAGACTCAATTTCAGGCCCCCGTATCCAAGGCATCATTTCAAACCCAGAGTGTTTCAAAGACCCCCTTATGCACAGCAATTGATGCCCACTTCCCAGGAAAATGAACAAGTCTTTTTCCACAGCCAAGGTTTGGCCGTGTTGTGTATTAGAAACAGTGGTTTCACGCTGACCAACGGAGTCGTCTCGTATGCTATGGATCGGCAATGTCCCCACGAACTGTTTAAATTTTTACACTATCTCAATGTCGGTACCATTTGCGTCACCGACCAACATTCCAAACAAACCTTTAAAGACATTCAAGCCAGTTGGAGCTCCTCGAGTCCCTTCAAGCGAACCCCTGTGATGTTGTTAAATTCCAATGGACGCGAGCTGGGGCAATGTCCGTTTTGTAATCAAACCACCTGTCATCGTTGGATTGCCGTGCAAGGCATGTGTGCCATTTTGCATCAACCCATCAATCCCATTCTTCACTCGTGATTGGCTACTCATGGCTCCGCCCACATCCTGTTTGAACGTATAAAAGAAGACGCGTCTCGACGCTTCGTATCAGTCGACGCTTCACGTGAGTGCACAATGGACCAAATTGATGCCTTTCCCGAGCACATTTCCACGACCGTGATGCCCGTGACGCTGCCCGAGAAACCCGACGCCTTGGAATATGCCGCTCGGCAGGGACACGTCCGTGCTTGCATCATTTATCAGGAACCCAACATGAAACGGGTGTTTGTCTTCTTTTGCAAAGACAATTGGTACCAAAAAAAGACGCTGTTGGATAATTTCAAGCGTGCCATTTTGGAGGCCAAGCACGTGAACGAATTCAGGCCCGATGATGTCTTGTGGAAGAAAATCTCCAAAGGACTGTTGAGAAATCCCGATCGACCCCTGAAAAATACCGACAAGAGGATGGTCTACATTTACAACAACATGTTTGTTATGAAAAAAGATTTTACTTTTGGCTTCCGAACGGTAAAGTCCGGCGAGATTCATCTGATTCAAACGACCCACGTGCCCATGCTGATTTATGAATTTCCATCGTCCAGTCTCAGGTGTCGGGCCAATCCCAATTTGTTTAGGAGGAGCTTTGAACCGTTTGACCAGATGCTCTATCATCGAATGGTGTTGGAACCCCACACGGCGTACCCGATCCCGGCTGGAACCCGTTACATCTTGTTGACGGTGCAAAAGACGATGTTTGGTTTGGACATTATCCCTGAAAGGATTCTCCCCCAGCTCATGGAGAATGGATTTAACCTGGGGGATTTTAGACAAAGGAAACGCTTCGATCATTAGGCCTACAAGCTACCACCTCCGACCCCGGCTCATGTACCTGCCGAGACAAATAAGAGATATTTGGAACAACAGCCCAGACCTTTTTCCAAAAAGAAAAGAGTGGCAATCACACCAGTCATCAGACCGCCTGTGGCTCCTGTGTTGATTGCCAGACCTTTCACGGCCTTGGCCACCCCTCAACCCGTGAGTATTCCAGAGCCACCTGAGCGGACGACACCTCAAATCCCAGATCCATCACTTGAACTGACAACATCTGAGATTCATCTGCCAGATCCACCACCAGAGTTGACAACATCTCAGATTCTTTTACCAGATCCACCATCTAAGCAGACAACACCTCAGATCCTTTTACCAGATCCACCTGTGGTCAAGACAACATCTCAGATCCTTTTACCAGATCCACCATCTAAGCAGACAACACCTCAGATTCTTTTACCAGATCCACTTGTGGTCGCGACTTTGGAGCCGACCCTTACGGATGACTCTTCCATAGATCAAATCATGTCGTCCGTATTTGGAGACTATTTGCACCAAGGGATTCCCTCGGCTCATTCCCAAGAACCTTAGGTGCTGGACACGGTGCCTTCCCTGTTCGACGAGAGTAATGATTTCATCTCGTTCTTGGACCATTTTGAAGCAGGGTTGGCCCTAGAACAACAAGAAGCCCCCATGGACTTGACCATGCCCCGAATGAAAAAAAAAGTGAAACAAAATACAGGGTTCAAAGTGATTGAGCCGTTGAATCTGTCTGTACGCAATGGTTTGCCTTGCATGTAATTATAGTGTAAATATTATTTTGATGTAAATATTGTAAATATTATTTAATGTAAATATTATTTATTGTAAATATTAATTTTTAAATAAATTTAATTTTTACCAGAAAAAAGTCTGATTTTTTGTCCAAAGCATATCAAATTTGGAGACAAGAGCATGTAAAAAAATGGTTTCAGTACAACACTTGTTGGACCAGTGTCGACATTGCACCACTATCGTCTTTGGAAACCTGGGTCGGTAGCCGGATCGAGTCACGTATTACGAGCCAGACTATCCTTATACCATCATTTTGAACCCAATTTTGGGGTGCACATTCCTCGGTCGTTTGGAAAAACGGTCATTGTGTTTACGAGTCATTTGGATCTGACCTGGGACAAAGGGGTCGAGTTGAGATTCTTTCAAGTGGGTCGTCCTCATTC
This sequence comes from Trichonephila clavipes, assembly GCA_019973935.1. Classification (NCBI taxonomy): domain Eukaryota; kingdom Metazoa; phylum Arthropoda; class Arachnida; order Araneae; family Nephilidae; genus Trichonephila; species Trichonephila clavipes. The sequence goes on along the minus strand of BMAU01021387.1, from coordinate 1,028,279 downwards.
TCACTGAGTTTGGGAGGCGTATCAACCTCAAACTACGGATACGTATAGTTTGGATTTGACAGACTGCCCTCGAGTCGCAGACGTGTACGTGAAATGGTTGACGTGGTTGGACGATTGGGAAATGCATCGAGACGATCCTGTTCCTTGGCGCATGGTGGGTCTCCAACCTTGGAAGCGGGCGTTGGAAAAACACGTGCAGCACTCGCATGAAAAGGCTTTGGCCCATGGAATGCCCTCTGACGTCACGCTCCTCGACCATATATAAAGCGAGCCACCAGCCGCTCGCATCATTCTGCTTTTCTCACATTGAAGCAACATGTCTGTTTTGAGTCAACTCGCCTATTTTGCGCATGCCAACGTGTTTCATCACGAGGGCAAGCCAGTGCCCATCGAATTGTCCATTGCCACGATTCCCAGGGATGGCAGCGATCCCGAGGTGATGTGCATCACCGTGAATCATGCCGGGCAACCATCCTAGCCCAAAGATGTTCGATCCAACTGCCAAGAGAATGCCCGACTTCATCTGGTACACCACCCGTTACTCAAGAGTGTGCCCGTGGAATACCTGCCCTTTTGCGTGAGGGGCAAGTTTAGTCAGCTGGCCCGAGGCAACAGGGGCCTGATGGTGGTCAAAGGATTAGTACAACAAAAAATTTTTCAAGAGCTCGGACTGTATGCCATGGCCCTGGAGAACCTGCCAAACTTCAAAGACATTTGCGATGGAACCTTTCCCGACCGCGTGCATGAGGGTGTGCACGAGGAAGAGGACATTTCGTGCTGCACCATGCTAAGATCGTATCAATTTGCCAAATACCTGCAGCAGTTTAATAAGCTGCATGCTGAATGGAGCTACAAAGTGTCGGTATTGACACAGTAAATGGACATTGGCCCGGAAAAAGGGGGATCGAGTCGACACAACAGTCGACTCGGTCCCCCTTTTTTCGGGTCAAATAATGTACCAAGTTTGAAATGCACATTTTAAAAACGTGTGCTGCTGGATGGATTTATCTGTATTTTAAAAACTTGGCACTGAATCGTGCTGTTGGATGCACCAAGATTAAATTTATCCATATTTTAAAAAAGTGTGCTGCAGCGAGATTAAATTCATCTGTATGGTGGAACCTTGGCACTGAATCGTGCTGTTCGATGCAATCAATGTCTGGTGATTCAAAATTGGAAAAGCATCAGCCAATAGGAATCGATTCACGTGACCCCAGTAGAGTATAAAAAGCGAGCGCTCATCCACCAGAGACATTCTCACTCAGCAACATGTCTTCTCTAGCGTTTTTCGCCCATGCCAACGTATTTCACCATGGTGGTCAACCTGTTCCGGTCGAACTGTCCATTCCCAGCATACCGGAGGATGGCACAGAGCCCAAGGTGATTTGTATCACGGTGGATCACTCCAACCTCCTCACGACAGACAAAGACAGACGGGCTAATCGTTACATTAACGAACGGCTCAGCCTGAAAAGCCACCTGCCCGGATCTGTACCTCTCGAATACTTGGATTTCTGCGTCAGGGGCCAGTTTTGTCAACTGGCCCAAGGAAACAGAGGCCTGATTGTCGTCAAGGGCTCGGACCAGCGGAAAATTTTTGAAAAGCTGGGACTTTTTACGATCAACCTGGAAATATTGCCCCATTTCCGGGATTTGAATGACCGCAGCCTGCCTGACCACCTGCACGATGAGGTACACGAGGACTTTAACATTTCCGAGTGCCCCATGGTGAAATCGTATCGATTTGCACAAAACCTGCAGCATTTTAACAAGCTGCAGGCTGAATGCAAAAGACAGACGGCTCATCTAGTAGAGTGAGTCAAAAAAAAAATTTACCGAAAAAAGGGGGATCGAGTCGACACAAGAGTCGACTCGGTCCCCCTTTTTTCAAGACACACAATATGCCAACATTGGATGGCATCTTTTTTAAAACTTTATTACGACATGCACCAGTCAATAGGAATCGTTTCACATGACATCATTAGAGTATTAAATACACCAAGATTGGAATAATATAGATTAAACTTACATATTGTCCTCTTCTTATCATACCCAAATGAGAGGGCTTGTCTCGTTGAATTGGCATGTCCTTTTTTTTCTCACCGAGATGGGAGGGCTTGTCTCGTTGAATTGGCATATTTTCTCATCAAGATGCCTCCATTTCATTTATCCCCTGTTTAAATTTCATTTGTGGATGACCCCTGTCTAAATTGTCTCTCTGGGATGGAATGAAAAATTTTCTCTCGCCCCGTACTAAATATTTTTGGGAGAAATCTGAAAAATTTTATATTGTGCATACATGATGGCTCTGTGGCATGCTTTGTGCCAAGCAGGAATGGAGATACTAGACACAACTTTTTTGATAAAAATGATGTGAAAAATGGACACGAGTCATACAAAAGAGCCGTTTGAACGTTCCTTTGGGATGGAAACTTTAAATGCAAGTTTTGGATAAAAAATAGGTGAAAAATGGACAAGAGTCATGTAAAAAGAGTCGTTTGAAACGAAAAGAGGGGAACCAAAATACGGTGTTGAGATGGTTTCAAATGAGATGGTTTTCAATTCAAATGAGAGGATTTTAAATGAGAGGTTTTCAAATGAGATGGTTTTCGTTTCAAATGAGATGATTTTCGATTCAAATGAGATGATTTTAAATGAGATGGTTTTCAATTCAAATGAGATGATTTTAAATGAGATGGTTTTCAATTCAAATGAGATGATTTTAAATGAGATGGTTTTCAATTCAAATGAGATGATTTTAAATGAGATGGTTTTCAATTCAAATGAGATAATTTTCGATTCAAATGAGATGATTTTCGATTCAAATGAGATGATTTTCGATTCAAATGAGATGATTTTCGATTCAAATGAGATGATTTTAAATGAGATGGTTTTAAATGAGATGGTTTTCGTTTCAAATGAGACGGTTTCCGTTTCAAATGAGACGGTTTCAAATGAGATGGTTTTCATGATAAATTTCAAATGAGATGGTTTCAACAAAGGTCGTTTTCCATTTCCAATCATATTTTGAAAGGGTCACGGTGCTCAACTATTTTTTCGACCGACTGTAATCCAGAATAATAACATCATTGAACATCTACCAATGACAAGCATTTCTTTTCATTTCACCCTACGGAGAGAAATGCCCAAGGCTCTCAAAAAGTTCTCTCTATTTAGCGTTATACCTACTCTTTCGTTTCCACATGGGGAGGAAAACTGTGGAATATAAATGACAACTGAGAATCTCTGCATCGCTTAAGGATAGGGCGACGACCAACTTGATCTGTTTCCTCCCCTCACTTTGATTTTTCGGATACGACTATGGCCACGAACCAGGACTTAACCAACATCATGGAATTATCGCTCCCCTCCTCTAATGAATCAACCCTACCAGGCACGCCTACGGAATCCAACTGTGAACGATTAATAGCAATCAAAAACGACATCGAGAAATTTAGTATCGTTGTCGAAAACACCAAGGCTGGACTTAAGACCCTACTTTTTGCTGGAATACCAGAAAATGATCCCACTATACTGGACCACAACAGAAGGCTCGAGGAGTATCAACGACTCCAACAATTGGCGGTAAGTGAGTTTACCTCTCAACCCTACTGTAACACCCCCGGCTGTACCATTCATCACACCCCTAGTTGCTCCCCAGTTAAATATTCTCAAAGTATTAGTAAAACCAATTCTCTATTAAGAGAAAAGAAAACGAGGACGGATACACATCCCCCTCAAGTAGGCAAACCGCAAAAAATCGCAGAACTACCCCAGCTAATGAAAATAACTTTAAAATTGATTTAAGAAATAAATTTAACAACTTAAGAATCTAACAAGTAGCAGGACCTTCTTTGACTGAAACTTTCAACACACAAGCTAATGACACTCCCAACACAACCTCAAAACCTAACACTGAAACCACCAGCAAGGCTAACTCTAAACTTTTACCGCCCCCAGTTTTTCTTGAAATAACTACCGATTACAGAAACCAAATGAAAGTCTTAAATAGCAAATACCCAAAACTCCGCAGTAAAATGACTGGGGAATATTTTAAACTCTACACTGACACCAACGATGAATACTACGAACTGCAAGCTTTCCTGGAAAATATTAAATATAAATTCTTCTCAATAACACCGAAAAAAGACAGGCCCATAAAAGTCGTTATCAAGGGACTTCCCCGAGACACCGACACTAAAGACATTCACGCAGATTTAATCGATGCCGGCTTCACCATTTTAAAAGTCACCCAACTAATAGGCAAAATTACAAAAGAAAAAATCCCACTTTTCCTCGTATCTTTACCCAGAAACATACCGAATGCCAAAATCTTTGACCTTAAAAAACTTAGTTACTTATCCATTAATGTAGAAGGCTATGAAAACAACGGAGTAACTCAATGTTACTCCTGCAATAAATTTAATCACACTGCTGATAACTGTCGCCTAACTCCGCGTTGTTTAAAATGCGGAGAAAACTACCAAACTAAAGAATGCCTTATACAACGCGTTGAACAAGCATTTTGCATTAATTGTCAAAAATTCGGGCATATGGCGAATTACGCCAAATGCCCACTTTACCCTAAACAGAAAAAAGCCACACCCTCGAACACTAAAAATAACTACACCTCTATTGTCAATAGCTTAGTCCGACCAAACTTTTCTTATGCACAAGCCACTAACAACAATACTTCAAATTCACAACAACAGATGGCACCACCAGTCAAAGCACCTCCTGCTACTAAAACACAAACTCAGGCCAATCGCGTACCCATTCCCCCCCAGCAAGCTAATCCTATTCAAAATTCAAACGCTGCCCTAATTACCCAAACCTTACAAGGAATTATTCAAGCCCTCACAACTTTAATTGCTCAAATCAGCAACATGAACTTTAGTGACAATACCCCCCAAAATAATAAACCTAAAAAATCTAAAAACTTGAAAAAACGCGAGTTATGCGCCTTAATTGAGGCTATCTATGATGACGATGATGAGTAGACACCCAATGTATGGCCTGAGTTTGTGTTCTTGGAACGCAAACGGCATTAAAAGAAAATATTTTGAATTTAAATTATTTGTTGAGAAGCACAGCCTCGACATTATTCTTCTTCAAGAAACCCATCTGAGACCATCGCAGAGATTCAATATTTGTAACTATAACTGCTACAGAAACGACCGTATCACGGACGGACCTGCATCCGGTGGTACACTTATTTTAGTCAAAAGCACAATACTGCACTTCACACCACACTCCTCACCACTCCAACACATAGAAGCAATCACTATTACTCTCAACCCGCCTAATATAAATCCGCTAACCATCACTTCCTTATATATTCCGCCTCACTCAGACAAATTCTTATTTACGCTTGAACTAGAAAATATTCTTCAGATCAACAGTAATTGTGTGATTTTTGGCGATTTTAATGCCACGCACAATGCCTGGAATTGCTCCCACAATTCTACTCGTGGTACACAACTCAAAAATTTTGCTGACACACTTAATCTTAATATTGCTTTTCCTAATATGCCCACCAGATATGGAACTCATTCCTCAAATACACTAGACATTGCACTCATTAACAACTTTAATTTCCCATACGATATCACTTCCATATCTGATCTATCATCTGACCACAATCCAGTTCTTCTAAATTTCTCACTTTGCAATATCACACACATGGATAAAACTAGAGCAATTACCACCTGTTGGTCTGCCTTCCACAAAAATCTTGATAAAAACATACACTTTGCGGACATTTTAAACATTAACAACCCACACACACTGGAAGACAAAATCACTCAGTTCACCGAGGCAGTTCGCTCCGCCCACTCTCAAGCCTCTAAACCAATCACACGCAAGGCACACTCCTACACTCCACAACACATTAAAAATCTCATCTCTCTTAAAAACAGAGCCAGGAAACTCTATCACAACACACTCAATCCCATTTATAGAACAGAAGCCAATAGACTACAAGCACACATTAAAAAACAAGTTAAAATTCATACACAACAAGTTTGGAACGACAGGCTTAAAGCCCTCAACACGCGCGATAATAGCATCTGGCAAATACAAAGAAACTTCAGGAACTCAAAATCAAACATTCCAACTCTAACACACACTTCCGGCATCGCTACCAGCGATGACCAGAAAGCAAATGCTCTCGCAAATAGTTTTAAATCAAACTACACGGAAAATAAAAGACCAGATAATTTCACAAACAACATTGACTCTGACGTCACTTCGACTCTCGAAAGTTTCTTTGCTAACCCTCCACACACAACTACCCCTCTCGCTCCTACTAACACCGACGAGGTAATAAATTACATTAAAAGACTTAAAAATAACAAGGCCCCTGGCCTGAACAATGTTAATAATAAAATGATCAAAAATTTTACTTTCAAAACTATTTTTATTCTAACTCACTTAATTAATAAGATCTTAAAACTAAGACATTTCCCACGTAACTGGAAAACTGCTATAGTTTTCCCCATTCACAAACCAGGCAAAAATAAAAAATCACCAGATTCCTATCGCCCTATCTCTCTACTTTCTAGTCTCAGCAAAATTGCTGAGCACATTATTCTACTTAGAATTAATCATTTCATCATTAACACTAACTTAAACCCTAACCAATACGGCTTTACTAAACAATTATCTACCTACCACCCACTGCTCAGGCTTACGGAAAAAAATCTCGGCTGGCTTCCAGAGAGGCAGATCCACTGGAGCTGTTTTTCTGGACATTCAAAAGGCTTTCGACCGGGTCTGGATCAGTGGACTCATCTACAAACTAATTACTAATAACTTTCCTGCTCCCCTCATCCACATTATCAATTCCTACCTTGTTAACAGAACTTACAAAGTCAGAGTTAACAACACCTTCTTACTTCCACACCGCGTCAACATTGGAGTCACACAGGGTTCCCTACTGGGGCCTGTTCTGTTCAACATTTACTTAAATGACATTCCATCACACCCACAAACAATGCTAAACCTGTACGCGGATGATACCGCAATTCTTGCTACTTTCAAAAATCATAAAACAGTCACTCTTGCCCTCAATAAGCACCTGGCTCTGCTAGAAAATTACTTCAATCAATGGAAGATTAATATAAATGTAGAAAAAACTGTCGCTGTACTATTCACCAAAAGAATAAAACCAGTCAAACCACCAACACTGTACTCCACACCACTGCAATGGTCTCAGTCCACTAAATATCTTGGATTAATACTTGACAAGAACCTCACTTGGAAACACCACATCTTACACGCGCGTGACAAATTCCGGCACGCACTAAGATTAATTTACCCCCTAATTTGCCGGAATTCCGAAATGGATATGTACAATAAAGTGCTTCTTTACACTGCCGTTTTGCGACCAATAATTAGTTATGGCTGTCCTGTTTGGGGATATGCAGCAAAGACTAATATCAAAATTTTAGAAGTAGCCCAAAACTCAATTATTCGCACTATTACCAAGGCCCATAGATATACTAGAAACTCAAACATCTATAAAGCTCTTAAACTTCATCCATTTAAAAATTACATACAAATATTAGCAAAGAAATTCTTTGCTAACCTTCCAAACATCAATAATGCTAATCTGATGAACCTAGAGAATTACACGCCTCAGAACGACCATAAGAGACCTAGGAGAATACTCCTAGACTCTTATAATCCACCATAATTTCGCTACCACCTCATTCATCTGTTGATGAATGAACCAGTAATTTTTGTTTTAATTTTATTTTATTTTTATCTTAATTTGTACGTAAATTCATTGCTTTAATTTTCAATGCTGCAACCCCATCAGGCACGCCTTCTCAAAATTTTTATAAATTCTTATACTATCTGGTACAGCCAACCGAGAGGTAACTCACTCAGTTCTACCGACCAATCACAGTGCTTGCTTTCCTCTTCCAGTGCACAGCAATCTATCTTGGTTTCCTCCTCAGACTATCACGTCATTCCCCCTCCTACGCCTTACCACCACGTCATCTACTACGTCACTCCAACTAGCCAATCAGGTAGCTCCATGCTTCCCATCAATGTCTTTCCACTACTCCAGGCAACACTCACTTTTCTTGTTCCGGGACGGAGGAACGCTTCGCGTTCCATGTCCCATTAAATCATACGCAGTCTGCATCGCTATTGGGCGCATAATTGATTAGTAGCGCCTAAAGGAAGTACTATAAATGAGCTGTGAAGAGCACAGCTTGATTTGTGTCGCCATCTATATTGCAAAGCATGCACTTACTTTTTTGCTACAGTGTACAATTTAGTTTAAAATTATGAATTTAAGAGAAATAAATAAAGAGAACAATATTTTTTAAAGTTGGTTACCGCACTTAGTAGCTATTGATTATTGCCAAGATCATCACGCACATTCATATACATAACATTATTCAGTTGTATTTAAAAATGTTAAACACCATCTAAAAGTTTTTTATTTAAGGCAATCTACATTTCTTGAGTTTAAAATTTCATCAAATAGAACATCTTATAGTCAACAAAAAAATTGAGCGTAATAATACGCGTTGCAATAGCAGTAAGATAAGAAAAAAAGTTGTACCAATATTTTATAAATATACAACAAAAAAAAAGCCTTCGAAATTTTTGTGCAGTTTTTTTTAAAGCGTGCGATAGAAAGTTGAGAAAATAGCTATAAAGAATTTACTCAAGAATCTGTTTCAAATTTGTGCTTACAATATCTTTTCTGTTTATACTCTATTTTTCACGTTAATCTGTTTTACAATCATTGACAACAATTTTAAATTTTGTTTTATTGAAATTCGCAGGAGCTTAGAAAGCTTTAAAAAAATCAAACCAAAACTAACTGTTGCTGTTGCCAATCCCTCATTACGACAAACCGAAATCTTAGGTGGGAAGAAAATACGCTAAGTAAAGCTCCGCCTCTTCCGTTTGCTTATAGTGTTATGCAATGGCTGAGTTATCTCTACTAAGACATGAGTTATCTTTGATTCGGCACGGGGTCAAGTCTTTTAGTTTTTCTATCTTCTCACGTTGTTTACGCCGACTGTTATTCTGAATTATATGAGTTATACAGCACTAATATTTTCTCATTTTCAAGAATAGGAGGTTTATTTCTTCATTTGTTTGAAGCCCGCTATTTATTTTTTAGTTTCACGTTTTATTTGTCGAAAGTTTGATATTAAATTTTTGTTCTAGCGCAATTAATACCAAAAATACTTTAATGGTCAAAAAATTTGAAGTTGTCTCTTGCTGTTTATCTTGTGTTCAGTTTTTCTAAGTTTTATTTTAATCCTCTTACTTGTTTCGGGATTATATTAAATCCGGCCAGATAATCTCTCTTTTTTTTTTTTTTAAAAAAAAGTAAATGCTGTTGAACTAGTTTTCTTGGTGTTGGAAACTTTTAAACTTGTATCGTCATTCGACTGAGTCGTGTATGAAAATTTAGAAAAATGGAAAAAGCTCAAGAAGCCAAAAGATTGTCAAGATGGTATTTTGGTGGTTTGGCTGGAGCAGGAGCTGCATGTGTAACTCATCCTTTAGATTTATTAAAGGTATGTATTATTTAAAATAAAAGTTTAAAAAAGGGGGAGTTCAAAGGTAAAATAAAAGATTAAACCAATGTAAAATATTTCATTATTTGTTAAGATATAATAATTGTGTGCACAAATTTGGTGAAACCATGTAGTCTCATAATGTTTATAATAATAATTTTTAAATTACTTAAGGAAATTTAAATTAGCAAATATATCCAGAATTTAAATGAAATTTGATTATCCATTTGACCTGGTCAGGGGCGTAGCTACTGCCGCATCAGCCATATGAATGATATGGGGCCCCCCAAGATACAGGGGCCCAACATGTGTAACTGCAGTCCTACTAACAGGGTTCTCATACCGAAAAAAGGGCCCCAAAGAAGTTTTGATACAGGGCCCTCTCAGAACTAGCTATGCCACTAAACCTGGTACTTTAATGAAAACTCAGAATATTTTTCTCAATAAAAAAAATTATTAAAATTATATACTGAATTAAAAGTTTTGATTGTTTTTCTTAGAAATTGATAAAGCAACCTCTATGTTACATTGTTACAAAATTCATCCCTTTTTGCAAACTGTTTTATAAAACAAAGTTACTCTTCAGAACTAAAAATATAATTTCTTTTGAAAAATGTTCCTGAAATATAAATGATGCCAAATGTAAAAATAGTTTTGAAAAAGAACACATTTTCTACCCACAACAAAAAATTGTATTTTAATTTTGTAAAGGGTTTTTGCAAAATATTCTGATAATTCATGCCTTACAAGATTCAAGAAAGATTGATGAGAGAGAGAGAGAAAGGTTGCTGTTAATCAAATTACTTAAGTAAGGATTAAATCATTGTGTAGTCAGAAGAATTTTTTAAAATTTATTTAGAAAAGGTGGATTTTTGATTCTAATACACATTTAAAATTAATTCCTTTTTCTATAACTAAACATTTCTTTATTAAATCTGGGATCAAAAAAATAACCAGTGTCAAAAGATAGTTACTCAATAAAAAAAAATTGTATACTGTTACTTCTCTTTCAAATTAGTTAGTTTGTTTCTAACTGATCTGAAGTTAGATTGTATATTGAAAAAATTATAGTGAACATTATTTTTCTAAAAAAAAATTCTGCATTAAGTAATACTTAAATTGTTTTTCTCTTTACAAATGTTTATTTTTAATATAGGTTCATTTGCAAACTCAGCAAGAAGGAAAATTGAGTGTTATTAAACTCACTGGTAACATCATCCGACAACAAGGTGTTTTTGCTTTGTATAATGGATTGAGTGCTTCCATATTACGACAGGTAATTACATATTTATTGTGAAATTGGTAAAGTAGATGTATTTTTTTTTTATTTTTTAGATGTTCTTCCCGTTGATTATTTAGCATTTCAAAGAAATTACTTGTATCATACTTAATTGTATGGCATTTTAAATTTGTTTCTAGTTTTATTTTGATTGTTTTATACAAATGAAAGTTTGATGTACAATTCTTATTAAAGTGATAATTTGAATTTTTTAAAATTCATTACATTTCTGAACAAAGGTTACTTGATATCAAATTAGGAGTTGGTCAGGTATTAAAACTAAAGTAAATTGAAAAAAATTACAATAATTTTGTATGACTGAATGTATTTTCAGTTTTTGTTACTAATCTATTTGCATTACTTATAAGTTTCATTTGTATTATGAGAATAGAATTTATGGAATAAAAATAGTTTCTATTTAAAAATTTATTCTTTTTTTTAAAAAACTTTAAATATTTGTATTTTTTAAAAACCGTGCATTTAAATATAATGAAATGAATAAATTTGAACTTGCAAATTTTTTTCATGGAGTTCCTTTTTCATTTATGTTTAATAATAGGTTATGATTTATCACTTGTAGAAATTGAGTAGTTGCCTTTAAATTTGTTTTTAACTAAAATATTTGCTTGCAGTTAACATATTCTACCACAAGATTTGGAATCTATGAAGTAGTAAAGCAGAATATTAGTTCTCCAGATGAAAATTTGCCTTTCTATAAGAAAATTTTACTTGCAGCTGGTGCTGGAGCTTGTGGAGGATTAGTTGGCACTCCAGCTGATATGGTAAACGTTAGGTTTGTACCCTGAAATTTTTTTTTCTCTTTAATTTTTGTTAAGATTCATGTTTTCAATAATGTTTGCTCATACTGCATTTTTGAATTTAATACCTTTGTGAGAAGAAAAATAAGGACAAAGATTAACAGATATTTGTATGTGTATATTTTCTAAGTTACATTTGATCATTATTTGAATGATGAATTGATAGCTTGCAATTTAAAAAAAGTTGTTTAGTTCTATATGGTTTAATTCTTCAGTATTTTTCAGGATGCAGAATGATATAAAATTGCCCTTTGAACAGCGAAGAAAGTGAGCATAACACATTTTTAATATCCTACTTTTGTTATGATATGTATGCACTGTGTAATATAAATTTCTCTCAACAAGTTACAAGCATGCTCTTGATGGATTACTTCAAGTCTATCGTCGAGAAGGAGTAAGATATCTTTTCTCTGGTGCTACTACAGCAACAAGTAGAGCAGTTTTGATGACTATTGGGCAGGTAATTTTTCAAGAAATGTGTAATTCAAATGGTTATTTGTATTTCAATCTGATATATTTAATATAATTGTGCTTCGGTCCTAGGCACAAATTATTTTGGTTGGCGATAATTGCGCCATCTTGGTAACCCTACTTTGATATACACTAGATAGGAAACCTAACTGTTTCTGGAATTTTCATGTTTTGTTGGCGGGCATTTCAAATTTCATTTTGTTGTTGGGCTCTGGGCTGGAAGTATGGCTGTGTGTGTGAGGGAATATACTTTAGAATTTTTTACTTTGTTGAATGCAAAAGGTAAGAAAGAATTGATTGAATGGTGTTTGAAGGAAGGATTGATTGCTTCGAGTTATGAATGTCCTAAATGTAATGATTGGCAATAAAACGCTTTCTTCGAAATTGTACCAGCCACACTGAAGGTGTGTTTGACCATTATCTCCCAGAATAAATATGGCGGCGCTCACACAATCATTTGCGTTGCAATGAGACCTTTAAGGCTTTTTTAAAATCTATTATTACGCTGTACCCTCTACTCGCAAAAGATCAGCAGTAAGAAAGTGCTGTTTTTATATTTTTTACCTTAAATGTTTAATTTCTGTATTGCTTACATATATTTTCATTACGCATCCACCTTATCCCGCTATAGGTTTCACTTGGCGCCATCTTGTTCTGGCTTGGCGCTTTTTTCAGTTTGTCGCCAAGGGCATGGGCTCTCCTAGGATTTCACTGTAATTGTATTTGCAACCTAAGCATTTCATGAAGAATTTTTATCAAACTTGTTTGCAATATTTTAAGTTCACGTGATGCTTCGCAAGTTGATTTAGGATTCTATTGAAATGATTGTGAAACATGTTCAACAGTTGCTTCTTCACACTAGGCCTGCTACTTCTAGGAGGATCTTTAATGCTGCTTATTTCTTTAAACACTTCATACCATCACTTTATTGATTTTCGATGTTATGGAAGCAAGCCTTCCATAACAACATCGAAGTTTACACTGAATGCTAATGGGTAATTTCATTTCTTGAAACCAAAGCACACGTTGAGCTTCCGTTTGAATTGACTCCATTTTGTCGAAAAATGATGTTTTTCTGACAAATCTCTCCTGATGAATCATTCTACCTATTTAGTGCCAAAATGCACAACTCAAACTGACACTTATCCAGTGATACAAAAAGTTACATTATTATATTAAATGGTTATTTTGTAATGAGTTCTCTCTTATAATCAGGTAAGATTTTTGGTTCACCCTATATATATTGTGCAATTTTATTGGCTCTAATATTTATTCTTCAAATTGTTTGTTGATATTTTTTTCTAGTTAAATTACTTTGTGTGAATTGTTTCAAAACTTTTTACATGTAATAAATTTAAGTTTTTATCATTTAATTCTTTTGTTTGTTACTTCATTTATTTTATTGAAAGTTTTTGAAAAAGTCTCTACCTCATGTCCTATTTTTTTACAGTCCATGTTAATTTGTTCTTTTATGTCATATATGTAATGCTGATAGAATAATTTTCATAAAATTATGCTACATTGATGAATTAAATACACAAATTAAGTATTTAAAATTAAAATCTAATAGGATGTATTATGTATAGCTTGAGTTGAGCATTACAAAAATTGTAGTAAATTATGCATTACTATTAGTTGAGTATTTTAAATATAATTAATAAATTTGTATTTGTCCTTAATATGAAATTCTCAACAAATCAGCAGAAAATATGTGAATCCTATTCATTCTATTAATATATAAAATGTTTTATTATTTAAATAATTTTTGTCTGTGAATAATTTTCTTTTGATATTTTTATCTAAATATATTGTGAATCCTTATGCATCCATCAAAATGGCAGATCTTTTTCTCTTGATTGTGGCTAAAGATTGAAGTCACCAATAATTTTTCTCTTGCTCATAATGTAATATTTATAAATAATTAATCTAATAAGATCAATATATAGCTCGGTAATAGTTAAGCTTTAATAAAGGACAAACTGTAATTAGTCAATACAAAATGCAAATTGAATTAAATTGTCTTGTAAAACTTTGAAGAATAATTATAGTATGCTGTAGCTGATATTGTTTTATCAATAAATCCCAAAATGTTGACATATTTTAATGTATTAATTTTTTAAAATTGGTACAAGTACTTTTCTGTTTCACTGGTGCAAGTCTTGCCAAGTTGGCATTATTGGCAATGACACACACATAAAAACAATATTAAAAACAAAAATTAGTTCTCATTGGTTTTTTATCCATTTCTGATGTATTATGAAAAAAACAATTACTGATAAGAAAAGAACATGACTTATATTTTAAAAATAAAAGGTTACCAGCCAGAATATTCTGTTTGGCATTGGTTGTATTTTTTACAGCTTTATCACCTGCGCCGGTGAAATGGATAAGTACCGTATAATTTAATGCAACTTAACTATATTTCCATGATATATTTAAATTTCTTGAATAATGAGAATTTTTTTGAAATATATACCATAAAATCTGGTGTATAATGCACACCCATACTTTCAAGCTGCAGTTTTTAGTTTTTAGGTATATTCACCGTATAACTCGCACCCCTTTTTTATGAAGAAACCTGAAATGTACCTGCCCAATGTTCTTATGTTTTGAAGTCATTAATTTAAGGCAGTGGCTAGCAGAAATGGTTAAGGCACCCCCCTCCTGTAAAGTCATGTTTTGAGCCTCAAACCTTATCTTACAAAGGGTATATACTTGGCATTAGTCAGGCTTTGGAACCCCCTCAATGTGGAGATTACGGATGTGTACATTACGCCACTGATTCGAGGTACTATTCCAAGCTTTACAAAAAAATAGCATACCTCTAAAGCTTTAATTCATTAAGTACATAAAGAATGTCATTTCCTTTAAATAAACAATATTTTGATCTTTATAGAAGTTTTAATTTTTTTTCTATGCTCATCTTTTTTTATTTTTAAAGCTATTATTTTCATACTCGTCACGTAACGTGCACCCGTAAATTTTGATCCAATTTTTTGTGTTAAAAGTGTGCGTTATACACCGGATTTTACAGTAAGCTTAAAATTTTTAAAAACATTTCATTCTTTGAACGATTCTCTTGATAACAGCAAGCACTTTTGTATATTTTCAGATATCATTTTATGACCAAATCAAACAAGTGCTTCTGCAGACAGCATATTTTTCCGATAATCTAGTCACACATTTTACCGCTAGTACAATGGCTGTAAGTTGTTTTTCTTATTAATTTATTTTTACCAATGAATATTAAATCTGGTTTTTAAAATCTAGACATTTGGACATTCATTGTATGAATTACTTGTTTGCATTCAATACATTATTTCAGGGTGCTGTTGCAACAACAATGACACAGCCCTTGGATGTTTTGAAAACTAGAATGATGAATGCCAAACCAGGAGAATATAAGGTATGTTCCAAACAAAACATTTTAGATTATGTTAATAAAAATTAATGCTTGATGTATAGAATTATATTTAATTTTAAATGCCACTAAATATCTAATTTTTCATTTAAAAGGGGCAACCAAAATTTTCTGTATACAGTTAAACAACCTAAATATTATTTTATATAGGCATTGAATTAAATTTTAATATGCATTTTAAATCTACATTATTTTTTTTAAAAAATTAGAATTTTATTTTAAAAATATTTTTTGTAAAGGTTTTTATTTCCAAAAGGATAACAGATTATAAAAATACATTGATCTAAATTTGAATTTTGGAAGTCACATGAGCTTTGTCGTAGAGGTGGCACCAATTTTCTTTTTTGAATTAATTTACTTATCAAGAATTTATTTTGGATTGTTTTGCATTCCTTATTTAAATTGATTCATGGTATATTTTGAGAACTCCTTGTTTATACTTTTCTTTTGTAAAATTTGATCACTAAAATAACATAGTTATAATGGGAGTACTGATAATCAAATTATGCTTTGATTGTAGTCAATCTTAATTAAAGTGTCAACGATAATGACTACAGCACAAGTAATTCAAGTTATATGGGCAGCACATCAACAGATGGCTTGATAATACTCATTTGGACTTATTGCTAAATGATTTAGGGTTGTATGTGGCTTTAGGGTTAATGTTTCAATTAGCTTCTCTAGAAGTCATAATTTTTTTAGTGAGCCCCAAGCAATTCTGTTACAAATGTGACATTCTTTCAGGTATTACTTTACTTCAACCAGAAGTTTTCTATCATTATAGTCAAGTGGTAGTAGTCATGAATTCGTTTTTATTGAGTCGGGAGTTTGAGTCCTGGTGCCATTGTGGTGCGGCTGATGCACTTTGAATCTCTGTAAAGGCTCAAAGTCCTCATGTTGGAATGATGTTTTAAGTTTAGAGAATGAGGTGCCAGCTCGGATGTTTTTTTTTTCAATTTCAAAATACAATTGAAAATTACAAGGTCAGCAGTAGCCCTGTGTAGCTATAAAATAAGTTGATTAAAAATCAATAGAATAGAAATGTAAGGGTCCACTTGTGGAAAAGAGTTCTGCTTGTAATGAATTGCTTCTTTATACGATATCGTATAGTTTGGAATGGACATGATTAAAAATAATTTTGTACTGAAATTTTGATGTGTTTAACAGATATGTTAATGGATGTGTCAATCGAAATTCTTAAGTGGAGCTTGCACTTTAGTTCCTTTATAATTTATGTAGGGAATTATACATGGGAATTGCATGTAGCACTAATTTATCTGTAACATTATATACATTAATTTTCTATTGTATTATGCTAGAGGCATGTATTTGTATCTATTCAGTTTCTTTCTTATTTATCTAAGTTATACATGTTTATTTTGTTGAATGTAAAAACTGAAACACAAGCTTTGATCCTTCTGCAGAAAAGTTTTTTGTTGAAAGATGTGTTAACAAAACGTATGCTTAAAATTCTGTATTAAAAAAAATGTGCCCTCTTTTTATATATTTTTAACTGATGTGTACAAAAAGATGTTTAACTTATTGAAATATCATTAAATATGTTATGTTGTTTCTCTTTTTTTCATTATGTGCGTTACAGAAATTTATGAAATTAAAAAAAAAATTAATTTGAGATTTATTTTAATATCAGAGTTTGTGGCATTGCATCGCAGTAACAGCAAAATTGGGTCCTTTAGGATTTTTCAAGGTAAATATTTTTGATATCGTGGAAGTCTGATGTATTTTAAATTTTGGATTGTAAATATTCCATTAATTTTAATTATTCCTTTATAGGGTTATATTCCAGCATTTGTTCGCCTTGCTCCCCATACAGTGCTGACTTTTATTTTCTTTGAACAACTGAGAATAAATTTTGGTACTCGAGTTGTTTTGGCTGATTAATATTTTACGAATTTAGGAATCTTATATTGAATACACATTTTATTATCAATTGATGGTAAATAATTATTACAACTTTATTCCAAAGTCTTCCATTTCTAATATGTAATGTAACATTTAAGAATTGTTTATTATTTTTATATGCATGTTATATGGTAAAGTGGTTAATTAAATTGATTCCTGCTTTTTAAATTGTATATTTCTGTAAATAAAAATCTGTAAATTAATATATACAGATCAAATATTGTTATATCTATTATTTATTTGTAAATGTTTTTAGCATTTAAAATATTTTATGATAGTATATTTCTAACTTTCTTGGAAGGGATAACTATTGGTTTTTATCTGATGTTCTACTCTCTTTTGCAGGTGGATTGCACAATTTAGTACAAATATTTTTTCTTAAAACATTTTGCCATTTTAATGTGCATTTTGATCTTTTTTAGAAATATTTGTTATTGAAATGGGGTTCAAAGTTTTGTAAAAACTATTGTTCTTTTTGATACAATAGATTTATCACAATGATGTGATTAAATTCATATTTTCATTAATTTAAGAAATATATTAAGCTGAGGTGAGCAGTTTTATGATGTTGCGTTGTAAATATAACAGTTTTGGAAAAAATGTTGATCAAGGGATCCTATATTTTATAAAAGGAATTGCTTGTGTTGAATTAAAATTATTGTTATTAGTTAGTTAATAAAAGAGTAAAAAAACAAAAAAACTTATGGTGTGAGGCAGTAGCGCACACAAGAATTTTTCAAGAGGGGGTCCGGGGTCGAAAGTTCACCATTCTTGTATCATGCTCCTTTTGATTTTGTCGATTTTCGGAAACAGAACACAGTAAAAAACTAATTATTGAATAAATAATTAGCATTAATTAATAAAATTAATCATTAATAACAAATACTTAATTAAATTTTACGTACTATATACTTAGAATTATAATCAATCGAAAAAATCAAGGACTTTGGGGGGGCGGACCCCCCTTGTGTGCACCAAACATTGTTACTTTAATTTTATTTTTAACCATCAAAATTACTGAAAATTAGCAGGCAAATGGGGGGGCAGGCGTGCTTAAATGTTGAATAGTTTTCCCACCAATGATGATTAAGTTATGGAAGTTAACTTTTATAACAGGCTATGATGTATTAACTCCTTCCTGTCATTTTTAAGGACATATCATTCAGATAGCATCTTGTAAGTTTCAAAGAATTTGGACTTAAAGTTTGGTTATTCAGTCTTGTTTGGAGTGAATGATTTGACAGATGTATTCAATGTTTTTCATTAATAATGGATATAGGTAGCTAAAAGTATCATCTTCATAACTTATTGGGCCTTGATGAAAGCACTTGTGATATTTGATCATTCATGATTTTTTTATTGCCCTGCTTTCATTCAGTCACAACAACAAAACAAGAAGAATTTTGGGTTTATTTCTATAGCAATGCACACAAAATTTAATATTTGCATGCTGTTTGTAATACAACATTTAAAAATATATAAGTACAAAAAAATCTCATCTTAATGAAAATACCTGCTATATTCAATGATAACTTAAATGTATTACTGATTAGCTTCCTGCCATTATTGCTAATGGGATCAAGATCATAAAAAATAAATTACATTCTGTGATCATTACGCCATTATCTAATAATCCGTTCCAGGAACTTTTTGCTTTTTCCTTCATAAGGTAATCAAAAATTATATGACAAATGACATTAGGGCACACAATCACTCTCACTGTACATCGTCATTATAATACCAGTAAAATGCGAAAATATTCAGCTGTACTACTTGTAGAAATTTTTGAAGAAATGGTATAAGCAATTTTGATGCATCATATCAGGCTGTTAACACAAAAATTCAATTATTTTTGAAAACATATTTTTCTCTAAGGTAAGCATTATTACAAATATTTATAATTTTTGGATTATTAATGTATTGGAAGATTTCTTTTCAGTTTTGTGTAGCTATATAAGCATTTTTAATGCATGGAAGTCATGTCTGTACATGTAGAGTGGTTTTGTATGGAAAATTATATTCTCACAAATTGAAAAAATTATATTTCTATATATAGGGGAAAACCCGATGACGTGTGTTATTAATATCTATAGCCTTTTTTTTTTAATAAAGAACCTTTATATTAATTTATATGCATATTATACATAACTGTATTTAGCATATTTAAAAAAAATTAGAAGTATTTAGACTGTTTAATATGATCTTATGATACATATCTTTCTTATTAAATGAGTTTTTTTGGTTCAAAATTTTAAAAACAGTATAATTGCTTTTATAAATAATAAAAGCAGGAAATTGGACAGTTTCTTTTAAAAATACTGTGTGTTCCTTCAGATGAAAGTTGGATCCTTTGAATTGATTGTTGAAAATTTGTTTGACTTGGGTGTTAAATATATTTAAAAATGTACTGATACTTGTAATTCCTCATTTCTTTTATAGATATTGATAGCATTGCTCAAAAGAATGTCAAAAAAAAAAAAAAAAAATCAGAGGAAATATTATAAAGCATTTTTTTTAAAAAATGTAACTAATCCAGTGAAATTTTTCACAAATATTTTATAGAAGAATGTGATATTGATATTTCTGGTACTTATTGGTTATAAGGGACATACATTTAAAATTTCTTTTTAAAATTGTTAACAATGTAAACATTAGCAATATTATTAGTTTACAGTTTCTGGACTGAAATCCATTTGCTAGTGGCAACTCTACACAGAAGTAAGTTTGTTGCTCCACCAATAAATAAAATCCAAGACTTTTTAAAAACTAATTCATCACATGAGCAACCAACAGTAGGACAACCAATGACATTGTTCTGCCAGTGACACTTCTGGCCATCATAGCAGAGCCATTGGATCAAAAAAGCTGTTGTAAGAAAATTTCCTTCTGTTGAAAAAAGCTTTTTTTTAAAAAAAAAAATTCAAACTGCTATTAACATATTGATGAAATTTGGAAATAGTGCTCCCTATTTGTATATAAGCCAGAAGTTGATGTGTTTTCTATGTATTGCCATATTTGGCTTCATGATTCCTATAACCAATAAGAACTATTTTTTTAAAGTGTAATCCTTGCTTATATTTGTTTTACCATACGATTTTATGTTAATAAAAGGAAAATCTCTAGAGCAGGGATGGCGAACCATTGGCACGCTGCACAATCTTTTGGGCACACCACCGATCAAAACAATCCATCGCGATTGATTCTTCAATCAAGGAATTTTCAGTGAGATTTTCTCAGTTCAAAGAATTATCAAAAATGCCCAAGTTTATTATGTCTCTGAGACATCATTTGATAAACTGAACTTGCCCCAATCCGATGGGTTGGAAATTGAAGAATTTGAAATGCAACTTAATGATTTCTAGTCTAGTTCAATAGGGATTCAAAAATTTATTGAAACAAGGAAAAAGTTAGAATGGATTGAAACAGAAAGATTAACGAGCAATATAAGCAAAAATGCCAATAAGGGAATTTTGGAAGCATTAAACTCGATTCCAGATACATTTAACTGTTTGAAGAAGCAGGCTCATGCTATTTTACCCATATTTTCATCGACCTACATCTACGAGTCATTATTTTCAGAGAAGAATAACATTAAAGACTCGCTTAGAAACCATTTGGCCGATGACTACAATTCAGCATGCATTCTGCTAAAAGTAACACCTTTCCCAATCCTAATATAATTTATTTGTCATCCAATCTTCAACAGCAGAAATCACACTTGTGTGCTACTTTATATAATTTATATTACGCGTTTAACTAAGACACTTATACTATAAAATACAAAATGTATTTTTCTGTTATAAAGAGTTTTGTGTTGTGTTAGTATTTAGTTTAATTTTGTTTTCCCAATAATCACAAGCCAAATTCATTTGACAGCACATCTTTACCTCTTTAAGCATTTCTTTAGAAAAAAGGATCAAGTTGCTCCATAAAGGTTCGTCCCCCCCTGCTCTAGAGTTATAAGGGGAGATGTATGTTTTGGTTACAATTGTGTTATTCTTATCGTAGTAGAAATACTATTATGAGGCATGTTCATGTATTTTGCAGAGGTAGAAAAACCATTTTTTAAATAGTATTATGCTAAAATCTAATTGTGTGTGATTTTAAAAAAAAATTTAATGTAAATTAACTATACTATTAAATAATATAAAGGAAAAGAGAATAGGGGAAATAAATTTTTGTATTATATGTGTCTTGTGTGTGGTGATAAAATACTTCCTGATCGTAAGTAATTTAAATGGAAAAAATATTTTGCAATTTATTTTCATGGCAATAATATTTGCAGAGAAAAAGCAATAGAAAACAATAGCAATAAATTAAAAATATCTGTTTGTGTGCTTCTAGTTATTGAATGCATACAATAAAATTAATTGCATATTAGTTAAAAAGTGCTGTTTATACGGAGCATTTTTTTAAGTCAGAATATATATTTAATACATGTATGTGAAAATGAAAGCTTATATATATATATATATAAATATTTTAGTTTTTTTATTTGACTTTTTGTTAATTAGTAGATAAGTATTTACTTCCATCATTCCTTTATCCCTTCCTATTGTTCATTGAGACAAAAACAAAACTTGAAATAATTTGTTATATTTTTTTATTTTTAAATGTGTTGTGATTTTTATTTATTTATGCTTGTATTTGATTGAAAATGTAGTTAGTTTTGGGAGGAAGGGGTATTGTTAATTTAGATGAGGTTTATTTACTATGTAATTTTTTTTAGCATAATTCTTGTCGATGCAAGTTGTTAATCAGTTCAGTTTTTTTGTATTAGTTTTTTTTATTAGATTCTATTCCCATTGTTGTGATGAATTTATTATTGTTTAGAATTTTATTTTGAAATAAACTTGTTATATGCAGTATACTGATTTATTTTTTACTTATATGCTGTGGGAAATATTTTTTTTTTAAATAAATTATAAAATTGTACAATTTGTAGTAAGGTTCCAAGGAGTGAAATATTTCTAATTTTTGAATTTTTTTTAAATATCGAAAACACATAATTGACAAACGTTTTTTAGATTTATTATCTCGATTTAAAGAAATTGCATACAAAAAGATGCTTTAAAAAATTTATCTGAAAAGTAATTTGTGTTTTAAAATATTGAAAAATTAGCATGTTTTTTCAAAATAAATTCTACTTCTCTCTCTCTCTTAAAAGGATAAATGCCACTTTTTGAAGTAATATTTTCAGATTATTTGTAAATAGATCATAAATTGCAATGGTAGTCTTAAAGTTTTCTTTAAAATTACTTGAGTGTGTATTAAGTTTGAAATTACAAATATATCATAATAATAATTTGTTTAAAAGAGAAGCCTGCTCATTCCTGGCCGATGTTGTGTAGAAATATACTAAACTTATAGAATTTCAGTAATGAAATTTTTAAATTGTTTCACCTATTTTTTTTGACACTATTAAAATTACATGGTTTTAGTCAATTCTCTTTCTTTTGACACTGCTGGTTTATCCGAATAAGATTTCGGATCGTTGATTGATACGATAACTGATTTTGCCAGACGTCAAATGTTTTATTGTTCAATCCATTTTTAAAGTGTCGTTTAATCATAATATTTTCATCAGAGCGATAACCAACGTTCCAGGTATCCAGTGTGCTCAGGTTGCAAAATGACACATAGGGCCGGAAAAGAAAATCTTATTTCTATGAAAATAAAAGTGTCCAGGGGTGTTTGTGCTCGGGGATTTTGAACTTCGATACCCGGAAATTCCGGGGATCGTCGTTCAAAAGGAAGTAGGAATAATAATTTATTTATTTTGATCTGGGTAATTTTGTTTGCTTTGAAAGCAGAAAACGCAAGGTCAGTGTGTGTGGTGAAAACTTTTCCTTTCTTTCTCCAAAGGCGTGAAAAGGGGGAAAAAATTTCTTTTTTGTTCTTTCCTTATTGCGAGTTATGACTCATTCCTCCGGTTCTCGGACATTCTCTTCTGGATTCTTTTCGGCAAGTAGGTGCGGCAGAAAAAAAAGGAAGAGACTTCGTTCGACCAGATGTGCGATCACGTGACTCTGGGTTCAAAGGTCTTATCTCTCCTGGCGTGGCGCCAATAAGTAGAGAAGGGGGAATTTTCGCCTTATTAGCTATTTGTCATTGATCGCTTCGCAACTTTTTTTTCTCCGCTGTGTAAAATTTTCGTTTCATTTATTGGTGCACGTGTAAATTTTTCGTTTAGTTTATTGAAATATTTTTTTATTTATGTACGCAAGAGAATTTCACTATGAAATTTCTCGATATAAATAGTGATATTATACAATTAGAAGAAGGTGTCTGGAATGCATTTAGGTGGAATTTGATTGAAAGGAAAGATGGGGTAATGGGGGATACCATCGGCACATGGTGCAAGAAAATAAATGTTGCTGGACAAGCATATTGTGTTTTTTGTAACTCATTGCTGAAGTATGGTGGGGAAGGATTCAAGGCTTTCACAAATCATTCTAAAACTGTGACGCACATAAAATATTCAAAGTGCATTAGACATTCAATGACTAAGTAATTATGCTAATTCAAAAAATACTGATGACTTACTGGAGACTGATGCTCGGCCATTGGATATAGTGACAAGAAAAGCACGCCAAGAGGTATTAACTTCGTTTATCGCCGAGAATTCTCTTTCTTTCAATGTAGCTCCCAATTTAATTAAACTCTGCAAACAGTTGAGCCGCGATCAGACGGCACTAAACTCGTTGGAAATGTCCAGGACTACTGCATGTTATAAGATGAAATATGGGCTCGCAAAAACTATTAAGGAAAATATCATTAAAACTTTAAAGGAGACTCCATTTTCTCTAAATTTGGATGAAAATACTAGCAATGCTCAAGAAAGTATACTGGCAATATTGGTGCAGTTTTATGACAACAATCAAAATGAAGTTGTAGTTCATCATTTTGCATCTCTAAAGAAGGAATCTTGCAATTCAGAAGCTGTTTTTAAAGCAGTTGTTAATACTATTGAAGATAATAATATTCCATGGGCAAACTTAATTAGTGTATTAATGGACTCATGTAACAACATGCGTGGAAAAAGGGTGTTGAAACCAGACTACGCGCGATCAAACAAAGCACCCCACTTATTAGATATTGATGGTGACACATGTCACACAGCTAATAACTGTGCAAAAAAATTTGCTTCATGTTTTGTGTGTGTGATAGATACTTAGAAGATTTGTTTGATGACATCTATTTTGATATGAAAAGCTGCAGTAAAAGAGAAAATTTTTCCAAAATCTGTGAATCCCTTGCCATTAAAAAACTTCAGCCCTTGAAGAGACCAGACCATAGGTGGTTGTACATTTTATGTGTTTTAGAAATCAAAGATCTGTGGGATGCATTTCATTTTCACTACTTGGATAAAACTGATAAAGGGGATTATTTTTCTTATGTTGAAACTGTATACAATAAAAGAAATATTTCTGCAGCTCAGAAAAAAATTGTTGAAGTGGTGTATTCTTGCTTGCATTCCCAATAACTCGCAAAGGATGCTTTAGCTCGGAAAAAAAGAATACTAAATGGGTTATTTGTTATGCAAAACAAAACTTTATTGCATATGGCATTATATTCAGCAGTATTACCAGAGTTCAACACATATATTAAATTATTTGAAACAAAAAAAAAACCAATACTTCATTTAATACATTCCAGTATTTATAAATTGATGGCAAAATTTTTCTCTTTTTTTATGAAGCCAGAAAATATAGAGTGCACATCTTATAATGATTTATTAAAGGTTGATGTCACAAATCCAGAATTCCATCTACCTAGCAAAGTAATATTTACTGGTGCAGAAGCTTCCACTCTCCTGAAGAAATTATCAAAAAATCATCCAATAGCAAAAGAATTCCAAATTTCTCTGATGAAAGCTTATACTAATACAGCACAGCATATGAAACAGAAATTGCCCCTTAAAAATTCATATCTAATTAGTTTTACAGCATTAGATCCAGAGCTAAGAGGTAAAACCAGTACAATATTAGCTTTTGAAAAATTATCTTTTATGTCCCATATTTTTAGTGATAATGAAAAGTCTAAAGTAGAAGCTGAAATAAGGTTATACCAGAGTGATATTGATATCACCAAAGAAATGCTCTACACATCTGATGAAAGTGGAAATCAAGTAAAGTGTACAATTGATAAATATTGGTTTAAAGTTTTTAATTTAAAAGATGATTTCACAAATGATTATAAGTATCCTACATTGGCTAAATTGGTCAAAGCCTGCCTTAGCTGCTTCTATGGCCCATTAGTGGAAAGTGCATTCAACTTAATGGATACACTTGTCACTCTGACTATAGAACCTCTCTTAAGATTGATTCCCTAGATGTAGTGCAGACTATTAAATATGATTTAATGGCTTCTAAAGAAACCTCATGTGAAAAATATGGCTAAAAAAATCCAATGACTGATCCAATTCACAAAGATCTCTTACTGAATATGAACAGAAGTTGGAAAACATATCAAGAGGACTTAAAAACATGTATTTCAGATGAGTCACCTATAAAAGTCTCTGAAAAACCTTCTACATTAGCAGAAAAGCAAACTGCTTCTACCTCTGCATGTGCAGTTTTCGAGGAAATTTCTTCAACTTTCAATGAGGAAAATAAAAGTCAACCTTCGTGCAATTATGAAGTTCACCACAAAAGAAAGACAAGCCCACAAACATCAGAAACTAAAAAAAAGCAGCACAAATTAGATAATTTTTTTTAAAGAATTAATTCAGGTAATTTAAAATATTTACCTAAAATGTAGTAGTTTATATGTTTGAAAATTTATGGTTATTAATTTTGAAAAAAAAAAGTAATTCATTGAACTTTTATAATTAGGTCATTCAATACTTCACATAATTGTAATTTTTCCATTTCTCTCGCCCAAACACCAAAATGTCGGTAGTAAGTCCGTAAAAGTTTCAGGGGATTTTTTGGGGTCTCACAAACACCCCTGAAGTGTCGGATAGCCTTGCAAGAGTTGATTGAAGTTTCAAAATCTATTGGGGCAAACACTTTGGCTTGAACAAAGCACCTATCTGGACTATTAAGCGAAGTAAGTGTGGGGGAAACACGTCGTGGTGATGATATTAAATGTATGGTTAAAATATTTAAATATAAATTTATGTACAGAAAGGCTGGCTAGCCACCCAAAGCAGTCTTCATCCTTTCCCAGACAATGTAAACAGTGTTGCATGTCTGCTATCAACTGTCGCTTCCATCTCCAGTGCCATTTAGCAAACTGGTTTCAATGTGTGGAAAAAACTCGCAAATACGTCTTTTGTAAGAGCACACGGAATTCGAATGTAACAATACTTTCTAAAAAACAGTTTGATCATGATAGAGTGGAGGAAATAAAAACTTTGAAGGGGACATTTTTCTTACAAGAGACAAGTTCCGTATAATTTGTATCTTGCAGACGTACCATCCCGAAAATGTTTTTTAGTAACTCCAGAGATCGAAATGGTGGGTGGACATATTTACCAGTGATGCGACGCTTAATTAATTACTTTTTAATCAAACACTCGTTTCTTAACTTCCCAGGTTCTTGAGATGCATCGCATGAGGTTAAACACACTAAAGACATAATACAGTGCTCTAAATTAAAGGGCCGACTCTCAAAGTAACGACTCATTTGATTGAATTAACACGTGTAAGTTTAAGTAACTGTACAGCACAACTAGATTGAGATTTTACTTAGCTTTTTGAGGTGTCGGGTTGGAGGGAGTGGCCGCTCCAAGTCCCGCGGAGTCTAGTTCAATCTGATTAGTTTGTCTCTCCGTGTCCAAATCGGGGTGCTTCCCGCTTTATTTGGCGTCCTCCTCACTGCCAAATGCTAGAGCGGACTCTTTACCTTGTCCGCTTAATTTTCTCTGATGGGTCCGGAACCAGCGCAAAGGTCGTTGCCTTGTTTTCGAGCGGGAAAATTCTCGGACGCTCCCACAATATTTATGGGTGTAATGATCCCCGAAGGCGTGGGGATGTAAGCACCCTTTGCTAAGGAATTTCAGTGGTGGGGAAAGAAAACACTTTCCACCAAACTGAGTTCGCAATTTTGAAGTTCTATTGAATATTCCTGAATGAATCCGCGCCTCCCATCACCAGAAAAAAAATGGTTCCACACACAACACCGAAGAGTAACTTGACAAAAAAGTTTCAAACTAAGCACAAAGAAAGACTATTTTGAACCTCTCTTAGGTAAAGAAAATCTGATTGGTACTACTGATATCCACACATGTCCATAAATTACGGATAATACAGAGTCACGCGGAAATCGAACTCTAAAATAAATACACCACCCGTAAAATGGCTACACACATCTTTAAGAATCATATGCAAATTGCAGAAAGCCACCAGATGACACCGAGAGTACGTCACATTGACGAGAGTGCAAGAAGGGGATATGTAAGGAATACAGGCAAAGGAGAAAATTCTTCGCGAGCGCTTTATAAGCCTTTCAGTGCCATAGCCACATGTGGCCGCGGTAGCCGAGTGGTATGGGCATCGGATCGTGGCTGGCTTTGTCACGAGTTCGAGCCCAGTACCACTAAAGACCCGCCGTGTAGGGCAGCGATGCACGCTAAATCTGTCGAGAGCTGAAACGTCCTCCCGTTGGTGTGGTGTGGTAGTTAGGAGAGGGGGGTGCCAGCTCAGGTGTCGTCCACGTCACTTGACCATGGTTCAAAATTACGTGGTCCGTCGCCAAAAGCCCTCGTGTAGCTGAACAGTGCGACGTTAATCTTCACTCACTCACTCACTCACGCCATAGCCACATAGTTATGACACAAAGGACGTATTTGGATGATTTTTTTACGTGGTTGAGTTATCGGCCGTCTAGAATGTGGGCGTACCCAGCTAGAAGTATCCGAGGAACTTGACACTCTTGGCCATTTTTATCTCCAGATGATGGTAATGTGAGTAGACGTTACAGCACAGGACGCACCCGCCCAATAAGGACCGGTATTTGTCAGCTACTGCCGAAACTAAAGGCGTGAGCACAGCATAAGACTTGTATCGTCAGCCACTGGTACGAAAGTTTCAAGGCAGACGATCAGTCTATAATTCATTGCGCCTGCAGTTAGCCTGGACTCTGCTTGCTTGATGGGAGATTAACGTCGCGCTGTTCACCTACACCAGGGCTTTTGGCGACGGACCACGTCATTTTGAACCATGGTCAAGTGACGACACCTGAGCTGCCCTCTCCTAACTACCACACCAACGGGAGCACGTTTCAGCTCTCGACAGATTTAACGTGCATCGCTGCCCTACACGGCGGGGTGGTACTGGGCTCGAACTTCGTGACAAGGCAAGCCACGATCCGATACCTATACCACTCGGCTACCGCGGCCACCGTTGTGGACTCTGCAGCAGTGGGCTTGTGTTATGTTTTCCGACGAGTCCAAGTTTAGCTTGCAGTCTGATTCTCGCCGGACTTTCATAGAGAGAGCGCCAGGTTCCCGTTGCCATCAAGAGAACGTCATTGAACGACACCGTTTCGGTGGTGCAGGATGGCTCGTTTGGGAGGGAATTATTCTGGGTTCCAGAACTGACCTGCATGTTAAAATTGGAACCAAGACACAGGCCAAATCTATCGGGAAAGATGACACTCAGTACTCGCTCGTCAATGTACAACTGACATGCGTTATACCTTCTCTCTTCTAAACCTTAGTAGTCAAATGGTCGCGAACTCGTGACAGCATGGCTTCTGTCGAGTTGCGGTTTCGAGTCCCAGAACTGCTGCAGGCTTCGCGTGTTCAAATGTTGATGCACCTTCAGCCTGTCGAGGCTCCACGTCCTCACGTTGGCGTTTTGGGGAAGTTTGGAGAGGAGGAATTTAATTGTCATCCTCGACATTTGACCGCGGCTCGAAATGACGAGATTTGTTGCCAATAACTTTCGTGTAGCATCTGAGTGAGGTGTTCTCGCTATTTTGAATAAGCCAGTTGTTGTTTTGCAACGGTGAAGCAATGTAATAAAGTGCATGTGCACGCATACAGAAAATTCTAATGGTAAACGTCATGAGATCCGAGTCTGACTTAGATTTACGCTCTGCTTAGTCGATTTAATTTAAATGTATCAGTCAGGTAGAAAAGTGCTTCAAGAACACTTTTAAGCTCATTTTTTGAGACTTCAAACGAGTTATTGGATGCAGAGGGAAGATATCATACATCATTTTTATTAGAAAAAATATATATCTGAAACAAAATGCAAGTTGTGTGTGTGATATGAATCCGAGTGAGTCCGTTTTTTGAGAATGAAGCACTCTGTGCCTTCGGTGAAATTTTTGGGCATATGGCTCGCGAAGCGAGCCTCCATCCCATATCCGGTATTGTAGATGTTGAACGATAGTGGTCATTTCATGCTAGCATGTAGCAGTCAGCTGATTGGTCGAGTCAATCGTTAGGGAAATTTCCTAGGTCGTGCGGAAATCTGAATTCATGATGGAGAGCTAAGAGGACGCTCTCTGATTGGGAGAATGAAGCACTCTTCTTGATGATGACTCAAGTACTGCCGTCACTGCAGACCTTGAACTGAAAAGGGGAAACTTCAGCACAGAATGGATGCGATAAATTTAATTTACTTTTGCGCGTTGATGACGTCAGTTGATTGCTGTTGTGTTATGAAGGCTGAATAATTTAATGAATTATCTGCTCGCGTTTTACTGTCTTTCCAAATTTATATTTTCTTCCTTATCGATAGGATGAAAACATTTTACGAGGAAATGAAAGACATTTTTTTGCTCAAAACAAAAGTTGGTACTGTCTCACCCCTCTTATGCCAACTCTTACCCTTATAGCCAATGCGATCTCAGACTTATGGCAATAACATATTTAAGTATGTACACGTGTTTGTGTGTGTATGTAAATGTGACCTCACTTTACTCCTACACTGTTCAACCAATCGCTATGAAAATTGGCATGTATATGTATTTTTTTGTGAAGAAGGTTTTGTGTTATCCTCTTTGTTGCAGCTCCCCAACAGGTGGCGCTATAGCGTATCAACTTCTGTACTGTTCAATCGATCGCTACGTTGTCAACATGATCGCCAAAAATGATACCAACTTGGCTCTATCACCAATGTTTCGCTATGTTTCTGTTGAATCGCCATTATAATGTAAGGAACGGCGTTGCTTGCGTATATCACAATTTTAACAAAATAAATACAACAGAAAGTAATATTAACGTATTATACATCCAGATATAAATTCACAGTAGCCAAGTGATTATGGTAACGGGATCATAGCGTTGTTTCTGCCGAGTATAGGGCTCGAGTCCTGATGCTGAAGAGAGTGGTTGATATATGTTTTCACATTGGCCTGATGTGGAGTTGGGTGCTAGCAAAGGTGTTGTCTACGATATCTGACCGTGGCTCAAAAGGATGAATCAAGCTCACGTAGCCTCAAATTGTCAAAAGTCAAATAAAATCAGATTTCTGACGGATGTCAAGAAATAAATTTGAAAAGGATTATTAATCTTACAAGTTTTCATTATTCTGTCGGCTGGGTGGCGTGGTTGTTTTGTCGATGGCCTTCTGTACCCAAGGCTGCGGGTTCGACCCGGCCCAAGTCGATGGATTTTCATGATGCAGAAAATCGACAGCGGCGATGTCGTATGATTATACGGCATGTAAAAAATCCCTAAGGGGGTTTGCTCTAGGCAAAATTAATTCCTAGTACAGGTTCAGAGCTCAGGTGCCTCCCTCTAGGGAAGAAACTGGGCATCAAAATTACCTGCGGTGATTGGTATCAGCCAATAGGGCCCCGCACGAAAAAGAGACACCAGCTTTCGGTGATGTAGATGGATGAACTGTTCATAATCTGGCATTAGAAAAAAAATAGTTTTCACTATTCTATTACTAGGTTTCTGTTCAATCTTACTCTTTGAAGGTGCCAGGAATGTGGTATATTGATCTGAGAGAGTAGTTTGGATTGAGCTCCTCCATGGGATTTATTTTTAAGGTTCTCGTTAGAGTAGAAATTAAGCAAGAAATACTTTTCAATTAGTAAAAAATCCATAATTATAAATAATAACTTTCTCGTCATTCCTTTATAATTAAAAATTTTTTTAAGTAATAAATCATGACTTTTTAACCATCTGTCAATACGTTGTCCTTACTCTAAGTCCTTAAAATTAAGGAAAGCCTTTTCCCCCCTTTTCGAACTCTACTTCTTTTTAATATACTTTGTGTGGAGTATCTCCGCTAAACAGGTTAAAATCGAGAGTAGACATCCCGATATATGAGGATTACCAAAGTTTCAAACAAGTCATCCAGAGTCAATTCTTTAACAAAATCTGCTTCAGTATATTCCTTTTTCGAAGACAATGTCTTTTTGAACATGTAATAATCAATCACTTTCGCGTAGAGGCCCGCAGCAGAAATCCTATCTACTATTTGGTTCAATCTGACTGAATAACGAAATTTCTAATTCAGAACTATGGCAACTGGAAAGGAAAAGAAATTATCTCGAGATATGTAGTACATATCTTGGGAATCGAACCGGATTCTTTCTCTCGTGACAATCCAAGCCGTGTTCCCTTGATTCATAAACTTAAATATCATCTTATTGTTTTGTAGATCTAGATACACATTATTCTTATCTATGTAGGATCCAACTATTCTGTGCGATTCGTAGACACTGTTCATCATGCTCACGGCCACCCCGGAGCCGTTCACTGAGAAGCATCTGTGTTTGCCGTCGGCCACCAGTTTAGCTAGTTGAGTGATAGTCTTCACAGGTCGTTCTTTGACAGGCACAGACAGAAAATCCAACCAAACGGCTGTGTAGGCGTACGAAAGGAATGTGCAGGCTACTATCCAAGACAATATCAAGCACCTGTCCCGAAACACATCGCTTTCCAGTTCAAATGACTTCTGAAGCAAGGCGCCAAAAATCTCAAAGGCAAGCCTGCGGATTGGATAAAACTTTGTGAGGCAAAACCTGAGAACAAATGGCAAGAGTACAAGAACAATGCCTATACCGATCCACAGTTGATAG
Source organism: Trichonephila clavipes (assembly GCA_019973935.1). Classification (NCBI taxonomy): domain Eukaryota; kingdom Metazoa; phylum Arthropoda; class Arachnida; order Araneae; family Nephilidae; genus Trichonephila; species Trichonephila clavipes. The sequence continues at coordinate 995,819 of BMAU01021387.1, read as the reverse complement.
GTGAAAGGCCACAAGAAAGCGGTCTCTTTGGTTTTTAAACCAGGCACGCGAATGTTATGCCCTGCCACGTGTAGGGGGTGCTGAAGTCTGCCACGGTCATCCTAGCCTGAGTCACGAACATAGAACCAATGTCCATGTCAGCTTCTCCTCGTTGCACCATCCCCATAACTCCCGAACAATTGCCATTCTGGTCGGGTATCCCCCACACCAGCTTCTCCGGGACATCCAGGGTGTAGGGCATGTGAAGCCCTTTGAGGATCAACTCCAGAAAGCCGACTTCGAATCCTCCAATGATTGCTTTGGTAGTGAGGTTCACAACGTAGGACCCGTTGGCAAGAAGAGCGATTTTCAAAGGTGCCGACGGATTTTCTGCACCAATGTCTGAAAGAGTAGATAAAAGCAAATATAAGGGACTTAATATACATATTTTAATACATACAGAATATCCAGTTAATTTGCAAAGGAGAGAAAGCCAAGATAAACTTTTTAGCCTTAGTGTATAATATGTAAGTGCCGAGCTTAAGTGATTTTAACCAAGAAAGAAAATATGGAACTCTTAAAATGCCCTGTTTACTCAATAAATACTCAAAAACACAAGTTTGTTGCATGGCATTTAACACTAGAACGTCCGGAATTTCGATTACCGCCACCGGTGTCATTTTGACAACGCGACATAAAATATGTGAAATAATTGTTCAAACTAATATTATTGCATTCCTTAAATTCTTTAATCGAGTTCGGATACGTTTTAAACAGTCACCGATATGATGTATATTTTAAGAAAAAATGGCAACCTCTGGGCAACTTGATATGAGCAAAGTGTCACATGATAATGACAACCACATGTTTCTAGCCAATCAGTTGAAAAACTCATGTGACGTTATTGTCACATGATAAACGAAATTATGTGTGTTTCCCTCCAATCCTTCGTTGTTGCCAACTTTTGCTCTTTGCAGAAGCTTTATCTTAAGTTGTGAACAATAATAACCCTCATAGGTATACACAAAATGCACTTAATTTAAATAAGATTGTTTCTCTAAACTTTAAAATAATTTTGCTGAAACTTTTTTATAACACTTGAACATCTTGACCCAATTATAAAATTTGAAATTTCATATGAATTTGACAGATGAAATTTCAAACAAAATTACAAGTCAGTTGAATGCCTGTTTTCGGTTCAATGGAGAACACGTGATTGTCTTTATCAAGAGCCCATCGAAGGAAGTGGATTTCAATTGAGGAAATGGCAACGGACGAGCACGGAGGCATTTTTCAATCGCTCTGTTGAGATCAATTGCCTAATTGAACCCATTAAGACCTTTCGTGAATATTAAAATCAGATTTATTCGTGAATAATTTCTTCAAATGTTGACTCTCATGTATTTCATGATGTACGATATTTGGATACTTTAAGTAATATTTAGAAAGACACGTGGGTATCTAATATGTTATATGCCCGTTCTCAATGTTCTTCGTTTGATTGTGAAGAAAAATAATTCTATTTTATTTATTTTGCTTTGAAATCTACATCGCTCTTTGGGTTGATCTCAACTCATTTGTTTTCAGTAGATTTTGGAAATATACTTGTCGTTTTGTTCACTCTATATTTATTTTGAAATATAAATACCTTTCACTTCCGTGAATAAATCTTATTTTTTATGTTAACACTGAACTAAGTGTGATTTAGCAACTCACATAATAAAGAAAAATCGAATGAAGCAATGTAGTAATGGCAACATTACGCGTCCTCCCATTCTTCAACTAAACATATTTTTTTGATTTAGAAGATATAGAGACGATTTTTTTTATAGTCGAAATGAGAAAAGTGCATTTTCCTTCAGAAATTGCTTAAGAAATCACTACAGAAAACAGACGCTTTACGAAAGAAGCATTTAATTGAGAAGTAAGATGAAGCGATATTTAAGCAGTTTATTTAAACCAGTGGTCTTCAAACTGTGTTCCACGAGTCACAATAAAAAAAATTCGAAAAGAAACTTATAAATATGTATGCGAAATTATTTCTATGAAGTTTGTATAACTATAAGCATCTATAACTCATTACATCACTTAAAACTGAAAATTTTATTTTTGTATAACAAAAGAATATTAAAACGTGTTTTGTCTTTATACATGTTTCCTACTAGATTATAAATATTCTATTGTTTACTATCTTGGGTTCCACGAGATGATTCTATTCTCGTTAATTAACACAGTGCCTTGCTTAACTAAATAATTTTTAAAGGAAAATGCACCATTTTGCAATTGTGGAAAGGAAGGATATGATCTCAAAGTCAGCTACACGAGGAACTATACATTTTCCAAAAAATGCTTAGAGAATTAGAAAGTGGATATGACATGCCCTCAGCGTGAACTGCCGGGTTAAGAAGCTAAATATACTGCTCATGAATGTCGTGGTAACCTAATGGTCAAGGTATCGGATCGTGGCTGGCTTGGCGCGAGTTCGAGCCCAGAACCACTAAAGATCCGCCGTGTAGGGAAGCGATGCACATTAAATCTGTCGAGAGCTCAAACATCCTCCCTTTGGTGTGGTAGTTAGGAGTGGGGGATGTCAGCTTAGGTGTCATCCTCGTCACTTATCCATGGTTCAAAATGACGAGTTCCATCGCCAAAATCCCTCGTGTCGCTGAACAGTTCGACGTTAATATTCACTCACTCATGAAATGAAAAAAAAAGAGAGGTAATTTTTACCTTAATTTAACTGTCGAAGCACACAAAAATAATAAGACACACCCAGAGCTATCTTCACTTTTTTCAATTCCTACAATTAACTTACACTCTCTATATATTTATTTATTTATTTGTTTATTTATTTATCTTGTGGAATTTTAAATCGTTAATAAAATACATTTTAAAACGCTCCATCGAGCTGAAATTTTATATACAGGATTATTTTGGACGACAATGCAGTAATTTAATTATAATTAACAAAAATTAATGGATTAAAACTTATTATTCGAAGAATTGTAAATACACCCACGTTGGCATTTTCGGCGACTTAGCGACCATTTTGGCGACTAGTTTCAAAACTTGAAAAGGTTTTTTTCTCACGTGTTTAAGCATTCAGTTGAACTGAAATTTTATAGACACAATTGTTTTGGATGACAATACGATGCTTTAATGATAATTAATACAAATTAATGACCACTTAATGCTGTGATTCTATCATATATATATGCATATTTATATTAATTGTAACTATTTAATAAAAAGTAGCTAAAATAAAAATTTTCTTTGTTGATCTAAGTATTAATTGACTTAAATTTTTTTTTATATTACTTGTTTAGATTTAATTTCGTACTCGCATCAACTTGTATGTCTTTGCTTGTTTGCGGTGCAAATGCGCGAGTCCTGTAAACAAGTCATTACCGGCTTTCCTATTCTTGTCGAGATAAGGTTGGATTGCGTGAATGGTTTCTTTACTTACCAATTGGCTAGGTCACTGATTCTACTAAGCCGGACTATCTTAACATCCATATTTCCTTCTGAACCCACTACCTTCTGAAAGGTTCCAGTCCTCACTGGGGGTGGTACCGCCCCAATGTGCAAACACAGGAGTGAAATAATTAAGAGTATAGGTCCCCACTTGATTACTTTTTTGTTAAATATCTCTAAAATTTTCAATTGGATTCTAAAGAAAATCGCATCACAGGCTCTTTAAAACCATTCCCTATCTAATTTTCCTAAAGAAAAAAATAATTAGATTTTAAAAGCTTACATTAATATCAGTGAATTTCTCCCATGCATGATAAAAGTCTCATATAAATGGTACATAACATATCTTGCATATCTTTATATATAAATATCTACTGTGCATGTGTATGTGACTAAACTCCTCCTAAAAGGATGGACCGATTTTGATGAAATTTTTTGTGTCTGTTTCAGTGTACTCGAGAATGGTTTAGATTCACAATTCGGACTGATATCACAATTAGTTTATATGACATTAATTAAAAACCTTAAAACGCATAATTGTTGTACTCCTTTGTGCTACTTATTTTGCTAATGCGCGGCAAGAAAAACCACGATACGGTATGTCTTTATACATAAAAATCTTCTGTGTGTGACTGAACTCCTCAACACACACACACACACACACACACACACACACACACACACACACACACACACACACACACACACACACACACACACACACACACACACACACGCACACACACACACACACACACACACACACACACACACACATATTCACGTACAGATTTGATTGATTGATTGAATATTAACTTCGCACTGTTCAGCTACACGAGGGCTTTTGGCGACGGACCACGTAATTTTGAACCATGGTCAAGTGACGTGGACGACACCTGAGCTGGCACCCCTCTCCTAACTACCACACCACACCAACGGGAGGACGTTTCAGCTCTCGACAGATTTAACGTGCATCGCTGCCCTACACGGCGGGTCTTTAGTGGTACTGGGCTCGAACCCGTGACAAAGCAAGCCACGGTCCGATACCTATACCACTCGGCTACCGCGGCCACTTCACGTACAGAAAATGTTAACAAACACACAAAATTTAGAATCTAAATAATACAGGAAAAAATGTTATTAATGTATGCACAAAACGATGTAAAAGATTATTTTCCTTCAACAAAGGCAGAGAATGGAGGAGGTCACACTATATTGTTCTTTTGTAGGCAATTGATGAATGTACGTCCTTCCGAAGGGAATTTAGTACAAGCAAGAATCAGATGCTTGGCATTCTGAATTGTGTCACAGGAGCAAGATCACTGGTCAGTAGGCGACAAATTGAAGCGCTTTAAATAGGCTTTAAAGTTTCCATGCCTAATTAGAAACTGGGTAAGTTTAAAATTAGAATGAAAGTGCTTAGCCTTTAAACGGCTCTGAATAGAAGGAATAAATTCCTTGATGAGATGCGCGTTATTTGAAATTTGATGCAAGTTATTCCATTCCGGAAATAATATTTTCTTTATAAACTTTCTTATGATATGATTTTGGAATGCTCATAGGAATCAGATCGCTTAATTTTGTCGCTTCTTTTGCAAGCCAGTCAGCACGTTCATTACCATAGATTCCCGTATGTCCTCGAACAAAGGAAAAGAAAACTTGTACTCCTCTGCTTCGAAGAAAATTGAGATTAATATGCGTTTTAACCATTAGTTTATTTTGGGAATTAATGTTTTTTAAGGCACACAAAGATGATAGGGAATCGCAGCAAATTAAGAAATTCGATGAAAGGATTTCGTTATTGCAGATCCAAGAGACTGCTTGAGCTATGCAAAGTAATTCAGCCTGAAACACACTACACTCATCTCTTATTATAAATTGGTGAGTTTCAATTTTAATAAAATCTTGGAAGATAACAAATGCAAGGCCAACCTTAGTGTTGATTTTGCTACCATCTGTAAAGCAAACAACTGGAAAGTTGTTTTCAATATTTTTACGGTAATTAAGGGGAAGTTAAGGGGAAATCATTCAGAAGGATGAGGGAGCTCAGAAACACTCTCAGGGAACCATCTAGACTCTTAATGGTACAGTTCTTCGTTGCAATCTTGAATTCATTATTTCTGATTAAAACTAATCATTCAAAAAATTACAAATACAGCGACGTTGGCATCATTTTTGGTGACTTGTGTCAAAACATGAAAAGTTTTTTTTTCTCACATTTTAAAGCACTCGTTTGAGCTGTAATTTTCTGTACACTATTGTTTTGGATAAAAATACACTAATTTAATTATAATTAATTAAAATTAATTGACTGAAACTAATTATTTAAAGAATTACAGATACAAACACGTTGGTTTCATTTTTAGTGACTTGGGTCAAAACTTTAAAAGATTTTTTTTTTCACGTTTAAAGCATTCAGTTGAACTGAAATTTTATAAAATCGATTGTTTTGGATGACAATACGATACTTTGATGCTAATGAATAAAAACTAATTACCACTTAATGTTGTGATTCTTTCTATGTATATACATATTTGTATAAATTGTAACTATTTAACAAAAAGTAACTAAAATAAAATTTTTCTTTGTTGATCTAAGTAGGAAATTGACTTAAGTTTTTTTGTATTACTTGTTTCAATTATGTTAACTCTACAAAATGACTAATTTTTTAAAAATTATCTACTCTATATATTCGATATATATTATATTTACATAAACATAGGTATTTATCTAAGATGGCATTGACTGACTGGTTGTTGTATAAAGAAAATAGTATGTTATAGTATCTCGTGTTAAGAATATTTTTGAAAGTCGCAATATTTTTTGTCATATGAAACGAAAATCGCTTAGAATTTTTATCGCTTCGAAGATTCAATACTAATCGTGTTTATTTCGAAAATAAAAGATTTTTTCTTTTATGTAAACATGTATGTTTTGATAAGGACAGCACTGAGAGGTTCTGCTAACAGAGCTGGTTACAAGGTACATGACCGACGGTGTAGAGAAGTTATCGGTGTGCGCTTTCGAGCGTGTACAATTTCCACGCCTCACTCGATTGGACGTAAAGATTGCAGCTGATCCATCCAGTGATTCCGAAAGGGGTCTGTATCGACATTCAAAGGCAAGCGAAAAAGTAGTTTGGGGTTCCATGAGGTGTAAATCGGGATCTATGAAAGAGGCTGTCATTAAACAAGGTTATGATTTTAATTTCTCTCAAGAAAATTGATCTAGTGTAGAAACCAGATCTTACCGATTTATTTATTAAATTTTTGAGGTTAGCTTGAGTTACAAGATTACAGCATACATTTTACTAAGACAAGGACCATTTCAGTATTCTTTCCAGAATTAAGCTAAAGAAGTATAATATCGGACGTCGCGAATATTCTCAATTCGTCACAGACAATCTGTCAGGACATTTTTACCTACGTTCAACTTTTAAATGACTTTTATTCAGGTTTTGAAACTAATTTTGAGAATGCTTTCACTATAGTAATACCAGTGTAGACAATGAATTCATAGGATCCCATTGCAAAAAAAGAAAATGTATATATATCATATTACAATAGGAATTGATCAGAATAAAAGCCCTCCTAACGAAGATCTTAAAGTAAAGTTTTGAAACGGATGTCCACAATTTTGGCTTTAAAAAATATACCTGTTATTTGTCTTGAATTATGGAACATCGTGGGAAAGTTTTTAATTTCTGAAAAGAAGTTTCAGTAAGTTTGTGTCAATCTCAAAAGAAAAAAAAACTGGACACAAAGGAGATTTTTAGGCCTGACTAGATTAATATTAAATATTGATGTTTGTTACTGAAGTACCAGATTCATCCCTCTCACTAAAAGCATTTGCCACTTTATGTGCTAATAAAATTTTAATTTTATTAATCAACACGTGCTTCTTAAGCTTTAACCCTCCAAGCGGATAGCACGGAAAATTCCGTCATTGTAAAGATGCTTCGAAAATGCACTGCACGGGGTTTTCTACCTTCAAGTAACGTTTTCAAAAGCGGATTAACCGCACTTTTCTGAAATCCTTCCCCCCTTTTAAAGGTTTAACATCTTGAAAGATAATTAGGGACGGTGGAAGCAACACAGCAGGACACTGATAGGAAGTTTTATGGCTCGCAGGGAACCCCGTGTTTTGACCCTGGAGCAATCGTAAAAAATCGGGGGAAAATTTCTTTACACCCCAAGAAGTGTTTGTTTGTTAGCTGGTATTTTATAAAAGTTTTGAAAAGTCCCAATGCATAAGTAAAATATGTTACAATTCCCTTTTGGTTTCATATTAATTTGAAACTGTAACAAGTTGGGGCGTGTCAATGCAATCTGCTATTTTATATAGTTAGACAAATTATCCTTTTTTAAGTATATTCTTTCGCTTCATTTTTCTTATTTTAATCAAAGCTTTAAGTTTCTGAAACATGATTATTTTATTATAAGATGCCAAAAAATTAATAAAAACACCAAATTCTTTAAAATTTGAAACCTTTTCAATTTTCCAATCACTAAAAATGAATAAATTTAAACTTCATCAAATAATTTGAAACATTTTCTTACACTTTGATAAAATAATAATGAAAAAAAAAACTAATTAAGATTTATTAGTTTTTTTTTCTTTAGATTTCAAAGCCTAAGTGTTCAGGGAAGTTTAAGTACAGTGTGCCTAGTTATATATTGTTAAAATACACCGAATTATATTTGAATTTTAAGTGCTCGAACTTCAGTTTACATCAAAGACGACATGAATGAAGATTTTCACACATTTTTTTTTATAACTTGAATAGTTGAATAAATGGTAATCAAAAATATACGGAAATTTTTACAGTAGACATTTATGCATATAAATAAACATAAAAATCAATTTTAAATTCGAGCTATTGAAAAACATTCGAATTATATATTGTTCAAAAATATCTATTTATACAAAATACCTCAACATTTATCTTTTTTAAAGGCTAACTGAATAAGTAATTAAAATCTGGATATTTTTGAAATCTCGACCTTATAAAGCTAGAAATTGTATGTTAGAAATTCCATTTGAAATTTCAAAAAAAAAAAAATGCATCGCGCAGTTAAAAATTATTTACCATAAGTTTTAGCATTTGTTTGAGTATAATATAAATTTCAAATTTTATTATATAGCTTCTTTGGTATTTTTTAATATATTTCGAAGATTTTAAACAATTCAGTTGAAAACTGCATGCTAAGAGCAAAAAATATACTAAAAAAATTGATCAATATACAATTACAATAAATTCTTACATAGAAGCAAAACTGAGAAGCTAAAGCGTAGGAATGAAAATTTTTGAGTATATCTGAAGTAGTTTTCGAAATATTTATTTTAAAGTTCAGAAAATTTGTGTGCGTTATGTTATACTTAATATTAATTAAATAGTTAAAATAATATGTTAATAATAGTCATGTAATCGTTTGAGGACACATTCATATACTAATAAAAATTATAATGGTCATTGATGCGAATGTCAAGAATTTTATGCAATTTTAAATTCAGACATTAAGATATTGATGTAGAAAATATAAAACGACCATCTAAAATACATGAAAAATGCAGTCTGCTATAAAATGATCTTGACAAACAAAATACGGCATTTTCACTTACTATGGCAGAGCCGACTTAGTCAGGGGTGATCTGGAAAAACAGAGAGAGAACCGCGATTTTGATGGATGCCGCTCTAGCTTTTAAAGTTCTCAGGAAATATATATATATATATATATAAATTACAAATGCAAAAATAAGTCTTGTAATTTTCCATACATTTTTAAAACAACGAATTGTGGAATTGGCTTCCAATACATTGTTGTGTTTGACAATATCTAAGGTAACCAACCCTACGTTAGATAGATTTGTACTACTTTTTCGTAACCGTATTCCTTTTAAAATTAATTCGTGCAGCCAAAATACACCTTTTGCATCCTTAAAAATTTATGTAAACTATAACGGTTAATTTTAATTTATGCAACTTGTGAAATGTTCATAATTAACTATTTCCGTCTAAACAGTTTACATGAAAAAAAAAGTTTGGACTCCCTCATTCATTAGGGAATTATATAAGATTCTAACATTAAGTTTTATTTTTCACCGAATAGGATCAAATGGTAGTGTATCGTGCTTCCACACCACAGGTCTGGGGTTGTATTAACGGGCTGATCAAGGTCGACTCTGCCTTTCATCCCCGCTACATTGGGTCGATAAATGAGTACCAAGCTTCCTTGGGATCTAAAACACAGAAGGTCTCTCTTCAGACAGACCACCAAATCGGGACATCTGTTTATGCACCTCAGCGCCCAATGGTCACGTGTATTAGGATGGGCACAGTAGTTCCTGGCCCTCATGGATTGTTGTGCCACTAAGTTTGAGTCTTAAGTTTGAGGATTACCTCACTTTGGGAATACCCCTTAGATAAACATGTATTTCCACTCATTTGCAATTAAACATTTTTCTTTCAATTACGTTTATTTCAGGAGGAAGTTTGATTTTTCAAATATATTTGCTTAATAACATGTATATTTGTGTATTATATTAAAAATTTGATTAATCCAAAATTACATGTTTTTTGCTCCTCTAAAAGCTTTTAGGATTTTACAACTGATCTTACAATCCATATACATTTTATAGTAGTATATTTAGAAATGATAAAGACATTTTTACGACTGTGTGAGCTTTTATGCCTCGTTTATAAATATAAAAAATTGCATTCAGCTACAGTTTTTAAAATGTACTGAAATAAGTGGAGGAATAGGATACTTTTACATATATTATAAATATTTTTGACTGCAGTAAGATATATTTATATTTCAGTTTCTTTACAATTTGAATAGAAGTTGTAAGCCATTTTGCGAACAGTTTGATATTGAGTATAAACTCATAGGCTGTTTAATATTGTAAAGTGTTTTATTTTGATACCAGCACACATTAAAATAAGGCTCATTTGCAGTTATATGTTCAGCTTCAGTGATACTTAAATTTTCAAAAATAGTCTACACGTACGAAAACATTCTTTCACAACCGCACACCACATCTCATACTATGTCTTCCCTACAGCAGGAAATATTTGTGTATACTCAAAAAATTTAATACAGGATACATTTCCAAGTGTTAAAATTGTTTTTAAAATTTGGTATAAATACATTGTGGAACTGTCGGTTAACTTTACTGAACAAAATTGTTTTAAGTGTACTGTTTTGAAAGACAAAATTAATTAGGGAGAACTTTTCTCACAATAGAATTTGTAATGACTGAATTGTGTGAAAATGTAGTTATCGATGTGTGACATTTTTCCTTGTAATAAAAGAAACAGAAAGATAAGAAATTTAACTTGAGTAGAAAATGGTTAGAGAAGTACTGTCATGCGCATTTGAAGAAGTATATCCCCCATTAAAATTAAAAAATATTGACTGAATGTGTGTTATGTCCATCACAAATGCCGATGTAGAAAAGGAATTTGTATTTAATACAAGAAGTTCGGAAAGGAGAACACTAGGAAGGAAAATTTATATTTTTTCCGAAAAATATTCAGTTAACATAAAAATATCATTTATATGGCTTTAATTAAAATAAATTAAAAGTATTGAAATCATTTTTTATGCTACTTTAAATTAAAAATATAATTGAATAGAGAAAGATCGGTTTTATTTCATAAATATAATCATAGTATGTATATCACCGTATGCACCATTTGTCTTTTTGTTTAAAAAATGAGATAAGGCATTTTCTCTTTTTACCTCATTACTTTTTTAAAAAACAGGAAAGTGAGCGCTATTTCTTACTCTATATTCAAAAATGAATACAGGATGCTTTTTTCTGGTTCAAATCGCAATACCAAAAATATATATATATTTTTAATTTTTAAAAAATGACAAAAAAATAAATTTTGTTTGAAAAAAATATAACTATTTTTCAATTTCTAACATACTATTTATTTCATTTTTTCCTTTTTTTTTACCCTTCATTTTGTTTTAATTTTACTGTGACTGAACATATAGGAGAAAGAAACACCGAATTCCACTACAGCTTTCATACAAGATTGCCCAAGGCAACTTAACAGCTAGCTGTAAACGATTGATCTCTTGGTTCTTACTTGACAAAGGAACCGAACTAGGTCATAAAATTGTCCCCGTTCGACCTCCCAAGTTTTAAAAGGGGGAAAGGAAAGAAGTCTGTTGCATTTTTAAAGCGAACTTCAAAATAAGAGTAAACGCTTTCGGAATAACTTTTCAGGAGGAAGGTAACCACTTAGAGGGTTAAACACTGTACTTCACTACAGTTAGAGATTGAATTCTTTTAAAGTAAGTAGTAGTATCAGCTGTCAAAAAGACATTTATCTTCATAAATTTGCAAAAATTCAATATTAGAAAAGTAGGGGTCTACCCCAAACCGAAAAACATGGCATAGGGTCTATGAGACAAAAAAGTTTGGGAACTTCTGATCTATAGATTCGACAAAGAATGAGTTGCTGACTCATCACCCCCATACACGAGCGCTATGCTGCACTGTAATGAATCTCACGCACAAGGTTTCCAAAAAAAAAGCCGCCTATTCCGTATGGTGGTTAGTGACGTTGACTGCTGAGCTTATGGAATGGGTTCGAATCCCGGAGATGATGTGGCTGTTTGTAAATGTATAGTGCATCTGCGGGATCCCAAAAGCCGTCGGACCACAAATCCTTTCGGGAGGTTAGTGGAAGGGTCTCTGGAAACTTGGAGGTTGTTCTCCCTCAACAATGGGGTGGAACTGAGCCCAATCGTACTGTCACCTGCAGGGTGCTCAAAACACGGATAATGACAGGAATTCATCTAGCCCTATGTAGCGATGAATTCTGGGAGTTTCGATCTGACATAGTCCAGCAGGTGGCATTAGTAACAAAAACAAGTCCAGCGCCATCTGCCATTTTGCTCACAGTATAACATAAATTGGAGGTGCTTACATTCTCAGCCGCTGACATATCGCAGACATCATGCATCAGCAACATATGTCACATTTTTTACAAGCAAATATAACACAATTAAATTATTTTTAATTTGGCTTATGTAATACACACACTCGGAACAGGGCTCGTTTATATTCACCCTTTTGTGCGTGTGTGTGTGTTGGTTTCCACTTTCCCAAACCTAAAAAAACTGTCAGTACTGTCATGCATTTTAAGGGGACACAGTACGATTGAATTGACAAAAATCGGTCAAAAATTCAAATCTAATTTTCTTCGCCTAAATTATCCTTTATATACTTTTCTATAATCTCACAAAATCTAAAAGTTCGAAGCCTAAAAAACGTTATGATAACTTTTGTTTTCATTTTTATTCACATCCCAATGGCAAATCAAAATTTAAACTGACTTATCTCAGAAAAATAAAATCACTAGTTTGCCTTCATTTAAAATGCTATGACTCTTTATTTCTATTATTCCAAATACTTAAGAGTTTTTCCTAACTGTTACTAATAATAGATGTAACGAAAGTCGGTAGGCATTTTTGAAGCAAAGCAATACTTACTTTAAAAAAAATAATTGAATTTAGAATTTACACATTTTTTAAGGAATTTTCAATTAGCACTCAAAAGAAAAGAGGCATGATTCCCAAAACCCATACCAGCATTTGTTATGAATAGTAGGACGTATTTGTAAATCAAATTTCATACGTGTACGTCTATTTTTTGTAGGAGAAGTAGCATTTTAAAAAATCATAAATTTCATTTTTTTTTCTTAAAAAATAAATTGGTTAGCTTTTATGAAAGCACAAAGTCTGTTTTTCATAATACATACACATAGGTGGCAACCAAAAAAATTTTGAAAATCATTAAAAAATTAAAATTTTTTTTGTGTAAATCGTACCATGTTTCCTTAAGGTATCCGACTCCGTTCGGAACCGTGATTTTGCAGAAGCGTATAAATGGATAATAGTTATGATATTTAGTGTCACTTAGATTAGAAAATGTGTATAAAATTGTTTTAAGAATATTACTACAGTAAAAAAATTATTTAAGTACAATATTTTGACAAAAAATGAACATAGAATGACCCATTTTCAAAATGTTCTCTTTTTGTGAAAAATGCTTCTATTATAATAATATGTTGCCTGCATATAGCTCAGACCTCTGTACAGAGGTACAAATAGAAATTTTGAAATATATAACTTAGAAGTGGGTTTATCCATGTCTTACGACAATAGAGGGGAAAACTTTTAAGAAAAAACCGCCGAAAATTATTTCAATTGGTTGTAACTCTGAAAATAATGCGAATTTTTCAAAAAAAAAAAAAAAGTTCAGACTCTCTGAAGAAGTCTACTTTATATAAGAAAAATATTAATATTTTAGAAGCATCTTTTTATAAAAGGAGATCATTTTGAAAAAAGGTTATTCCAAGATGATTTTTTGCCAAAATAGTGTATTTAAATAAATTTTTTTTTTTGTAAAAATATCCCCCCCAAAAATTTAATGCATGTACTAGCTGTATAGCCCGGCGTTGCACGGGCTTTCTGTACTTATATAAGTAAAAGCTTCCGTAAAATATTTTTTTTCGAAATTTCTTTGCGTTGGAGTTTTAAGAAATATTGTGTATTTTTCAGAATAAAAAAATGCTAACACTAATACGTGCATTGATAAAATAAACGTAAAGCATGGCAAATGAAATTGATAAAATTGTCGTATTTTATTTTTCTTAACATTTTAAACAACCTTTTTTTTAAAAAAAAAATTAAAGATCATCAGTTTTATTATATTTTTCAAAAATAATATATGGTTAATTGTACTATGTTCATTATTTTGCATGTGTGTAAAATGAATTTAACATTCAAGAAATATTTTAATAAGTGGTATATAAATGAAAATATGTAATATAAAATTATTTTCTGTTCAGTAAACAATGGAAAAATCCTTTGAAATTAAAATTACTTTTGTAATTTTAGAGAATGCTTAAAGTATCCTAAAAAGGCATAGAAAATAAGGATGGCAATTAATAATGAAGCGAAATATATAGACATTGATTTCATTTTTTTAAACTTGTAGTGGCTGATATTTGATGTTAATAAAGAGTTTTTTCAAACATAAATTCATTTATTAAATTAAAAAATATGTTAACAAAAATACTAGTCCAACAGCATACATAGAAAGGAAAATCGTTCGTTGTGTTCCTGTAGCGCAATGGAAAAATCCAAAAGTCGTGGGTTTGAATTCCACCTGGAATTGTCTATTTTCTGAGAATGTAATTTTTCTGTTTTACTATAATTTTTTACTATATTAATTAAAAATTTAGTTAATAAATTAACAGTAACAAACAAACAAAAAATAGAAATAAGGAAAATTACAAGATAAATAACTTTATATTTTGTCACTAAATATTGTAAATTTGTCATATGTATAAACATATTTATTTAAATTGTAATTGTTAAATAAAAATTAACTAAAATAAAAAAAATTTAAGTAGGAATTGATTTAATTTTTTTTATTACTTGTTTCTCTATGGTAGTAATGTAGTAGGTGTATTGATAAAATAAAAGTAAAATGTGAAAAATAAAAGTGATAAAAGTGTCAAATTTTTTTAAAAAAGGTAGTTACAAATGTTAAAATAAATATATAAATATTATCTTTTTTATAAAAATTGTAAAGTATTTAAATCAAAAGGAAGATATGTATTAATTTTACTATATTAATTTTTAAATAAATTTATTTATATGCAAAGTTTCGTTGTTTTGTAAAAACAGAATTTTTAAGCCAAAGTGAATGATCTTTCCGATTCTCTGCAGATGGTGCCACGTGTATAGTAAAATTTTGATTATATTTTGAAAAACGTGCGTAAAAAAAGAAAAACATATATTTTTTAAAAACCGTAAGAAAATTTTTTTTTCTTGGGCTTCATTTTAAAGTTAATGTTTTCAAACTTCATATTTCGATTGCAAGCAATGATAATTTTTAAACAAAAAACTTTAAAAAAAAGTAATGCTCACATATTTCTCTCAAAAAGGGGAAAAAACGAAAAACACATTTTTTTTAAAAATCCATTATTTTTAAGATATTTTATCAATCTTCGTACAGATTACGTATAATATCCTTCTACACAGGGAAAAAAAGTTTTGTGAGATTATTTTTATAAATAAAGAAATTATTAAGTATTTAAATAAAATTTTGAGTATTTTTGGAAAAGCCATAAAAAAACAGTTTTTGACATTAAATTTTTTAAATGACTGATTCTAAAAGAGAAAAGCATGAACTTTTTTAGTGTAAAACATTTTTTTCATTAGTGCGAAAAAAAATGCTAGCGGAACGATTTAGAAATCATACTCATAAAAACGTATCTATTTTAACTCATTTAAAAAAAATTGTAAAAAATATAAAATATAATTATTTTGTAAAATAAATTACACCGTTTCGCGGCGAAATAAATGATCTTTCCGAATCTGTAATTATTTTTTGTTCCGAATTTTTGAACTTGTCCCTTGGCGGTGAAAAATGATACTAATTATGTGTTTTAAGGTATTTAATTAATATGTTTTTAACTAATTGGAATACAAATGGTTAAAACGGATTCCTTGGATCATTCCCGAAATTTTGGTACCTTCGGCGAGTTTCTGCGTCGTGTGGTTTGTGAGAAGATAGGACATCATAGATTCATTCATAGATATATAGATAGGTACGTTTGTTTTCCTTCGGATTTTAATAGTGTAGATTTCTAATCTAATTGACACTAAACATTCTGAAAATTATCCATTTATGCGCTTTTTTAAAATTCCGGTTCCAAACGTAGTCGGATACCTTAATAATTCTTCCCAACGTTCACACATTTAAATGTAGACATATTATCTTCCATACTGCTAATAAGATGATTGACTTTCCCATTTCCTTTTTGAAATTGCCACTTCCTGTGTTGTTGCAATTCCTTTAGGTTGCCTTGATGACGCTTCTTCGAAATAAGCTGCATCCGTTTGCCATCTTACATTCTCCCTTCTCATAGATTCTGTTTGCTCCAATAATAGAGTTGATAGACCAGCCTGTGTTAAAAAATAGTGGATATAGATTCTAATTTAAGTAGAATGTAAAATTAAAAAAAATTAATCTAAAGAATTTCAGAACAAGAATGAATAGTTTTGAATCAGAGTAAGAGGCAGTGGCGTAGCGTGGGCTTTCGCCGCCTCTCTATCTTAATTATTAATAAAAAAATTAGTTAAAGTACAAAAAACAGCTTTAATTTTTTTTATTGATTAAAAGTGCACTTTTCGTGTTATTTTCATAGCAAAATCTTTTATACAATTGTTAATATGTACTCGTATGTCATGATCAATTGCCTGAATAATTAAATTTGTTAGCCTTAACGTGGACATAGTCGATCTGAGATAATTTTTGATTGATTTTGATCAATTTAAATAATCATCATATTGTAATATTATAAAAATTATACATACGAATGTGCTCATATAACGTAATAGTCATAAATAAATGACATGTTAATAATTATAAATGAATAACACAATAATAATTATAAATAAATAACATCTGATATATATTATAAATGTGCAAGTTTGTGAAAATCTTTGTTAGTCTCTTTCACGCAAAAACTACTGAATGGATTTTAATGAAACTTTACAGTAATATAGCTTATACATCAGAATATCACATAGGCTATAATTTATAGCATATAGGCTATAATTTATAAAGATTTGGGAAAAGTGTGTCAAAAATATAACGATATTTGTCAAGTAAGTAGGAAAAAATTCTGTCTTCTGCTAGCAATTCTGGCATGCGCTGCAAAAAAAAAACAACCACGTCTGCATATATCTATCTTTTGTTTGTGAAAAACCTTTTTTGTTTTGGCTACGCAAGGTGCTCGCTTCTAATTATATGTATAATTCCTCTGATATAATGCCTATTTTTTTTTCTTTCAGAATCAAACTAAGTTTTGAAGGGAGAGGTTGTTATAAATCTCTCTTTATTTTAATGTTTTTTTTATATAACATCTTATTATGCACATTTGGTAGTAAGAAATTGATCTTTTTTCCAAATAAATGCTTTTATCAGTTCTGATACTTAAAGTAAATAAGCTTTCTCTTTCACACTGCATCATTTGGACAAATTTTCAAAATTTATTTGTGGTTAGTAGTTAATTATAACGCTATAATTTTAATTGAATAGGCAGATATAATTATTTTTACACTTAAAAACGCAATAACTATTGTTCTGTATTTCTTGGAGTGTGAGATTGATTGATTGAATATTAACGTCACTGTTCAGCTACACGAGGGCTTTTGGCGACGGACCACGTAATTACGAACCATGGTCAAAGTGACGTGGACGACACCTGAGCTGGCACCCCCTCTCCTAACTACCACACCACACCAACGGGAGGACGTTTCAGCTCTCTACAGATTTAACGTGCATCGCTGCCCTAACAGCGGGTCTTTAATGGTACTGGGCTCGAACCTGTGACAAAGCAAGCCACAGTCCGATACCTATACCACTCTCGGCTACCGCGGCCCTTGGAGTGTGAGAGTGAGTGAATATTAATGTTGCACTGTTCAGCTACACGAGGGCTTTTGGCAACGGATCACGTAATTTTGAACCTTAGTCAAGTAACGTGGACGACATCTGAGCTGGCACCCATTTCTCCTAACTACCACACCACACCAACTTAGAAGGAATATTCAACCAATACTTAGCAGGAATATTCTTTGAAATCCACTCTTCCAAGATATATGGCAGCACGAGTTCCATGATGAGTATTTTAGCGGAAAAAATAGTTTGTCAAAATTAAATGTCTTACGTTTTTATATGTTAATGAAGACCTCAGAAAATGATTTGACTACTTATTTTAAGTGAACGGTATATATAATTAATTTTACAGTGGAATATCTTTATTTAATTTATTAGCTCTAACGGATTAAATTTCCCAAAGTGGAGTATTTTGTTTATGTATATCCCTTAATTTTCAATGTAGTGATCCAAAAAAAATATTGCATGAAAAAAACTGCAGTAAATCATTATGCGGTGGATAAAGTATTAACGTGCATCGCTCCCCTACAGGGTGGGTCTTACAAAGCTCTAATAAAGCTCGAGTTATGAAAGTAGCTAGGCATTTGCCAACTTGACTCTATCGTTAACATTTCGCTATGTTTTTCATTGGATCGTCATTATAATTTAAGAAACGGCGTTGCTTGCGAATATTACAATTTTAACATAAAATAAATACTACAGAAAGTAATATTAATGTATTATACTTTCAGATAAAAATTATTTACACTATTTTAAGCGTTCATTATACAAAACTTTTAACAATGTGTTACTTTTGCTGAGCATAGATCAGTTTAGGAAGGTATTTTCAAAAATCAACCCTCAAGAGTGTTACGGGGAGTTATAAATAAAAAAAAATCCTTTTTATCAGCTATTAGACCTACATACTTAAAATTTAACAAAGGTGTTTTATTTCTCTCTTTTTTTTGTTACCTGAGTTACGCCGAAAGCTTTTTTTGTTTAATTTGCAATTCACGTAAAATTAACTCATTAAAAACTTCTTTATCCTTCAATCTGTGTTGTTTAATTTTTCAGTTCACCCGTGCGAAGAACGGGTATACCAGCTAGTATGTAATAATTATAAGTAAAGAACATAATATTTATAAATAAATAACATATGTAATAATATTTATAAACAAATACAATAAAAACAATTATAAATAATGAAAATAATGATTACATATAATAATAATTGTATTTTTATATTATATTATTAACAAAATACACTGCTGGACAATTGCTAAGGACGGATAACACTATCATCCATAGCAACCACAAAATGAAAGGAAGCAAAATGTGGAAAATTAGAATAAGTGCGGGATATTAGTAAGAAGTATGAGTATGCAAATTGTTTTCCACGTCTGTTCATCACGTGATAGCGTTCATAAGAGCTTGAAATGTTTTGACGCGTGTGGACAGTTGTTGTTTGAAGTCAAAGTTTTACAGGAAAGATTTAATAGACGAACTTAAAATTTTTGGCATGTCTTCCAGACATCACATAGATGATTTTATGCGCGGCCGAATTATTGGAAAGATCGAAGAAGGGCGAAAAATAACAGATGTTGCCAGGGGGTTCGACATCGCTCACAGCGTTGTTTCACGGCTGTGAAAGTCATTTAAAACTACTGGAATGTGTAGTAGATGGCACGGGTGAGGTCGTGTTAGAAGTACGACGCCTGCAGAAGACAGATATATCGTCCTATCAGCAAAAAAGAACAGGCGCACCACAGCTCAGCAGGTGGCAAATCAGTTTCTTGCTGCCTCAGGAAAGCAGATCTCCTGAAAAACTGTTGCCAAACGTTTGAGGGGAGGAGGACTAAACGCAAGCAGACCTGTTGTGTGTGTCCCATTGACCAGACAGCACCGTACTGCCCGTTTGCAATGGTGTCGTGAGCATCACAATTGGACTTAACAGGACTGGGCATGTGTACTATTCTCAGATGAGAGTAGGTTCAGTCTGTCATCGGATTGTAGACGCCAATTGATCTGGCGCGAGAGGGGTACTGCTTATCGTCCAGAAAATATCCAGGAAAAGGACCGATATCCGACATGCAGTATCATGGTGTGGGCCGGCATCATGATCAATGGCCGCACGTGCCTACATGTGGTTGCGAATGGGACTATGACGGGCCAACGATACATTGATGAAGTTCTATTTTCTCATTTTCGTCTTTTCCGTGGTGTTGTCGGTGATAAATTTGTTTTTATGGACGACAACGCAACATGTTATTGAACACTCGCTTTAAGGATTGTCTAGACAGTGAGAGTATTCAACGTCTCGTATGGCCAGCGCGTTCTCCAGTTCTAATTCCCATTGAAAATGTGTGGGATGCTTTGGGGAGGCAAGGTGCTGGTCGAAACTATCCTCCGACAAACAAGAACACCCTCATCCGTGCCCTCACAGAGGAATGGGATAAATTGCCTCAACAGCTGCTGGATAATGTTGTGCAAAGTATAGTACGACGTGTGGAATGTTGCATCACACTCCACGGTGGACATATCCCGTATTGATACCTTTCTTTAAGGTGCCTGCTGACTTTTAGATGCATTGTTCCATTTCTCCCTACGCAGATCAAATGAACATTTTTTTTTCTTTCAGATGTTTCACAGCTTTTGTACTTTCCAGAACAATAAATATTCTTTATTCTAATGTCTGAACAGTGTGGCAACTATATTTTATCTTACTAGGCCTCATGTCTCGCTTAATGTTATGCTACATAGCAATTTGTGATCCGTCCTTAGCAATTGTCCAGCAGTGTAATTACATAATATATAATAAAATTAATAATGAATATCAATTAAAAAGTACTGAAAAAACTTGCAATATTCCAAAAACTGCAAAAATCTCAAGTTAACACTATTATAATGTTATCGCTTATCTAGGCGAACATAAACAACAACTTGACACGTGCCTCGAGATATCACTCAAGCACCGAATAGAATTTCGACAGAATAAGAATTTTAGCATTAAAAATTCCACAAGAACAAAGTTTCAACATACTTCTCTGTAATCCCGATTCGATTTGATTAAGAGCTAAACGCGAATAATCAAAACGAACTAATCTGTTGCCAAATATTTTTTACTAACAGAAACGCGAGACAAATAAAAATAATAATAAATTGCGTTCTGTTGTTCATGAGCCAAAAGTTATTAAGACATTTAAATCCTCGGCCCTGCTTAATAATGGGCTCAGTTGGCTCAAATTTAAAATTCTCTCAATTTAGAGGAACACGGTCAAAAATTGTTCGTTTGTTCCATTTCATGTGTTTACAGCTCTTAGGATGGCATTTGACAGATTTACAGCAAAACCTCTCGTATGCCATCAAAGGAAGGTGCTTTCAGAAGAATGCATTTCTAGCAAATTTCTTTAGCAGATTAAAAAAAAAAATCATGGATTCTGATATAGCTTTTTAAAGTATCCGAACGCATTGAAATAATCAAATTTGGTCAGAACACGTATTTTTTCGTTTTTTGTTCGATTGAATAGAGCTACTTTTTGGCTTTTCAAAACATATTTTTTTTGTTTCTACGCTTGCTAGAGGCCAAGTTACAACTAATTTTATAAAATAAGAAAAACCGGAAGTGCATCTTTTTGATATACCACATGTGGAAATTTAAATTTTTCAAAATCTGTGATGACGAGTCAGATATAGCAAAGTAATACATAAAAATGTACTTCTATAAAACTTTTTGAACCTGATACTAGTATTATTTTTTAGAGAATGTTCTAAAATATTTCTTATTGTACGAATATTTTTTGAGTTATTTAAATAATGGTCTCAAAGAATGTCGCATAATTATTACCCGATTTGCTCTAAAATTTTTAAATTTTAACGAAGCATTAAAATTGCAATACATTTTCTAGATAAATGCATCTCATTTGTTTTGAGTAATACTTTTACTGATGTAAGTTGATTGCTCTGATTCGGCGCTTCTCAAACTTTCACTTGTGGCTCTTCAATCGTCCTCGTGCCTCCCTCCACACAAGAACAATGCGTTGAATTCAACAGTACTACATTGGGACACTAAATCTACAGCTAGCCATAGGCGTAGATGAACGTCTTGCTCATAATGGCCCCGGACGTATATATACGTCTTTCCGAAGTACGATCCTTTCTGTGCACTGCTTTCCATACAGTTATTCCGAAGGCTTTGGAATACAATAAAAGGACTTTGACAGTGTTAACGAAGGATTTCTTTTTCTGCCCCCTCCCAGTAGAAAACAGTGGCAATGGGGAGCGAATCCCGTAACTTTCGATCGGCAGTTAAGGAATTCATTCTAAACCGTAGAAATTACCAAGATAAATATTAATTTTTTATATGACAAGCCCTTGGTGCCACTATTACACTTGTTCGTAACTTAGTATTGTTAAATTAATTGTAAAATACATTGCGCATCATTGATATATTTATAAGTGTATTATGTCAGTGTAAGGGTGTATTTAATTTTTTATTATGTCAGAATGTGTTTTGTTTGCTTACTTTCCATGAAAAAATTAATAGTTTTTCTAAATAATCTTTTATTTTTAACTTTTCAATAGGATCGCGCCCCCTAGGGGGCACGCCCCAGAGTTTGAGAGACGCTGCTCTAATTTCAAAAATATTGCTAAGATTTCACTTATAATTGTTATTTTTGTAATACATATTTTTTAAACAGTGTCAGTTACATATTAGTGTTGATTGGCATCGATTCCTAAAAAGCCTTTAAGATGTTTTAGTATGCTATTTTTTTTTAAGAAATACTCTGAACGTGTTCGGAGCAGTTTCAAAAGCCTTTCGATTTCTTGACTTGCATCAGCTTAAGTTGTGTTATTGCCAGAGTACCTTTGGTTACCACGTCACCCCCAAAATATCCTTAGGGGGACAATAAAGGCCTCAGATGCGAAGTCTGACACAATTCTTCAACAACTGTAGACACAAAACAAATGAAAATGCGCAGATAGTGTCGGTTTATCCATTGGGCGCTTGAGGGGGATAAGCTGGACTTAACCAGATTTTCTGGTTCCACCATTACCGGGGGCGTAGATCCTTTGCGCCCAGGGCCCGAAATGAGCTTAAACCAGCACTGTATCTCTATACACTTTATGCAGAACACATATTTCTTGGGTTCTGGTAGTAAAGAGGATCAATTAAAAGGATCATCAGGAACGATTCGATCCATTGCAGAGACTGTTTTGGTATTAAAACTCACAAGAGGCTCGTGCGTGGACTCCTCTACTAACTAATTTTGCATACTTAGTGTTGTGTTGTAGATTTGTATGATGCATCATTAAAAAACAAAATTTACACTGATGACACCAATACATTTTTGTGATTATTTTACATTTTTTAAAAATTTGTTCCAAACAACAGAAATTTTATATTTTTTAATGGGTCGATTAAAAATTATACGAAAATATAAAAATGTAATATTATATTTCTATATATTATAGTAAATTACTACTTTGAAAAAGTATTTTAATAATATTGGATTTATAAAGAAATCCTTTTCTTATATATATATATATATATATATATATATATATATATATATATATATATATATATATATATATATATATATATATATATATATATAAAATGTTACAAAGTAGTTTATTATCAAAGTGATTTTTTAATCTAAATCCAGAAATTGAATTTAATTTGAGTTAAGATATCTTTTTAACAAATTAATGAAAATTAGACTAAAATATATTTAAAGTCTCAACCCATAATTTCTGTCAAAATAATGGAACTTTCTACATACAAGGGTATATATTTTTTCTTTTAGTTTTTTACTTACATAAAGCTTTGAAGCTGCTCGAGGATTATTGGTGATGGACATAGTTATTTTGAATCACGGCCAAAATGAAGACTATACTCTTAAACTCTATCAACTTATTTTCCAAACTTTCAAACCACATCAACATGATTAATTTGAGCTTCTACAGATGTCGGCGATGAGATCGTGACCCTGATTATTGACCCCCACCCCCCTGCAGTTGCTAGAGTTGAGGAGAGAAAACCACATTTTCTGATTCGATATGTGATGGAATCTTTAGAAGCATTTAAGAATAGTCGCGGTACCCCCTATAACGACAATGTTAAACTGAGCTTTTTTAGGTTCCTGTTTCTCAGAAACTGTTGAATATATATTAATTAGGCTTTTTTATTTATACACTGGTCAAAATGTTTCAAATATATGTATTGTTTACTTTTTTAAAAAAAATTCAACGTAAAAGTATCATTATGAAATTTTTGAAAATTGTCATTTTTTTATACGATAACTGCTTTTCAGCAAAATATTTTGGGAAAATCTCCAAAAAGTAGTTTCAGTATATATAGTTACATACCATTCATATGCAGTAAAAATTGCATGTGCATTTATTCAGTAGATTCTGAGAAAAAGATACACGCAGTTTGAAAACAATCATTTTGAGAAAATTGCATTTTTAATGTAAAAAGGCACTTCATCACAAAAATAATGAATTACAACATGTATTTGCTCTATTTTTAAACATTAGTATCTTGTAAATTTTTTTAGCATACAATAGGAAACAAAAATGTCTTAAAATGTTCAGAAAATACTTATATAGTATTTTTCAGTTTTTGTGTAACGAGCTTTTTTTTACCATTAGCATAGATTTTCTCAAATTCTGGATCAATCTGTGAAGAATTTTTAGCTTTGATGCATTAAAAATATCAAATTTGGCCATAAAGCATCATAAACAAAATCTAAACATGTATCAATATGTAAAATTAACGATTTGGGAATATGTGATTTTACGACATTGCGAAAGGTTTCATTATGCATTTCTATGTTCTCATGCAAACATAATTTCTAAAAGTTTCAAATATCAAAATTTTCTCAAAACTGTAAAAAAGATTTCTAAAAAAGTCAAAAATAAAACTGTTTTTATGTTTTTAACCTTGAAATTTGTGTATTTTTATGCATGTAACAAGCTTCTCGCAACGACAAAAAACATTACACATCTGAGTTATAATGAGTTACCTTTTATTGAAAAACCTTTGAATATTAAAGCTTAGACTTGTCTGAACAACAAATAAACATTAATACTTGCAATAAAGTGAAATATTTAAAATATATTGTTTAGTTTTCTCAAAAACCTGTAATATAAAAATATCACTATGAATTTTAAAAAAAATGACATTTTTTGTGATGATATATGGACTCCAGTCAAATATTTTGGGAAAATCCCCAAAAACTCACATGAATATATATATAGTTACATATCAGTAACATGAGGAAAATTTTTTATGTGCATTCATATACAGTCGACTCCCAATAATTCGAACTTTCGATAAAAAATACGAACCTCTCGCTAATTCGAAGTATATGCTCAGCCCCTAGAAAAACTCTTGATATTTCGAACTAAAACCATACGTTTTGGTACTCTCAATATTTCGAAGTAAAATTTGGGGTTCGCCAGACTACAACACGCGATAATTCGAAGTAATCCTATAAAACTCTCGATATAATTCGAAACTTCAATTTTATGAAGTTAGATTCACTTCCTGTACTTAATTATACCCCGAGCGGTTTTTTTTACTGAACTTATTTTCAGTCCAAATTGTACATGTTGATAGAATAACAACTTTGTTTATATTTCCGGTATTTGCTAAGCAGAATTTTGATTTATTCCTAAGCTATCTGTTTTTTCTTTTCTCCGTTGATACCCAAGCTTTAGATGGATAAAGGAAAAACTGTTTTATTTTTTATTCACTGTGCAGTAATGAGTGATGCTTTCTTTTACAAGTATTGCATAATAATTTTGATTTGCGTTGAGTATTTATTACTAATAATGAGTCACATTTAAACAGATGTTTTTTTTAAAAACAAAACACCCAAACTACATCCAAGATAATTCAGCAGAATCGTTTATGGCAGAATATTGAAAGAGAGAAATAAAACCTTTATATGAAAATGTACGAGGCAAAGACAGGAGAGACAGGGATTTAACTTTATTCTATTATTTTTTTAAAAAAAGAGCGGTAATGTGCCACTAAGAATTTCTCCACGTGCCATAGTTGTCAACCCCTGCTATTAAGTATGCCCCGTAGCTGAGTGTGAACTGTGAATACGTCTTGTGTTCATTTTAGAGATTCAAATTTTAAATTAAAAATATTATTTTACTAAAGTTGTGGTGATTTACGTTTCCTACCTGTTAATTTCGATAAACCTTGGGCCACTACTTTACACCTCACCTCAGTGTCGACTTATCACGCGAAAGAAACGACATGTCTTCTTTTAAAAAGTACAAGTGCTTAACAATTTATGAAAAGCGAAAGGTGAAAGAATCAGTTGAAGGTGAGAGGAACGTCGATGTAGCCAAAGCATTTGAAATCCCACTATTCTGAAGAATAAAGAGAAAATCTTTAGTGCATCTTCGAGTAGAGTGAGAAAACGCGTTAGTAAAGGTAATTTTCCACGTCTTGAACAGTGTTTAGTTTCATGGATGAGACAGTGTCGAGGACAGAATATTCCGATGGGTGGCTCTTTATTGAAGGAAAAGGCTAAAGCATTCGCCAAAGAATTAGGAATCGAGTTTTCGGCTAGCGAGGGATGGCTTACAAATTTTAAGAAAATGAATGGCATAGTCTTCAAAAAAATGTGCATGGAAAGCTCAAGTGTTGACATTAATGTTTGTTCTAAGAGGGCAGAACTCGATTTCGGATCTAATAAAGGAGTACGAACCACGTAACATTTTCAACACGGATGAAACCGGATTCTTTTTCAAGTGTTTGCTACAAAAAAACTTTTACATTCAAAAAAGAAAAATGCAATGGAGGAAAACATATCAAGGAGAGGTTAACTATTTTACTGGCTGAAAACATGGAGGGCTCAGAAAAGATTACTCCTCTCGTCATGGAAAAATCTGCAAAACCTCGGTGTTTCAAGGGTATAAACTCGTTCCCTACCAAATACCGCTCAAACAAGAAGGCACGGATGACCACCGAACTCTTTAATGAATGGTTGGTCTCACTGAACTCGGATATGAAAAGAGAGAAACGACATATTCTCTTATTTTTAGACAATTGTACTGTGCACATTAACGCACCACCTTTATCAAATGTGAAACTTCAATTTTCCCCTCCAAACTCAACCTCCAAACTTCAGCCACTCGACCAGGGCATCATACATAATTTTAAAACTTTTTATCGGCGTGAAGTCGTTAAAAGTGTTTTGGATAACCTCTAAAATCAGCAGAATGTAACTACTATTTCTATTTTAACAGCTTTAATCATGATTGACAAGGCTTGGAGAGCTGTTACTCCTTTGACAATTCACAGCTGTTTTAAAACGTCAGGCTTTCCCTCGCCGAATCTGGTTGATGTGGACGATACACTCACTGAATTTAATGCTGAACCATCCCTTTGTGAAGCTTTTTCAGAACAAGATTTGACGTTTGACGACTATGTGTTGGTTGACACGAACATTGCTGTATGGGGAGCTCTATCTGACGCTGAAATTGTGGCTTTGGACCACAATAATACAGAAAGTGATGAAGACGAATCGGAGTTGACTCCGGTAACTCTGTCAGAAGCTAAAGTGTCACTAAAGAAACTACACAACTTTTCCCTTCAAAATCATGTTGTTGCAGTCATTTTACAGGCTTCATTTGTTCTAGAAAAATCTATTGACAAAGTTAGATTGAATGCCTTAAAGCAAAAAAAGATAACAGATTTTTTCGACAAAAAGGATTAATTATATTGGGTTGTTCGGAAAGTAATTTCGTTTCTTTTTTGGAAATGAAAGACAGTTTTCGAATATAATAAACAAATATTTTATTAAATTATATATTGACCGTTCTGGGGTCCAACACATTTTGCCATCTATCATCTTAATTCTACGCTCATAAAATTTTTGGTCTTTGCTGGCAAAAAACTGATCGAGGTGGTTTTTGACCTCCTCATTTGAGGTGAAGGTTTTACCGTCTAAAAAATTTTGGAGTGACCGGAACAAATAATAATCCGATGGTTCCAGGTCTGGAGAATATAGTGGGTGCCGCATTGTATACCATTCAAGCTGTAAAAGCTTTTGGCGAGTGACCAAACTTGTGTGAGGTCTCGCGTTGTCTTGGTGAAACACTACACCTTTCCCGTTGATTACTTCTGACCTTTTCTGTTGAAGTGCATCATTCAGTTTGTCCAGCTGATGACAGTAGACTTCCGAATTAATCGTTGTGTTATCCGGTAAAAAGCTCTAAAAAAACCGATTCCTATAAAATTCCACCAAACAGACAGCATTACCTTTTTTTGGTGAATATCGGCTTTGGAAATGGTTTGAGCCGGTTCATCTTTTTTGCTCCATTACCTCTTGCGTTTGACGCTGTTGTATATAACCCATTTTTCGTCCCCAGTGATGATGCGCTTCAAAAACGGATCATTTTCGTGACGTTTGAAAAGCGATTCTCTCTGTGAGAACATGGGGAACCCACACATCAAACTTCGAGGATAATCCCAGGCCTTTCAAGTGGTCATAAACTGTTGAATTTGATAATTTTAATCTCAATCCGATCTCACGTGTTGTTATTCGCCGGTTCGCATCAACTAATGCCTTTATCGCGTCTTGATCAGCTTCAACCGGCCTTCCCGAACGTGGTGCATCTTCGACATCAGAATTGCCGGATCGAAATTTAGCGAACCAGTTCTGGCACTGGCGTACTTTCAACACACCTTCTCCACACACATCGGTCAATTTCTTTCTGTCTTGAACAGTATTTTTACCCTTTCTGTAGTAAAACAGTAAGATATGTCGAAAATGCTGCTTATCGCTCTCCATATTTAAAAGGGCACCAACCAAAAACTACTTCGTAAAATTGATTGGAATTTTTCACACACAAACCTTGCTATATGAGCTCTCAAAGCATATAAAAATTATACGGCTTAAATGTGAAGTTGGATGCAAAAAAATACAATTAAATCCTCTGTCGGGAAAAAACGAAATTACTTTCCGAACCCAATATATAGTATGTATATTCTTTTAATTGTTGTTTTCAAGACATAAGTGTATTCTTTTAATATAGGACTTTTAACTTTTGTTTTATTTTTATACTTTATAAAATGTACTTTAAAAAATTATGTACAATTGTTGCTTTAATACATAGTTTTAAATTTAAATGTATTAGAAAAAAAAACTTCGTGTATTTTGAGAGTTTTTTCTACCCTCTTGATAATTCGAAGTTTTTCATTGGTTTTTCATTGGTCCCTCCAACTTCGAATTATCGAGAGTCGACTGTATTATATTCTGAGATTGATTGATTGATTGAATATTAACGTCGCACTGTTCAGCTACACGAGGGCTTTTGGCGACGGACCACGTAATTTTGAACCATGGTCAAGTGACGTGGACGACACCTGAGCTGGCACCCCACCTCTCCTAACTACCACACCACACCAACGGGAGGACGTTTCAGCTCTCTACAGATTTAACGTGCATAGCTGCCCTACACGGCGGGTCTTTAGTGGTACTGGGCTCGAACCTGTGACAAAGCAAGCCACAGTCCGATACCTATACCACTCGGCTACCGCGGCCACATTATATTCTGAGAAAAAGATACATGCAGTTTTAAAAACATTTTTGAGAAAATTGAATCTTCGCTATAAAGTGCCACTTTATCACAAAAATAATGAATTACAACATGGATTTGTCCCATTTTATTAAACATTAGTAACTTTGCAATTTATTTTGCACAAAACAGTAAACAAAAAAAGTCTTAAATTGCCCAGAAAAACATTTTTCAGTTTTTTTAACGAGAAAATGTCAAAATTTTCTCAAATGAGTGAGTGAAGATTAACGTCGCACTGTTCAGCTGCACGAGGGCTTTTGGCGACGGACCACGTAATTTTGAACCATGGTCAAGTGACGTGGACGACACCTGAGCTGGCACCCCCTCTCCTAACTACCACACCACACCAACGGGTGGACGTTTCAGCTCTCGACAGATTTAGCGTGTATCGCTGCCCTACACGGCGGGTCTTTAGTGGTACTGGGCTCGAACTCGTGACAAAGCCAGCCACGATCCGATGCCTATACCACTCGGCTACCGCGGCCACATTTTCTCAAATTCTGCATCAATTTTTGAAGAATTTGTTAGCTTTCATGCATTACAGATATAAAATTTGAACAGAAAGCATCATAAATATAATGTGAAAATATATCAATATGGTTTTGGCATGAATTTGAGATGGTATTTAAAAATACCTGATTATATATATATATATACGATGTTTCGTAAGGTTTTCGTAACATTATCGTTAGGTCTTGTTGTTGCAGACAGTTTCCAAGTTTTAAACTTCAAAAGTTATTCTGTTGTTGATATAGATGCCACCTGATCGGCAAAGGCCAGATCGAGGCCCACTACATTCATCATGGCAAAGGGCTAAGTGACGTCTGCCGTTAGACGTAGCTTTGAACACCATACAGGTGACAGTACGATTTGCCTCATTTCCACCCCAAATTTGAGGGAAGATACCTAGGGGTAGAAAGGGGCCTCCCACCTCTCTACCCCTTCCACAACCACACGAGAGGACTTGCGGCCCGACGGTTATTTAGAGTACCCCCAGGCCGCAAAGGCACTATACATTTCTTCTCCGGGATTCGAACCCAGTCCCTACGGCACCGCAGTCAGCCTCGATAACCACTATACCGGTTGGGCGACCAAAAGTTACTCTAAACTGGACAAGTTATTTCTAAAATAGCCAAAATAAAACTGTTTTCAAACTGGGGTGTAACGTAGCAGGCTTCCTCGTGGTGCACCCTGGTTAACGCTAAATCTGCTACAGCGATTGCCGCTCTCCTCTCGTTTTGTGATGCATTCGAGTTCTGGTGCTAACCGTCCTTTTAAGGATCAGCAGTGGCTAAGGATATTACAATGGGATGCTGGTGGTTTCTCTCATGAAAAAAGAACACAGTTGATGTCTATTTTAATTTCTCAAGATATTGATGTCTTCATTCTCGTGATAAGCCTTGGAGTACACTATGTAAGAAATCCAACGGTATTCCAAGTTCTCCTCGTGCTGCTGCTGTGGCTAAATTTAGACTTTTAACCGGACATGACTGCCTTTGTGCTCATCTGTTTCGTTTTAATTTAGTGACTTCACCTATCTGCGTTTTGTGTGACACTGAACAAGACATGACTGCCGCTCATTTGGACGAGTGCTCTGCACTGAATGATCTTAACTACATTGTAAAAAGGTATTGGAGAGCCCGTTGCCTAATGACCTGATGGTCAATGGCCTGGCATTTGTAAAATAAATAAATAATGTTTTTAAACATGAAATTTATGTATTTTTATGTATGTAACAAGCTTCTCGCAAAGGCAACAAACACGAAATTTGATGTATACTCTCATATCTTTTTCTCAGAAACTATTAAACATAAAGACTCAAGATTTTTATTGCATATTAACTAAGACATTCATATTTATACTGAAGTGAAATTTTCTATAAATGTATTAATTAGTTTTTTCAAAGACAAACTTTAAATCTCCCGATCATTCATTATTATGCATTTATTGAAAATTGTCATTTTTCTGTTTTCTATTTAAATGTTTTAAGAATATTTCAAAAATTTCACTTCAGTATACACAATTAAATTTAAGAAACATAGAGTACATGCATATATTAAATTTACACAATTTTAAAAATATAAATTTTAGAAAACAGAAATTTTTATAAAAAAATCTTACCTTGTCACAGTAAGTATTTTGAAGTATGCATTCAAAACTAGGATTAATGAGTAATTCATATGCAGAAAATTAACTAGAGCTATTTCACAGATAGTTCAAATATTTTAAAAATCTTTCAGCTTTTGTTATTAAGCCTTAGCGAGTTTAAATAATCAGTAATAATAACTAAATAAAACTAAATTTATAGTAAAGAACAGACTTAAATTTAGGCAAAATCGCTAAATATTAAATATAACATTCAAGTAACTAAAACTACTTGTGCAAATTTGGTTCCAAAATTTTTAGCATATCTATACACAGTTAAACTTGCAGTTTATACAGTTATCTAAATTAATTGCATAGAAATAAATAAAATAATTGGAGGCTTTGCAACTCTTCCCCAGATTTAAAAAGACAATGTTTGCATTTCTATCTGCCAAAATAGGTGTGGTTCATCTGCTGATTATTTTTTAAAAATATTTTAAAATACTTCTAATGTATATAATGGCTTTTATGTTATATCATTGGAAAGGCCCTGATTTGGAGATTTTAGAAATATCAAAAACTCAAAATAGATTTTCCGAAGGTTTTTACCCTACTGACAGCTCTTAAAAAGGATAGATTCCTGTGGTCAATTGTTCTATTTCCTGAACAAAGGCAAATGTAGCCTTTCACAGGTTTAACTTTGGGTACGATGACCTGAACTCAGAGTAAGATCTAGTTTCAATCAGTTCTTATTGCTTCATGCCCCTCATTGTATAATCAAGTTGAGGTGTTTTACTTCTAAAACTGAACGGTAAAAAATTATTTAGATAAATAAAAAAAATAATTGTTTCATTTTTCATTTCGACTTGTTTGCCTCTTCCACTCCAAGAACTCGGGAGTAACGCAAACAGAAAAAGAACCTCCTGTTTTGGAACTTTTTCATTTGGTTGCTAGGTAAATAAAATAAGGCCTCCTACTCTTTTAAAATGCCGAATGTGATATGCATTCTATTATTTCATTTGTCGTACACTACAGCGAGGGGATATGTTTGAGTACACAGTTTGAAGTGAGGGATTTCAATTATAGATTTTTGAATAACATTTTTCTTATTTGGCGGCCGCATGCTATTACTAACCCAAATTAAAAATAAATTTCAAGTTGCTCAGATGTGTGTTAGTTTTAAACAGCCTCAGCATTTGAGGGGATTAAATTGGGGGTACTCGACCTTTTTTTTCTCCTGGGCCGCTTACGTATGTCACGCGGGCCGCAACATACATGATAATAAATAGGGGGGGGGGGGAGAAATGCTTTAAGACCAAGATAACATTGAAAATTTAAAATGTGGAAAATATTGATCAAAATAGTACTCCTGTTTTGCTTTTTTATTTATTATTTTTTATACTTTTTATTTTCGTCACTAACACAAAATTCGAAGCATTTAAGAAACCACAATTTGAGCATCAGCAAAACGGTTTTTCATATGATTACCAATAATACAATAAACTTCATATGTGTCTTTGTTACCACTGTGATATTACTTCTAACAAAACACTTTGTTGCTGTTGCAAAGATCGTTCAAGAAAACCTATTTATCACCTCTTGAAAGAGATCTTCGCCACGTCCTCCTGTGCCGTGGTGAGAAATTTAAGAGAGCCCAGGTGTCGCCCCTTGATTATAGTTCAAAATAAGATATTTCTAACAATTATAATATATCTAAGATAATAACTACTGGAAGTAGTCGAACACTCCTAAGTTTCAAAGTTATTTGAACTAACATCAAAAAATTTAAATTCGTGATTAATCATCCCGAAGAGGCTTAAGTCTTACTAAAATGTAAGAAGCTCTCCTGATTGGTTAAAATTCTCTAACTGAATACAGTCGGATCTCTATAGAACGAAATCACTAAATCCCGAAAAGAAAGTTCGTTATATGGAAAATTTGTTATATAGAGGTTCATCTTTCGATTTTCTTTATAAAAACCACACAAAATAAATATTTTAAATTCATAAACACTATATATTAAAAAGAGTAGTTATTCACACATTTTTTGTAAGTTAATAATATTTATTCTATATATCTTACCTATAAAAAAAAGAAAAAAAATCTCCAAGAAAAGTTTTTGGACGCTTCTATCCACTTCCTGAAAAACTAATTTTTTTCTTCGATGCTCAAACCCTTACGTTTTGACATTTTCGAGCTACGAAAAACCATGTTAACAGAACGACTTATCAACGCTGCAAATGAACGTAGACTAGTTTAAGGATACGAGGACACGAGACAACTCCACTGAGGGTGAAAGGGGATATCAAAGAGGTTTCCAGTGAACTGAACGATGGGGGTTAAAGGTTGCACTTCTTGGATGAAACGCCCGGAATTCTTTTGCTCTCTGAGAGCTAGGTACCTAATAAAACCAGTTCAAAATTTATGACCTCCATAAAATGAGTTAATAGAAAGAACACCTTGAAATATCCAGAAATACTTTAAAAAAGGGAGGGAAAAAATTGAGTCACAAGAGAAAAAATTCGTTCTATAGAAAATGCACTTCGCTGTTGGGAAGTTATTTTACGAAGAAAATCGTGAAATTTTCAAGGTTCCAGGAAAAAGAAAACTTCGCAATAGAAAGGTTCGTAATATGGAGGTTTGACTGTATTTAAATAATTTACGAAAGTCTTATATTTCTGAAAGGGCAGTCAGAATGAGCTCATATCCCAGTTTTGCCCATCGCAGTACTTCCCCCCTAACCTTTCCCTTGGGTCCCTTCTTCCCACTTGTCATGCCTCACAAGTCGCATCGCATTTCAAGACAAAGGATCCCTCAACACTCAGTGAAGCACTGAATTGAATGAATCTACAAGAATCCTCTTCAAAGGGTGTCTTCCGATGCCCAGCTTCAGGTTTCATAGGCTACTGTAATACTACCTTGAGAAGGACCCTGTACTCTCTTGGATTTTCAGCTTCGGGGAAGCCATTGACCCCGAGAAGTGACGTCACTTCCGGTCGTTTGGTTAAGGGAATAAATGAGTGAATATTAACGTCGCACTGTTCAGCTGCACGAGGGCTTTTGGCGACGGACCTGGTTATTTTTAACCATGTTCAAATGACGAGGACGACACCTGAGCCGGCACCCCCTTCTCCTAACCACTACACCACACCAACGGGAGGATGTTTGAGCTCTCGACAGATTTAACGCGCATCGCTCCCCTACACGGCGGTTCTTCAGCAGTAGTATGCTCGAACTCGTGACAAGCCAGCCACGAACCGATACCTTGACCACTTGGTAATGAGGATGGATGATAT
Organism: Trichonephila clavipes; assembly: GCA_019973935.1. Lineage (NCBI taxonomy): Eukaryota > Metazoa > Arthropoda > Arachnida > Araneae > Nephilidae > Trichonephila > Trichonephila clavipes. Next base: position 960,900 of record BMAU01021387.1, on the reverse strand, counting down.
CGTTTACAAAGGGTCTTGGGACATTGTGTATGTCAAAGATTTTAATTTAACTTTAGTTGTGCCAAGAATTTTGCGACTGTCAATCACCTCATTTTAATAGCAATTGTTCGATTTTTTATTTTTTTTCTTCCAGGAGAAACTAAAAGAAGTCACAGAAGAGATCCAGCAGGAGGGATTCACTGCATTTTGGTTCGTGTGCGACGTCACTTCGGAGGAGGACGTCAACGCCAAGGCTCGTCAGGTGGAACAGAAAGCGGGGGAGGTGAGCCTCCTCATCAACAATGCGGGAATCATGCAGAATCTATCATCAAGAAGACGTTTGAAGTGAACCTCCTGTCTCACTTCTGGGTGAGTGGTTTTTCTCAAACAATTACAATTTATTCAATCGCTTTCCTCTAAATATTTGTTAGATTATGAAATTGAAATGTAGTTCATCGAATTCTGGGAAAATAACTAATTTCACTTAAATGACCGTTTTGGGGCTCATTCATACGTAAGTGGGATTCTGAAGAATATGTTAGTAGCTCTTTTCAGAACGGAAAAACCCTCATTCACACTGGTTGATGAGACTTTTAGCATCCTTTTAATAACTTTGGCGAGAAACTTTTTATTATTACCGATCTTCCCCTAGGAGAAGAGCTGTAGTTTAGCTTTCGAAAAAGTCAACCATGTTAGAAAGTTGTTGAGCTTATGTGACGGTATTTTTTTAACATACTGGAACAAAATGGTAAAAAAAAACAATGTTTAGCGAGATCCAAGAACATATGCAGAATGTTGAATGATTTTTAATATCAACTCCCAAATTCTAGAGTTGACCGAATTACTGATTTTTCTTTTGGAGCGTAAGACAATGACCTGGTGTCCAGATCCAATGTTTAAACACTGAATTGAATTAAGAAAAGATAGTTTCGTGTGTTGAGAGCACTTTGTTGTTGGTTTCTCAAAATGTTTTGTTTCTCATGAATCTAGGAGGAAAATCGTAACAATATTTTCAAGTTGCATTGAAATGTTTTATGAATTGTAAGAATAATCACTATCCTCTAAGAAAACTACAGAATGGTTAAAAAATTTCATATACACTTAGATTCATACCGAGTGAGCAGCAAACACAGGAGAAAGAACAAGCCATTCTGATAAGTAAACTTTTGACAGTACGTTTCAAACACACTTTGTAAATCCACTGCAAAACAAGAATATTCTAAGAAAGTGCCCAGGTAAACGGAAAATTATATATACACCTATCTTTAAAGGTTCAAAAACATTTTTTTAGTTTGATGAATATTTTGCTAGGGAAAAAACAAGAACATGCGATAGCTTTCGTAAATGTATGTGTCCGGTGGCCACCATTTTACTTATATTTTTAGTTACTCATTTTTCGCTAAATGCCGCGTTTACTCTACGCCATGTTAGGTTGGTTTCACTCACGCTTAGCCCGGCATTTCTCGAGCGAAAAAACGAACGGAATTTCGCACTCAGGGTATCTCATACCCAAGAGTGTTTACATTCTCTTTTTGCAGTAAAATTTGCATACAAAGGTGAAAAAGGAAGAAATGTAGTAAATACAATATGTTTATTACATTTTCCATACGTAAATTTAGTTTTTCTGTTCTTTTTTATTAAGGCCATTCAGTGCATTGTTTATACACCCCTTTAAACTTCGTCGCGAAGGAGTGCGATGTTTTCACTTGATCTTAATTATTATTTTTTAAAATTTCATAGAAGCATGATTGCTGGTTTCTACATTCTTCTGTAAATGCAAATCCAAAACACTTTAAAAATCTGCGTCTGGTTTGATGTGTAGTAGGTGGTTTTTGATTTCTTAACAAAATAATTTGCGCATTTATTGTCGCTTCGTTCACAACACAAAAAATGTTGTCATAGTCAAACGATTACATTTTCTAGCTATTTTATCAAGGAAGACAATTGCTCCCTTAGTTAAATTATCTGGATTGCTATTATACTCTTCATCATTCCATTCTTCCTCATCCTCCCCACGCAAAAAGACTTTCTACATCCGAAAATGCTATTGTTCCATATCTATTAAATACTCTATCTAATAAATTACTATATCACCTTTCTTCATCCTAACTACTATAATGCATAGTAGATGCAAAAATGTGCTCATGCATTCAGAACTGTAAGGGGAATTCACTCTCAGGGTATCACACACTCGAAGAGGTGGTATCCAAAAATATATATTTAGCATTTGCCTACAAGCGAAGGCTCCTCAAAGGATATGACCTTAAAGTCAGCTACACGAGAGGAACTATTCATTATCCAAAAAAGTGTAGATGGAGACTTGGAAAAAAGTTAAAATGGTAGGTATGACATGTTCTGCGCGAGAAGTGCCGGGTTAAGGGTGACGTGAAAATGGAAATATATAAATAAAAGAGAAAAATACCGCTCTAATTGTTCTTCATGTTAGGATAAAACGCCATGTTGTACTTAAGTGCGATGCGAAAATTTAAAATAAAAATAAAAGACAAATATAAGCATGATTTTCATGGCATACTGCCATGCCAGGTCTTATGTTTCAGTTTATAAGAATTGTCTGGAAAATTGAAAATATTAACAAAAGAAAAAAAGTCTGTGAATTAATATACTTGAACAGAGTAAAAATAATTAAAGTGAATAAAATGTTTAATTAAAACAATCCATTATCCTCCATTGGTCGAAAAATTTCTAGATTTTATCTAAGGGTTGCTATTGGTAACGAGCTATATACAGGACATTCTAAGCCGTAAAAGAATATTGCAATAACTCAGGTAAAAAACGGAATATAGACGCCAGGTACACCTAAAATCTGAGTAGTTTTTTTCAAATCATCCTTAAGGGTTTCTCAGATCGATCAATATTTTTAAGAAACATGATTTTCAGTAGTTTTTTATAACATTTTCTCATTTGTCTTTTCTCTCTCAGACCATCCGAGCTTTCTTGCCCAACATGGAGAAGAACAACCATGGTCACATTGTGGGCGTTTCGTCTTGTGCAGGACTGGTGGGACATGTCAATCAGATAGATTATTCATAAGTGTACAATTTCCCTTTTAACCAATCGCAATCCAATATTTTCTTGTGCTTCAACTTTATGGAGGGTGAGGGGATATTTTAACCAAGCTGCTGGTTAAGTTCTGATTTCTCTAAAGGCTTCTTCATGTATGCATGTCTCGAAAAACTCGAGTCTATTTAGAACAATCGTTTCTGGAAATTTTTTGAGCAGCCGTGAGGGTTGCTGTATACAAAACGAGACGCTCTGATGTCAGCCGCGCTCTATGCACATTGAAACATTACTTGACGATGTTTCTGCTTCGGAAAACAAGCATCCCATATTATTTCTTTTATTCCGCTCGCACTTTTAATGACGATCGTACACAGAAATTGAGTACCGTTCTGTTTAAACTATTATACGTCATTTCTGATGTGTTTGACGAACTCGAGGTTTCTATATTTACTACCACCTTATTTAAGATGTACGGAACTCTATTAGGTTTTAATTTCGAGCAATTCTTTCAGCTCACTATGAAAAAGTTGCTCGAAGTCGTTGCTGTGGTAAATGGGTAGAAATTGCTCGAAAGGGTTGCTTGGAAGAAAAATAAATCCATATGCGATAAGGCTTTACAGACCCATCAAAAATAGGGGTGGTTAAATCTATCAGGATTCAATATAGGTTGTAATAGTTTGTGATAATTTTTTTACAGAAGTGTGATAATTAGTATAAAAACTAGTGCGTGAAGTTGCCATTAGCGACAAACAAACTAACATTGGCGATTCATTAACACTGATAGGGAATACATCTTACTTTTTCAATTTTTAAAATCTTGCATCCCCATTTTCAACTATATTCCTTTGAAGGGGGACAAAAATAAATTGGTTATCGGTTAGAGAGAATATGAGTAAAAAGGGCGGTTCTATCATTAGATGGAAATATAGCAGACAGATCGACGTATGCCCTAATTTAGCGGTCTTCAACCCCTAAGGCCCGCTGAAGGCATTTAGAGTTTGAATCTGTGGCAATTTGAGGAAAAATTGCCTTGTTTGCTTTCTGTCGTAAGAAACGCCATTTTTTCTGTTATTTTTGATATTTAAAACGTTTTGTTGATATTCTTGATATCCGCTTCAGACAAAAATTTTCTTCTAATGGTAAACTTTTCAAAAAGTTTATTGTAGTTTAAATAATTTTAAATATGAAAAATCTGGCTATGCATAAAATCTCAGAAGTTTTGGATTTAAAGGTGGTTCTTTATCTTTAAATCGCAAAGTATTTTAAATTCGACTGTCATTAAACGTTTTTGAAACCGATTTACAGGGTCTGTTCTCAAAGTAGTAGGACTCCTTTTTTCTTGAGCAAACGGGTGTACGCGTGCATGATCGGTGGAGGGGGATATTAGGAATGCTGGAAAAAATCGGCCGTTGGAAAGAGCAGGTCGCTTGTTCTATAAACGCCTGTCGAAACGCCTCGTCTCGGAGAATCATGGAGCAGTGATACGCCATCAAGTTTTGTGTAAAACTTGGTAAAACAGGCAAAGTGACTCACGACACGATTAAAGAGGCCTACGGTGAGGCTGCCATGGGTAGATTGGAGTGTTTTTGAGTGGCACAAGCTGTTCCAAAAAGGTACGGAAAGAGTGGAAGACGACGACCGCTCCGGTCACCCTTCGACCAGCCTGACCAACCAAAGCGTGCCAGGAGTGAAAACTTAACTGAACAGTGATCGTAGGATGCCCCTCAGAGTGATTGGTCATGAACTGAGCATTCCTAAAACGCAAACAATTGCACCATGACAACGCACAGCGTTTCGAATAGTGGAGTATCTTTCCCAGAACAATGTGGCAACGCTGTCTCATCGCCTCAAGAGCCCGCCAGACCTTATTTTGTTCCCAAGAATAAGATGGATCACGGATCGGTTCAATAGGCCATGACGAGTGAGCATTCCTGTCCAGACTTCCTAGAGGCGTACGAAAATTCGTTGGCAGCATACGAAAGGGTGCTACTTTGAAAAATTCTAATCGTTTGGACTGTTCTCATGAATAAACTTTTTAAAAAGAAAATGAGTCCTACTACTTTCAGAACACACCCTGTATATATTGTAACACCATTTCTTCCGTTAGAACGAGTTGTAGTCTTATATATATAAGATAAACCTTCTTTTCTTATTTAATTGTACTGACGACATTTTTTTGACAGTCATCACGCGGATCATTACTGTAAATTTATTGATGTGGCCCATCGGATCATTGAGGATTTATTGATATGTCCCTCGAGCGTTCAAAGGTTGTAGATACGTCATAAATATTGAATATTCTCATTTTAGTGCTTGTTAATGCTGCGGATATTCGTAAAATATTTCAAAATCAATACTAAAAACGTAGTTTTGGTTAAGAGTGTCCGGTTTTCAATGATAAATGATCTTGGAAGTTTTTTTCTACAGTTTTAATGGATAAGGGAATGATGTCTTTTAGTCAATAAAACCACAGCAAGATTGCAACATTCCCCCACTTCATCTTGAAGTACAAGAATTCAAATTTCAAAGTATTGTCTGATTATGAAAAGAAAGGAAAAGAGCAGAAGAGTTTCGGAAAAAGAAAGAAAAAAAATAGGGATCCGAGAACCTGCACCACCCAAAAAGGTAATATTGTAGCATATAATAATGATGCAGTAAATAAGTGTTCCTCTGGTGAGAGTTTGCTAAATACTCTACGCAACAAGTTTGAAATATTTTATGTCCTCACAAGAAATGAAATTTGGGTTCTGTAAGGTTATTTAGAAAAACTGATACCCATAAAGTTGAAGCCATAAGTAAACATTTCGCTTCACGTTTGGCATCAAAGATTTTGGATAATTATACAACTCTCTATCCAACAAGAAACTACAACTCTCTGCCCAACTGGACAAATACAACTCTCTGCCCAACTGGACAAATACAACTCTCTGTCCAACTGGACAATTACAACCCTCTATCCAACCAGCAATTAACTTTCTGCCCCATCTGTAGAGAGCTAGTTGAAAAAGGAAAACATAACTTCACACACTCATCGTATCAATAGAAAATAACATTTAAACCGTGCTTGTTAAATTTTATAATAAATGTTTGGGCCCATCAAAATTTTTGTTTTATTTTTGACTATTTTTTTAGCAAAAATAACTTAATCGATATGGGTCTGCAGATAAACTTGGTATTCTGAAGAGTGAAACAATTTTTTGCTCTTTAGTGGATCTACTCAATTTATATGTAGGTTTAATAGGTACTTTTAGCGGTAACACATAGATTGAAATATTTTCCAATTTTGCTTCAGTTTTATCAAGGGTGATCTGTTACACCCCACACGATGCAGCATTTAGTTATCAATTCAACGACGCCTTCCAAAAAATTTTTTTTTATTTATGTGAACTAAAACTGGAATTCTCGGAAAAATAATAAAATGTTTGTATTAAACTCATCAACTTTAGCAAACACCTGAATCCGTAGCCGTAACATCCTCTTGACTGCTTCAAAACATCACTTCCCATAGGGCGAGATGGATTCTAAGTTTAAAACTTTTTGAAGTACTAATTTTCTTCTTCTGCTTAGTGATTCCTTGGATAGCAGTTTATTTTTGGGCATCTGAACTGTAAAACTCAGTCCTTAATCCCATATCTGAGAGTCCATGACGTGGTGAAGGGCGTTTCTGCGGACTGAAATTAGCTGGGACGATGTGATCCGGTAGGCGTGGCTTACAGTGATCTGGGTAAGAGCTGAGAGACTGTTCTCTGATTGTTCGACGGTGGGTGTAGTTTGTTTGGTGGGGAAAATTTTGGAAAAGTTTAAGAAAAATTGAAAGATATTAAGTAAATTTGTTTGGGGGGTGCAATAATTAAAAATTATTGCTAAAAACATAAACATTAATGAGAGTTGTAGAAGTTCAAAAGGAATCGTTGGCCTTTTAGTACTATTATTTACATTATAAGCATTTAAGTTCAACATATTAAGGTTATTTGTATTGGGAAGTTCATTGACGAAATTAGTGGCTATTTTTTGAATAGAAACTGTTAAGTTTTAAGGCATTGTGTATGTTGTCATTTTGCAAAAAGTGAGTGGCTTTGAAGATCATACAAATAAAAGAATTTTGCATAGTATTTAACATGTTAATATTAGTATTAGCAGCGTATTCCCAGACTGGACAAGCATACTTAGGTATCCGACTACGTTCGGGACCGTGATTTTGCAAAAGCGTATAAATGGATAATATTTACGATATTTAGTGTCACTTAGATTAGAAAATGTATATAAAATTATTTTAAGAATATTATTGCATTAAAAAACTATTTAAGTACAATATTTTGATAAAAAAATGAACATAGAATGACCCCTTTTCAAAATATTCTCCTTTTGTGAAAAATGTTTATATTATTTTAATGTTTTGCCTGCCCAGACCTTATGCACTTTTTTAAAATCATTGTTCCAAACGTAGTCGGATACCTTAATGAATCCTTTTACACTCTTCCGAGTTATTTAACATTAATATAGAAAGATACTGTCTATGAATTCTCTGGTGCCATCCTTAGAATAACATTTGTTTATCTCAGTTTTGAGGCCAAACTCCATCACAATCTGTCAGGAAGAACATTGATTATGATTTATGTGCATTGCGTTTCTTCCTTTTTTTTCAAGCACTTTTTTCCCCGGTTTTGAAGTACTTCGTAACTGAAGAAAATGTACCATTAGCAAAAAAGAGGTTTAAAAAAAACCCCTACTCTTAACATTTTTTTAACTTCCAGTGCCTCGAAGCACGGAGTGGTGGGAATGATGGAAGCTCTGTCGGAAGAGCTGAGATTGAAGGGCAGTAGCAACCAACTGACCACCATCTGTCCTCTGACGGTCAACACCGGACTGAACCAAAATACAACCACTAGGTGAGTTTCATTTGAATAAATTTCTGAATGTAGAGAATATATATAGTAATTAAAATTTCTTTCTAGAACTTTTATTTCATAATGGCCTAGAGAACTCCAAGATTTCAAGTGATAACAATTGATGGTTTACTCACCTAACGGAGCTTAATCATAACCTTATCTCCCCAAAACTAAGGCCTCAGCATTCTTAAACCAGGATAATGCAGCGTTTCTCAAACTGTAGGGCGTGCCCCCTCGGGGGGAGGGGGCGTGAGCCTACTGAAAAGTCGAAGACAAAAGATTATTAAATTTACTGAAAGTAAACAAACAAAATACTCTCTGAAAAAGTAAAATATAAAATACACATTTACACAGATATAATACACTTACACTTGTATCAGTACTGTACAATGTATTTTATTATTAATTTAACAATACGAAGTAAAGAACACATTTGATAATTATCAATGGCTTTGTAGTAACACTGATCTTGATGATTTGTACGGTTGATAATTAATTCCTTAACTGCCGATTAAAAGTTACGCGGTTCGCTCCCCAATGCCAGCGTTTTCCACGTGGACGAGTGTATTTTGATGGGTTTTTTGAGGGGAGGAGAAGAGGAATAAATAAGCAAATCCTTCGCAAACATTGTCAAAGTCCTTTCATTACATTTCAAAACCTTCGGAATAATTGTATGGATAGCACTGCACAGAAAAGATGGTACTTCGGAAAGACGTATATATACGTCCAGAAAATTAATACTTTGACTGAGCGAGATACGTCTGTGGAACATAAAAGGTTAAAGTCGTATTGTAGTTTGAGTGTCAAAGTATATTGAATTCAATACATTGTTAATGTATGCAGGGGGCGATGAAAAGGATGATTGAATAGTGGGTCACGTATATTGAAAGTCTGAGAAGCACTGGTATAATGCAATCTTGCATCATCAGCGTATGCAGACCCATCAAAAATCCTCCAATGGAGATCTTATGATTTTAATAGCTTTCGGTTAACTTAGCACTAGAACGTCCATCGGTGTCAATTTGACACCGGAGCCTGTTCAGTTTGTTCCCGTCTCTGCATTTTTGCAGGAAATTTGATAATTTTTTTGTGACTTTTAATTATTTCCCTCGGTAATTACACATTAAAAGTTTTGTGGTTCTACGTCATAATTAGGAGAAATTTTACAACTAAAAATACCTAGAACGTCCGCCGGTGTCATTTCGGCTCCAAGGCAATTTATCATCATAAATAGCTGACGTTCATCATAATACAAACTTCGCAAAAGTCATAAGATTGAGTGAAAGTGACTGAGAAGAATCTGAAGAAAAAAACAGATCTAATTGATTATATTCCAGTAAATACTGATACATATGTTGCTAGGGGTGACACAGAATGTATACCGCATCATAGTAATGTTCTTGGCAGATTGGCGACTCGAAATATTTTGCGACAAAACAAAGGCCCAACAAGATTCGCGAAACATAATGTCAACGTCAGTTTCTTATGGCATAAAGGGCCTTAAAATATGTTAATTAGATGAAATAATATTAGAAAGTCTTAAAACTAAACCCCACTGAACAGCAATTATTTAGTTAAAACCATTGTTTTGTATATTTTATGTCGTGGTGTCAAAATGACACCGGTGGACGTTTAAGGCTAATCGAAATCCCGGACGTTCAAGTGCTAGAGGAGATTTCTTGCGCGAGCAGTGAATGCATTTGTCTCTGTCTTAAATACTTACGCGTTTGTCTATTTGTGTTTGAGCTGTACTTCTCATGTCGCCATTTTACCCGATTATTTGTCCATAAAATTTGGATGTTGAACGTCAAAAAACCTCCTCATCCTTTCAACGACCCCAATTCATTATTCCATCCGGCACAAGGTCTTCATTCGAAGGCAAATTATGTCATATATATAAATTATCAATCAAACATTATAAATTGCCATAAAGGAAATTTAATATGTACAGATACACAGGGTTATTGGCTACCAGACTTGCAGGGTGTGTAGGGGGTCGACATAGGGATTCAGGACCGCAAATGCCGTAGTTGCGAGCTACGGTGCAAAGAAACAGAGAAAAAGAACAGCGGCACGTTAATAGATCCTAGAACATTATATTGTGCTAAAACAGGTGCTCGAAATGACGACCAATAGTCCTCTGGAAAGCCTGGCACGGTCAGAAGTCGACTTCCAGCAGAATTGGTTTCACGAAGCCTTCAGAGTTCACCTCAATACTGCCCGGAGGAATCTTCCAGAACCTAAGAAATTCCACTGCCAGACGACTTCTGGTAGTAATTTTGGGCACCTGTTGTAGTACAATCTTTCATGATGGATTAATATGCTGCTGTTTCTCTGCACCGTAGCTCGCCACTACTGCCTTCTTGTGTGATTTCGAGTCTATTCTGCCCCCCTACACACCTTACAAGTTGGTCGATCTGGTAGGGAATCACCTTATATATCACAGAGAGAAAATGGTTTTCCAAGCTCATTTAAAAACACATGCATGTATTGAATTAGAAAATTTACCCTTCATTTTTTTAAAATAAATTCTCTTGGAAACAAAATTACGCTACTCACACTGGCAGAAATATGCTTGAAAGTTTGATTGAGTATTGAAAAACGTCAGCATTTTATAATTTTATTTTAAACGATGCTGGAAAGAAAAGGGATTTCTTGTTACTAAATAAAAAGCGTCTATTTTCTTTGTAAATTTCGATGCGCTAAAACAAAGAAATAAAAATCTTGCGGTTTTCGAATTCTGACGCAATTTTGTTGGAAGAGGAAAATTTAACAAAATACACTGAAATTTAATATAAAATAAATCCAATTTTAAAAGGATTTGTAGGGTTTGGTTTCATTCAACAATTACGAGGGATATTTTGTGTGAACATAATTTTTATTAATTTTTTCCGCACACAAAATTCATAAAAAATCGATGTCGTAACAAAATGCAATTTTTGGGCTTTTTTTTGCTTCGACGTTGATACATTGTTCTATCGCGGAATCTATTTCAAGAAACCACGTGGTAAAAATTTAAGAACAACAATTTTAGAAAAAAGATCACAACTCCCATTGAAATAATATATTTGGTTTGTGTGATGTTACTTTTAGGTAATTTTTTAGTTTTTAAGTAGTTTTTATCCGACTCCGTAAGACAACTGATTGGTAAATCCTTATTTACGCTTTGAAGACAATATTAATCTTTGATGGATCTTATCACCTAAATACTGCGGACTTCTTCCAAATTTCTTCATTATTAATATATTATTTACTTATTATTACTTATATTTACTGTATTATTTATATATATATATGCCATATATTTGCCCGCGAAATATTTACATTTTGATTAGAGGTGATTAAGGGGTCGTGGGCAAAAAATTAAAGAGGCTTGTACGTAATCACATAATTTATTGGAGCATGCTCCTCGTATAGTGCCAAAATACGAGAGAGGAAATTATTCAAATATCTAGTTTTTATACACAGCGAAAAACAGGGAAAAATGTGGTATAAAAATCACAGTCACGTGTTTAGGCAAAGAGAATAGCTAGTTATTTATAGAAATAACATCATTGTTTAGGGAATATTCATCCCGTTTCAGTCAGGCAAATGAGAACCATTAATGATCTTTTATTTCTTGGAATTCCCAATAAATCTATCGAAAATTTAAGGTTTAAAGAATCAGTAATAAATATACCATCATAGTGTATTTAACGCTCAGAAAAAGATAAATGACGCGTTTCGAAATAGGGTATTATGCCTTATGAATTTGATGCTATAAATAAAGGACATTCGAACTATGAGAAGATATCAAGTTACGTTATTACAATTTGTGAGAGGCTTCCACCTCTCTTTCAAGCACCTAGATATGTGGGAGGAAGGGAAGAAACACTCGACATGATGCAATTCATCTGTTTATTCATCAACACAATGAACATACACAATTACAACTAATAATAATAAGAGAATGTCTCAATGTTAACCATGAAAGTAGAAAAACGATGGTAAAACGGGAACGATTAGGAGACTATCAAACTTGAACCTTGTCTTAATAAAGGATCTAACCTATCATTCGATTTAATCTAATATCAATTCAATCAGTGAGCAATCGTCACTAAAACTTCCTCCTAATGAATAATTCAAATAGGATACCTTCAGTAGCAATCTCACCTGATTCGAGTATATCTCTTCTCCTACTCTCTATTCAAGCTAGAAAACTTGGACTCTATATGGTAAGTTAATTTAAATATCACAATTCTCTTCTTTCGAAGGTTTGGTTGTGAATAACGCGAATGGATAGCCCAAAGATTTCCCAAGAGGATTAATTGAAGGAACGCGTATAGATCCACCATATATGTATAAATTATATATCTATATATTATTTATTTATTTATTAGAAATATTGGAAGTGCAAAAAATTGGGAATACTCTAAACCAGTGACTCATTTTTTTCAGAGTGGCCCGGCCAGGGCTTATTGCACTAAGAAATTCAATGACTTCAGAACAATTTACTAAAAATTTAGGAGCAAATTCTATTAATCAAGCAATCAAATATATCAATTTTGTTATCCATTTTTTTAATAGTAAAATGTAAGCAAGAGGTTCGGTCATAGATGAAAGGAAATAGAAATTATCCCATAGCTCAGTAAAAAATGCACAAAAAAATAAATATTTTTATGTGTACATTGGATCAAACAGTTAATATGGTATTAAAATAAAAGCTAAAAATGAGTTTTAATATATTGATCTATTTTACTTTTTATCCAATGTTGCGTTGGTGTTATATGTGTTTGTTCCATTATCCGCATGTTGTAGCCCGATGGGGAAAAAAAAAAAAAGGTTGAGTCCCCCTGTCCTAAACTAAAATTCAACCCTACCCCAAGTGTCTTTATATATTTTTATTGGTGAGAATTTTTTTGCAGGTGTTCCTGGATAATGCCCATTGTGGGTGTAGAGGACGCAGCTAGGCAGATCGTGTCGGCCATCAGAAGGGAAGATTTCATCGTCACTCTGCCGAAGAGGATACACTTCACCTTATGCCTCGCTAGGTAAGCCAGCATAAGAGTAAAGTAATATATCTTCCAGGAAAACTAAATCTACAAAATCCGTCATCCCAAGACTTTGCCCTCTCCTTGTCTTCATAGCGACTTTGTGGACAGTATTGCTTTTGTCGAGCTATAAGTAGGAAAACACTGAAGACCCAATGCATACAGGGGCTGATCCATGATAATTTCGTAGAAGCTCAAAGAACTGACGTTGACGTGGCGGGGAAATTTGCATGAGAGCGTCGTTGTCGATAGCTCCGTGCACTTTCAGATAATCAATATAAATCATTTTCACTCTTTGCACAACCATTTTAATTCAATTTATTCATTCAATGTATGAATGTGAAATTCGTAGATTTAATTCATACGTGAAATAGCAAATAAACACAAGAAAATAAACAAGGAAAATAATTGAAAAAAAATAGCCTGCCTTGACTTGTGAAACTTTGCTGCAGAGGAGAATCACGAAAATTGGCGAGAAATTCGGCGACTTAATCGATTTCGAAATTTTGCTTATTACATCCTCCAGTCGATACAAATTAGAAGGTTGTTAACGAGAAACGCGTTTAAATCTTACAAATGAAGCATTGTGCAGTTTCTTTTTCAACGAAAACAGGAAACACACTTTGTTCAAAAGATTCCTAATTCTACTTCTCAGAAACCATTTTTTTTAATTGCGAACACTATAGTCTGACGAGAACCTTTTGTTTTTCGCAAAAACAAACGGACCTTACTTAAAAAACAGCCCTCGTATATCTATTAACAAATCTGCATATTGCGGTTTCTTCTTGAGAGGACTGGATTGAAATAATGTTTTTCTGGCATCTAATCGGATAGAAAATCCGATAAAGCTCCGTCACAGTTCTAGTAGACTTTTTTCACCAAGGGCAATTGAGTGATCTACTCTAGAATGGCACATCTTTCAATTTTTCTTCGAGGCCTTTCAGAGTTTGTAAAAAAGGGAAATTTTTTTAGCATTAAACCAGAGACCTTCACAGACCCCCAGATACATGCTGGTAGCTCCCGTGATCGCCTTTATTAAGATGCGCATACTAAAAGAAACATATTGATGGAACATCGACTCCAGCTAGAATGGAGAACTGACTTTTCACTATTGATGCGACTGTCAATGCGATTTGATAAATCGTTAATAATCGTTTGATAATCGTTTTGAATCGTTAATAAATTAAATTTTAAAACCTCCAATTGAGCTGAAATTTTATGTACATGATTATTTTGGATGACAATTCAATAATTTAATTATAATTGATAAAAATTAATTTATTAAAACTAATTATTTAAAGAATTACAAATACAGCTACGTTGGCATCAATTTTGGCGACTTATCGACCCTTTTGACGACTTGTGTCAAAAATTGAAAAGGTTTTTTTTCTCACGTGTTAAAGCATTTACATGAACTGAAATTTTATAGACACGATTGTTTTGGATGACAATACGATATTTTAATGATAATAAATAAAAATGAATTACCACTTAATGTTGTGATTCCGTCCTATGTATATACATATTTATATTAATTTTATCTATTTAATAAAAGTAGCTAAAATGAAGTCTTTCTTTGTTGATCTAAGTAGGAATTGACTTAATTTTTTTTTATATTACTTGTGTTAAAAATACTTTTGAAAATCTCTCCCTGAAGATAAATTATTTGAATCATATTATCTTTATTATTTATTTGAGTTTGCAAGTTATATATACTTGGTATAATTGCCCACGAGAAACGGAAAAACCTCGACTATGGATGAGTGCATTTCTTTCTATTCAATACACACAAAATGCAACACTCTGAAGAAAGCATGCAAACTATGTGAAATTTACATCATGCATTGGAGGCGATGAAATATGCAAATCACTAGCATTATAGCGCACTCGCATCGCGAGCCACCCTAGCGCCACCAGCAAGCATTACATAAATGGAGAACAAATTGTTGGCAATTGTTTTTTCATGCGTATTTTTGGCGTTTACCTATGCCTCGTGGAAGACCCTTTGGCCAAGTTTCTGAATTTGACGGAGGAGGAATAGTAGCCCTTGCGGATTGACCTTCAGAGTCATCAGCCAACGTGTAGGACGATACCAAGGCACTGTGATGCGCATTTGTTATCTCTGGATGGGAGTGGAAACGACGGGGCCAATCGAACCTACCTCGTTGCACCATTGTCCGTGATGACCAGTGGGTTGTGTCCCTTTTGGAGCCTGTGGTCATACCATACATTCAGCACTTTCGGTCAGCTCTATTCCCCAGGATAATGCGTGACCACACGTGGCATGTAATCTTCAAGAGTTAATCTTTACCCATCATATTGAATTGCTTCTTCGACCTGCTTGTTCTCCTGATCTATCGCCAATCGAAAACGTGTGATCCATGCTTACACAACGACTGGCCCAGGATACACCACCAGCTGGTACACCAGATCAACTTTGGCAGTATGTGGAAGCCGCATGGACTACAGTACCCCAAGGATACATCTAAAGCCTTTTTGATTCTATTCTGAGGCGTGTGGCAATGGTTATAGCCAATAATGGTGTCTATGTCACAGGAAAATGATAAATTTAAAGATTTCATCAAATCCCTAAGGAAGATGCTCAATTCACGCAAGTTGTTAAAATAATGTCTCTTTGAGTTCATTTCCCTGATGTAAGTAAGTGATTTGATCAAATTCCCGAGCGGTTTTAGTGAAGTGATGAAATGAACTAGTCAGCATTTGTAAAGCTCTGTTTTCGCTTATTGCCACTCCCTCTCCTCGTCTGTACCAGGCAGCGCCGGGCCTCTGACGTGACGCCCCAAAACAAAATGACCGAAATGTCGTGTTTTAGTTCTTTGCATTATTGACTTTTGATTGATATACCACTTTTGTATGCCTGAAAATTAGAAACTGGATAAAACTTAAATTGAAAAATGTAAACAAACAAATTATGAAATTGACCACGCCTTCTTTAAAGATAAAAAAAAAACTCTTTTTGGTAATAAAAAAAAGCTATTTTAAAAAGGGAAATAGTAACTGAATAAAGGTGTTACAAATAAAGCAGGATATTTTCGAAGTACAACATTAATGAATAATGTTTTTAAAAAATGTTTACAATTCTACGACAAATATCCTTTTTTTTAAAAAAAAATACCAATTTTATTATTTAATAATTTTTTTAATTAATTTCGAATATATATATATATATATATATATATATATATATATATATATTTGTAATTCAATCATTATTGTTGTATTAATTACTCTACTTTTAATTTTGCATCCTATTGGCTAAATGAACACTTTAAAACTCTTGACAATATTATTTCAACATTTCACTGAAACAGTAGAAAGTTGATCAAATCATTAACTTTCGTTAGGGAAATCACCTTACAAAGTTCTTATTTTAACATCTTGCGTGAATTGATTATCTCCCTGAGGGATTTGATGAAATTCCTAATTTAATAAGTTCCCTGCGAAAGCTACACTAACTACTGGTTTTGTCATCCTCCACACGTCACAGAGGCTGTAATTTTAATTGTTTGGTCTTTGTATAGCATGTTATCCGCCAAATAAATTGCGCTGTGGTCCTTCTTGGTGTTGCATTTGAAGTGACCAGCGGTGTATCTCCACAGGACCTGATCAAAAATAGATTTTTTTTAAGTATTATTTACATACTGAACAAATATAAGTACATTTATTATACGCGACCTGTTCCGTTTTCCGAGCCATCACATGTGTTATGAAAGGGTAAAATAGTGAAATGGAGAAAAGAAAACAGCTTGCATTAAAAATACACTCGGATCTCTATTTAACGAAGTCGCTGAATCCCGAAAAAAGGTTCGTTATATGGAAAATTCGTTACATAGAGGTTCAGCTTTCAATATACTTTATAAACCACATAAAGCAAATTTTAAATTAATAAACACTATGTATTGAAAAAATGTAATTATTCGCACCTTTTATAAATTATAATATCAGCACATTTTATACAGTCATTGTGTAGTCAGTAAAATGAAGTGAATAGAGGACGAAAAAATTCTAATATATATAGAACACTACCAATGGTGAAACTCAATGAAAGAAATTCACGAAAAGACGCCGTCTAACAGAAGTGACACACAATAAATTTTTTTAAAAAAGTTAAAAAACAATCTCGAAAGAATTCCATTTTTAAAACATTCTCTTCACTTCTTCTCTTTCTTTGTTAAAAATCAGAAAATTCCATTTTTTGATTACTAATCTAATATCGCTAAGGTCTTTCCCTTCAACTCGAAATATTAATGCATTGTAGAAAAGAGAACCTCAGCTCTCCTCTCAAAGCTGTTCGATGCCCTTTTTTTCGTTACTTTTAATACTTGGCTAAATGCCTGGAAAATAAGAATACTCACTAAACGTCAATCATTCCCAAAATTCTTATCTCCAGAAAAAGAATAAAATATCGAAGTTTTGCGAGAGATGCAGTAAAACCTGGTTTTCCTGAATCAATTGGGACCGGACACCGTTTGAATACGTGATTGTTCGGATAATCGAAAACGGAATGCGATCCATGCAGTATATGAAACCGGACACTAAACGAATATTGAAAATCATCACATCAGGGAAATGTGCTTGAAGAAAAAGCAAAAGAGGTGCAAAATGTCGCAGTTTTACCTTTATTGTTGAAAATAATCACTTCGTTTTTTCGGTGTAAGATCTCTGATTCTCTTGAGCAGCAGTAGTTGAGTAGGACAGCATTCTGATTTTTGTTTGTACCATTCCATAGCTGTCTCTAACGCAGAAAATGAGACAGCATTTGATAGACCCTTGCTACTTTCGTTGTTGTTGTCCTCGTCTTCATCCTTTTCATCGACGACGGATTCTTCTTGCACGGAAGTCACAATCTCATAGCAGTTCAAAACTCAGCAAAAGAGCGCGTATACACCCTTCACTTGGAAACAAACTGACCTAATATTCCGCGCAGATGTTTATCAAATCACATAACTGAAATTCTCCAAATATTCCTGACCTTGGGTTTTCCCGTCATTTTTGGCTTCACGCGAAACAACTGTTGAGGATTGCGCTGTTCGAAAATGTATTCATATACAGTACATGCAGTTGACAAAAAAAAAACTGGCTCGGATATTTGACGCTCCGGATAATAAACGTTCGGATAAATTATGTTCTATTATATTATTTTAAGTCTTAAAATACAAAATAATTTGGAATTAATGACATAATTACCTGTTATTATATCAAACGAGTAAAATGTAAGGAAGGGAATAACCCATTTCAGCAGGCCAATTTCCAATAAAAAGAAGGGGGATCATACGCGTTTATTTTAACTTATCGTAACTACACTCAAGGCTAAAATAAAACATCTCTCCTGTGAATATCTATCTACAAAAAGCTCTTATTAGCCCTTCCAAGGTCATCTTGAAAGACCAGGTCGTGACAGCACTTTGATGACGTCACAAAAGGAAAGAATGTTTTGCTACTCGCAGTGGCTGTCAGGAATATCAGGCTTACGACATTTATTTCTTTTCAGGTCGTAGACTAATTTTTCCACATTTATATTGATTATATTTTATAATTCTTAATTAGAATATTTTCAGATGATAAAGGATGCCTAATATTTTCCCGGAAAAAGAGGGAAATACCACTCGTGAAAGGTTCATAACAATGTAAGAAACATCTGAGTCAAACCTGATTCAATATAAATTTTCAATCCAATAAAATAACAAAGAAACATTTACTTGCAAAGAAAATATGAAAAGTAAAGCATTAGAGGCATATTAATAAAAATTTAGCAACATTTTGCTTCAATCAATGAAACATAATAAAGGATAAATGTATGCAAAAATATAAACAAATGCAAAATTCCTGCAAAAATATATACAAATGCAAACTTCATGCAAAAATATATACAAATATAGAATGCAATGCATGTAAAAATATATGCAAATAAAGAAATGACACAAACAGTTTTAGACACCACACAATTATACAGCAAAAATAGGTTATAGAATATACATTAGAAAATGTATTCATTAGAAAAGAATACTTTACCTATAAATCTGACAAAATTTTTTTTTCATAGAATATATCATTAATGAGGCAATGCCAATTACATTCAAGTTTTGAATCATTTAGAGATTTGTACTGATATTATTCAAACCAATTTTTACATTATTTTTTTTATACGTTACAAATAAATATTATGCCTTGGTAAAAATATTTAAAAATCAAACAAAATTTTTTTAATTAAAAAATAGCATTATATATATATATATATATATATATATATATATATATATATATATATATATATATATGTTTAACATACTTCGAATGCTAAAATCTTCATAAAAATGATTTAAACGAATAATGTAAATAAATAGAATTTTCTTTAAGTAGTAGATATGGGAACTATTAAACATGTGCATAAAATCTATACAGAATAAAAAATGAAGTATATGGAAGCACATGCACATTGAATAATATACCAATCGATAATTGAATATTTAAATAAATGAGACAGTGAAACATAAAAAGAACACAACATTGATCTAATTGGCCTTAAATTTCTTTAATTTTCGATTATCCTTCACCGTTAAAATTTCTTCATTATGCTTTTTTGAATAATTATTTAAGCATATAATCCCGAATATAATGAATATTTTTTAAAAATATGAAATGCAGGTGTGTTACACTATACACAAGGTGAATGAAACGAACGCGAGAAACATTCCACAACTCATGGAATTCGAAATATGCTTCTGTTGTAGTTGTAAACAAGATAACTGGCAATTACCTTTAAGAAATCTTAATTCGAATGTTTTCGATATTAACAAATTAAAAATAAAATATTGCGTGAAATGACTTTGATAGCAATATATATATATATATATATATATATATATATATATATATATATATATATATTATATATATATATATTATATATATATATTTGTGGGTATTTAAAAATTTCTTCTATTCAGAAGTTTCAGATGTTTTGTCCTGCATTTTCTGAATCGAAATTGATCTCCTTAATTTGAAAGAAATATACTTTTGCAATCGGAGCATCCGAATTTTATATTAGGTTGGGGAAAAAGAAATCCTGTATTTTTACAGTAGATGGCTGTAGTGTCCATATCTCCTGAAGTATTGATCAAACAATTTGAAATTTCCGTTCGTTGTTAAGATGACAGTTCACAGTAAAAATATGCTTTTGTCTTTTTTTTGTTTGGTCCATTCAGTTATGAGTTACAGGGTGTTAAAAATGGAAGTCAACAAAGAGAAAACTTGGTGCATTTCACAGTTTTCTTTGATAAAGGCAAAAATGCAAGCCAGGTGGCTGAAATTGCGAATGGTGTTTATGGTGCAGATACTGTACCATCAAATTACGTGCAATTAGGGTTTCGTCGATTCCGTTCAGGCATTTTGGATGTTAAAGATGCACCTCGCACAGGCAGGCCCGTCTTCGAAAATTTTGATAAAATCACAGAAATAAACGCAGTTGACCGGCATGTTAGTAGTCGTAGCATCCCCCAAGATCAAAATATCAGCTATAAAATAGTTTTACGCCATTTGCGCAAAGTTGGATTAAAAAAGAAGCTCGATTGCTACACCAAATAACACCAAAAAACATGATGGATCGAATTTCCATCTGCGAAGCCTCGGCCAAACGCAATGAAATTTCTTAAGCGGATGAGAAATGGGTCCCATACGACAGTATTGTTTGAAAACGACCGTAGTCAAAGTAATACGATCGTAGATCGTGCAAAGCGCGGTGAAGTAGCTCAAACGGTGGACAAACCAGAACTAACAGCCAGGAAGGTTCTAAAGGGTGTTTTTTAGAGGTATAGAACTTTAAATTGCAATAAAACAACAATGTATTATTCGATTGACATGAAATTTTTTTTTATTCAAAAGATAATCTTGTGGCATTACATTTTAAATATGATTTCTGGCATAGGACTGCCACGGCTGGCTCGGATGTAGTCCAATCTGGACGTCCTATTTTCGATGACTTTTTCCAACATTTGTGGCCATATATCGGCAATAATACGGCGAATGTTGTCTTCCAAATGGTCAAGCGTTTGTGGCTTATCCGCATAGACCAATGACTTTACATAGCCCCACAGAAAATAGTCTAGCGGTGTTAAATCACAAGATCTTGGAGGCCAATTCACAGGTCCAAAACGTGAAATTAGGCGGTCACCAAACGTGTCTTTCAATAAATCGATTGTGGCACGAGCTGTGTGACATGTTGCGCCGTCTTGTTGGAACCACAGCTCCTGGACATCATGATTGTTCAATTCAGGAACGAAAAAGTTAGTAATCATGGCTCTATACCGATCACCATTGACTGTAACGTTGTGGCCTTCATCGTTTTTGAAGAAGGATTCCACCAGCCCATAAAGCGCACCAAACAGTCAGTTTTTCTGGATGTAAAGGTGTTTCGACATACATTTGTGGATTAGCTTCACTCTAAATGCGGCAGTTTTGTTTGTTGATGTAGCCATTCAACCAGAAGTGCGCTTCATCGCTAAACAAAATTCGCTTATGAAAATCGGGAACAACGGCAATTACGTTTGGGGCCCATTCGACGAATCTACGCCTTGCTTGATGATCGTTTTGATGAATTGCCAAACCAAACTGAGAATAAATCACTTGACAGCTGTTAAATCTGTCGCCATCTTGGAAAGTAAGGCCAACTTAAACTTCTATACCTGGAAAAAAAAACACTCTTTAGATCGTTGTAAGCTAGCAAGGATGGAGGCTATTGAGCCAGCAGCAGTAGCCTCAGTTTGGAAGATTCAATTGGATTGCGATATTGAAGAGTTACGGTTAGTAATCTGCGAAGACATCTTGTGAAGATACCTAAGTATTGCCAGGTGATATAGTATAGTTTATTATTGTTATGGATAAGAATAAGAATCGATTTAGAATTAGAATAATGAATATAGAATTAGAATCAATCATGTGTTAATTGGATGCCAAATGTATTCCGACTTACCACGCTCTTGCTTCCATGCTGGACACATTTTTTATAGAAGCTTGAGGAAAAAATAATAAGTCACGATGAGTCATTGAAAAACATGCAAAGAACTTTTCCAGTCTATATTTTACAAAAGAAAACACACACGCACACCATTACATGTAGGAAAACATTGCACAACACTATCACAAAAAAATCGATGCTTCCATCACACACGAATACGAATCGAATGGCATTTTCCCCGCCAATAACAAATCCTTCTAGAAAAAAAGAAGTCCCAATTCGTGGCGTCATCTCTGGACGGCGAAAAGGAGTCAGGTTCTTAACAATTATCGCTTAGTTTAATGAAATTAGTTTAAGTTAATGAAAGCTAATAATTCGAGTTACGTGCATTTGTCGGACCTCCTATTTCAGTAGACCTTATTTGATCTTACGCGTAATTATTGATTAATTTCATAATTCGTAATTTAATTTAATATTAAAGGTAAATCCCTTTTGTTTGACGTAACATAGAAATAGTATATGTTATTAGAGTTTCTGATATTTGAATCAATATAATAAATACAAGTTATTGCTATACAAATGGCTCCTATTGATTCTTTGCCTCAAATTAATCTTGGTCTCCAGGGTAGAACCCAGGGGGGTTCCCACATATCTTAAAAATTAAGATTTTTTTTAAAAAATTTGTTTTTCGTATTTTTCCCCTTTTTGTTAAAAATATTTAAAAATTATTTTTGTTTAAAAATTATCGTTTTTTGCAATCGATATATGAAGTTTGAAGGTATTAACTTAAAAATGAAACGTGAAAATTTTTTTTCCGTATGTAGAACGATATTATCCGTAATCTGTAGAAAGATTGATAAAATATCTTAAAAATTACGGGTTTTTTTTTTAAAAAAATTGTGTTTTTCGTTCCCCCCCCCCTTTTTGCGAGAAATATTTAAGCATTGCTTTTTGCAAGTTTTTCGTTTCCCGAGCAACGCCGGTTTAAGTGAGGAGCTGGGGGAAGTCATTTTGAAAAGGAACATTAGAAGTTCTGATTTTGTGAAGGAAAGGGAAAGTTTATAAAAGTAGAGAAAACCCGTGCAAAGCCGGGTCATGCAGCTAGTATATATATATATATAAGCAGAGTGTAAACTAATAGTACGAGTAAAAGGACATGAAGTATAAGTTTTCTTGCTACATATTAAATAAAAATTTTTAATTTGTCTATGCAAAGTTCTGCTTAATATCGTAATATCAGAGGTATAATTTGTGACCATCCATTTCACATCCACTTACCTGGAAAAGTGTGACGTATTCCATCTGTGTAATAAGACACCAAAAGGGGAAACACAGACTCTCCAAGATATTTTCTCTGAGTCTGGTTTCCAAATTGGCTCTTACGCCTACCGGGACCTATCAAGACTCTAGATAAGGAGCATCCCAATGTCATCCTAAAGCATAAGGTGACCAATCGTCCTCCTCTTACAGGTTCTGTCCTTCCTCGAAAAGCGTCCTCCTTTTCAATATTTTAAAACCGATATGTTAATCTCTGTATTCAGAGATGAATCAAGCATGTTTCCAAAATGTCGAAGAATGGTCTGAAACAAATATCACTGGCAAATAACAGTTTTCAATGGTATTTTTTGACTTGGTCTCTAGTAAAGTGGGCAGGTATAGAAAATTACGTTGATTTTTATGGAGAGAAATGCCTGATATTAAAATCGATGACAATGGTCTGTTTGAAGTAGAAAGAAGACTGAATGTACATTTTAATTCTAATAAATTAAAACAATTGGAAAATCAACATGCTGAGAAATTGGTAAAATATGGGTGAAATTACTTAAACAATTTCAAAAATGAGTATATTCCGTATGAAAGTGTAATTATTTTTGTTGAATTTATGTTGTGCTGCCCTGGAACTAATGCATCATTTGAAAGAGTTTTTTTTCATTTGGTAATGATTTATGTGAAGTACTAGTGTGAAATTAAAATTGAATGTTAATATTTTAGCTACATTGCTTACCTTAAAATTCAGTATGAAGGATATTTTTTGTCCGAACTTTTCGATTTATTGGAAAATGATATGTTGACAAAAAAATCATTCAATGGAAAAATACTTTGTTAAGATAATAATTAAAAAGAATGTAAGGGTAATTAGTGTATTTTTGTTTGATTTATTAGAACGTTTCATATATTTAAGCTGTAATTTTCTCTTAAATTTTTTGTCCTCCTTTTCATTGTAAAAATAATGGTCACCTTACTAAAATAGCCTTCACATCAGTAATCCTGCCTTAACAGCACCTCATCAATGGCGCATCAATACGCCATCTACTAAGCCTTATTGAAAATGAAGATCATCCACAAATACTAAGTTTTTTAAGGATTCTCTAAATATATGTTTTTTAAGTATATATCAATATTATTGGTAGATTCGATGCATTCTGTAAACTATCAGTAATATATTTAGAGAAAAAAGATATAATTACCCCCCCAAATAAATGCAAAATTAATTGTAGGAATAAGTCGGTGGGACTCATTCAGGGAGGTTTACTAGTTCTCTGAGTGAGTAAGTGAGTTAGTGAATATTACCGTGGAGGGCTTTTGGCGATGGACCTCGTCATTTTGAACTCTGGTCAAGAAATTAGGACGACACCTGAGCTAGCTCCTCAAATTCTTTCTTCTCCTCAAATTTAATTCTTCTTAAAATTTTAACTTAAATTATGCATTTCGTCTGTCATAGATGACATCCCGAGATGGGGTATCATAAATATCTCCTCTGACTGATTCAAGTAATCGAGTTCATCTAAAAGGTGATGCTGGCACAGTAGTAATATTTTTTCCTTCGAATTGCAAGCCCTCTCTCGAAATCAATTCAATTTTCACGTGTTTTCCCGTGGACCGGTGCTTCTGCCGAAAGAATTACACTCCTGTGTGTTAATAACGGAGCTCTATCCTCTGGCATAAGTGTATCAAAAATTCCTTAGGGGCCCCTTTAAAATTTCACGACCTTTTGTTTTGGCTTTCACATGTTGGGGCCCCCGTCTCATTGATACGGCAATAGCTACGCTCCTAGCAACATTCCCAACGTGGAAATGTATCTTCTCATCAGAACTATTAAAATGAAAGTATGGCAAGTTCCAGAGGAGTCAATATGGGGAAGACAAAAAGATTTTTGGTCAGAATTCGATCATTCGTAAGAAAAGACATTTGGAGGAACCACATTTAACGGAGAGAAAAAACGGAACGCGCGAAGCAGAAGAAATTCCATTTGGATCGGGTGCAGCCATGCTCTCTTACAGGTCGAGCGACTGCAGGAAGGTAGGGTTTTAAACAGAATTTAAAACCCAAAAAGAGTCGAAAAAGAATCTTAATTTAAAATAAGATCTTGAGACAGATTTGCACAAATCCCTTAAGCGAAAAAATTAAATGGAAGGTACGTTTTAGGAAAATAGCATCGTTAAATCCGGGTAAACCAGATTACAACTGGAACTCGATGAACATTTTGACTGAAACCGAATCAAATTAATGAAGGAAAGGGCAGTTATCATTATCGAACTTGATCTAAGCGATAGGGGGGGGGAGAGAGGGAACGGAGGAAAAAGTCCAAAAACGAAGACTGTGCTAAAAACAACCGTTTGTTTCGCCATCTGATGGCAAATTAAAGCGATAAAATGTTTTAAAAAATAAAAGTAAAAGAAAAAGATTTCAAAATCAAACTTGAAAATTTCTCAAAGTTATAAATTGACCCTGCGCCCTTCGAAGAAGGCGAGTTCAATCTGTCACCGTACACTCCCGAATTACCGATAAATTAAATCGTTTTTTTCCGTCTGCCGAAAACCCACTCTACAAATAAAATTATTTTCTATAACTCCCAGTGCTGCAATTTCAATGGTGAGCAACACTCGCGCATCCTGCCTCCTATTTATGTGTTTTTTGAGATACTTAATATGTTCTGTAAGACTCGCATCTTATGCAATTCGAATTATTCTTATCCTAAGATTTATTATTAAGAACGATAAAATGATCGTCTTGCTGTCATCGGTAAGCAACAGAAATACTGCACACAATCTACTGTATGAAAATGTAAATACGAGTATTATAGCAAACCGTATGTTTTGTAGAGTGCATTAACTGTAAATTTAAGAATATTCGATTAATTCAACTCATTTGACATGACCGAAGAAAACTTAACCGATATAAAGCGTAAATACAAAAAAAATAAGCATAATCTACTTCATTACACACAGTAATTGCTTTCTTATAATTTCATCAAGTTTTTAAAATTCTCTCCAGTACGCTCTTACCGAAAACATTTTATTAAAAAGTATTCTCAAACATTATTTGATAAAATTTCCCTAATTACAACCTGGTGGTGACGGCATCCACAGAAAATATATAGACCCAGAGCTCTCCTACATCACATTCTTCTACAGCGAAAAGGTCATTTTATTAACCTTCGGGAAGTTTTCAGAGCTGCTTGTGATTATCAAAGCTAATTTTTCTGTCCTCAAACTTTTGTTTCTTCTCGCTGCTACCAGATGGCGAAACGAATCGTTCTCTGTTTCACCTTCCTGAATGCACTCTGCTTTTCCGCTTTTGATTCTCCATGTATATGTGGACAACTTTTTCACCATTTATAATCCGATATTTCAATTAGTTAAAAAGATATTAATTAAAAATCTTAAAACGCATAATTAGTGCCCTTTTTTTCCCGCCAGGGTCAAAGTTCAAATTCTCCGAACTTTTTTTAGACGTTTTTAAAACGCGATCTAATTTTTTCATGAGACTCAGCCAAAAAATAATTAGAGAATCGGAATGATCATTTACTTCGCTATGATACGGTATAATTTATTTTACAAAATAATGATAGTTTCTATTTTTTATGACTTTTTCTAAAATGAGACAAAATCGATACGTTTTATTAAAATGATTTCTAAATCGTTCTGCTTGCATTTTTTTCGCGTTAATGAAACGATATTTTGCACTAAAAAAGTTCATGCTTTTCTCTTTTAGAATATATATAAGTCTTAAAAACTTAAAAGTCAAAAACCTTTTTTTTTAGGATTTTTCAAAAAATACTCAAAATTTTATTAAATACTTAATAACTTCTTTATTTATAAAAATAATCTCACGAAGCTTTTTTCCGTGTGTAGAACGATATTTTCCGTAATCTGTACAAAAATTGAAAAAATTCCTTAAAAATTACGGTTTTTTTAAAATAATTGTGTTTTTCGTTTTTTTCCCCTTTTTGATAGAAATATTTAAGCATTATTTTTGTTACATTTTTTGTTTAAAAATTACCGTTGTTTGTAATCTATATATGATATTTGAAGGCATTAACTTAAAAATGGAGCCCGATAAAAAATTTAAAACTTGAACAAAAAACTGAATTTTACAAGTCTGTTTGGCGCCAGAAAACTCTTTTCCACTCAGCCAGTTACGTTTGATGAAAGATTACACTAGAAAAGAAGATGCGCCAATAAATATTGAAAATCAGATTTGGCGAAATTGAATATCAAAAACTTTTTTCTTTTTACGATTTTTCAAAAAATACTCAAAATTTTATTTAAATACTTAATAACTTCCTTAATTATATAAAAATAATGTCACGTAATTAATAATAATAAATAATATCACGTAATGTAATTATTCGTAATCTGTACAACGATTGAAAAAAATACTTAACAATTACGTTTTTTTTTTAAAAAAAAATTGTGTTTTTCGTTCTTTTTCCTTTTTAAAAACTCATACTTTGATCTTTTAGAGTTAGGGATTTAAAAAATAAAATGCCAAACTCTTTTTTTCCGAATTTTTAAAAAATACTGAAATTTTAAATATTTAATTACTACTTATCAAATTCAAAGTTTTTATAGCTTCTTCATTTATAAAAATAATTGTATGGAACTTATTTTCCGTGTATCGAACATTTCAAAAAATACTTACAATTTTAATTCAACATTTAATACAGTTGTTAAATTTCGTAATTATAAAAATTTCTACTTTTCTCAACATACAACTGTTTTTAAAAAGGTACATTTTTGTTTTCGGGGCCTAAAAAGTTGCAAAATGAGGGAATATTAAAGTCCCGCTGCTTGAATACTCGAGAGCTCTGATAGCGAGAGAGGAATTTCCATGGCATGACGTGCATTTAAAAATGTTCGTGAAATGCCGGGGGGAAATAAACCTGTCTGACAAAGGAAAGAAGCGAAAAAATTTCGGAGTAGGGAATTTTAATTTATACATTCGGTAAAAAACCGAGCAACGTCGGGCTAAGTGAAGGAGAGAGTGGGTGGGGGTGGAAGTCATTTTGAAAAAGAGTATTGGAAGTGATGATTTTGTGAAGGAAAGGGAAAATTTTTATAAAAGTAGAGAAAGCCCGTGCAACGCCGGGCCATGCAGCTAGTATGAAATATATTTCGTGTGAAATGGATGGTCCCAAATTATACCTCTGATATTGCGATATTAAGCAGAGCTATTCAGAGAGAATTTTTAAAGTTTGATTTAGCTATGTAGCAAGAATATTTATATTTCATTTCGTTTTATTCCTACTGTCAGTTCAGCAGCAAGTGAAATTAAAATAAAAAGATAACTTAGGAATAAAAACTATTAAATTGTGTGTGCGAATTTCTGAAAGGTCATTCGCCACATGGTGAATGATGGATTATAGGAATCCAGTAGTATTCTGGGTCTTTGGGTTGTAGTTTTCAAGATTGAGACAATATGGAAATTATGGGTGTTTTTCAGGTTGTCGAAAAATTTAGTTGTCACACACAAATTATGTATATAATTTTTAAGAGGAAGGGAATTAATTGCTTTATAAATATCTTTATTTTTAGTATATGTATTGGCTTTAGAGATATATCTAAGAATATTTTAAGCATTTTCGAAGATTTTAATATTATAATTTGCTGCACAACTCCACACAGGACAGGCGTAGCTAATTATGGGTCGCAAACGGTAGCGAACACAAGTACCTTGTTATGAATATTCATTTCCAATTTCCGCCAAGTAAAGGGGGAAATAGATTTTAAGGTGTTTCGAAATTTATCAGGCGCGTATATAATGTGTTTTTTCCATGAGAGATTTTTCCATAGGATAACTCCCCGGAATTCATCGTTTCATTCGTCGAATATTCGTCTTTTGTTATAGGGGGCCTTCCATTTCGAAGGAGGGGGAGACAGAAAGCAGTAAACGTTCTTTACTACTTTGCTGATTTTAATGTGAACGTATTTTAACGACCTTGTTTTTCAAGTAACTTACCTTAAGGTATCCGACTACGTTTGGAACCGTGGTTTTAAAAAAGCGCATAAATGGATAATTTTCATGATATTTAGTATCACTTAGATTAGAATACATGCATAAAATTGTTTTAAGGACATTTAGACAAAAAAATTATTTAAATACAATTTTTTTGGAAAAAACTTAACTTAGAATAATCTTTTTTCCACATGTTCCCCTTTTGTGAAAAATTGTTCTATTATAATAATATTTTGCCTGTATATGGCTCAGACCTCTCTACAGAGGCTCAACTAAAATTTTTGAAAAAATTCACATTATTTTTAGAGTTACCACCAACTGAATTAATTATTAGTGTTTTTTTCTTAAAATTGCTCCCCTCTGTTGTCGTAAAATATGAATAAACCCACTTCTAAGTTATATATTTCAAAAATTCTAGTTGAGCCTCTGTAGAGAGGTCTGAGCTATATACAGGGGCAAACTATTATTATAATAGAAGCATTTTTCACAAAAGGAGAACATTTGGAAAAAAGATTATTCTAAGTTAATTTTTTGCCAAAATATTATGCACTGCTGGACAATTGCTAAGAACGGATCACAAATTGCTATGTAGCATAACATTAAGCGAGACATGAGGCCTAGTAGGATAAAATATAGTTGCCACACTGTTCAGATATTAGAATAAAGAATATTTATTGTTCTGGAAAGTACAAAAGCTGTGAAACATCTGAAAGAAAAAAAAATGTTCATTTGATCTGCGTACCGAGAAATGGAACAATGCATCTAAAAGTCAGCAAGCACCTTAAAGAAAGATATCAGTACGGGATAATGTCCACCGTGGAGTGTGATGCAACATTCCACACGTCGTACCATACTTTGCACAACATTATCCAGCAGCTGTTGAGGCAATTTATCCCATTCCTCTGTGAGTGCATGGATGAGGGTGTTCTTGTTTGTCGGAGGATAGTTTCGACCAGCAACTTGCCTCCCCAAAGCATCCCACACAATTTCAATGGGATTTAGATCTGGAGAATGCGCTGGCCATACGAGACGTTGAATACCCTCGCTGTTTAGACAATCCTGAACAGCGAGTGTTCGATGACATGTTGCGTTGTCGTCCATAAAAACAAATTTATCACCGACAGCACCACGGAAAAGACAAACATGAGGAAGTAGAACTTCATCAATGTATCGTTGGCCAGTCATAGTCCCATTCGCAACAACATGTAGGCGCGGGCGGCCATTGATCATGATGCCGGCCCACACCATCATACTGCATGTTGTATATCGGTCCTTTTCCTGGATATTTTCTGGACGATAAGCAGTACCACTCTCGCGCCAGATCAGTTGGCGTCTACAATCCGATGACAGACTGAACCTACTCTCATCTGAGAATAGTACGCATGCCCAGTCCTGTTCAGTCCAATTGTGATGCTCACGACACCATTGCAAACGGGCAGTACGGTGCTGTCTGGTCAATGGGACACACACAACAGGTCTGCGTGCGTATAGTCCTCCTCCCCTCAAACGTCTGGCAACAGTTTTTCGGGAGATCTGCTTTCCTGAGGCAGCAAGAAACTGATTTGCCACCTGCTGAGCTGTGGTTCGCCTGTTCCTTTTTGCTGATAGGATGATATATCTGTCTTCTGCAGGCGTCGTACTTCTAACACGACCTCCCCCGTGCCATCTACTACACATTCCAATAGTTTTAAATGACTTCCACGGCCGTGAAACAACGCTGTGAGCGATGTCGAACTCCCTGGCAACATCTGTTTTTTTTCACCCTTCTTCGATCTTTCCAATAACTCGGCCACGCATAAAATCATCTATGTGATGTCGGGAAGACATGCCAAAAATTTTAAGTTCGTCTATTAAATCTTTCCTGTAAAACTTTGACTTGAAACAACAACTGTCCACACGCGTCAAAACCTTTAAAGCTCTTATAAACGCTATCACGTGATGAACAGACGTGGAAAAAAAAATTGCATACTCATACTTCTTCTTACTAATATCCCGCACTTATTCTGATTTTCCACATTTTGCTTCCTTTCATTTTGTGGTTGCTATGGATGATAGTGTTATTCGTCCTTAGCAATTGATTATGATCCTTACATAAATTTTATTTGTCAAAATGTCCTTGAAACAATTTTATGCATATATTCTAATCTAAGTGACACTAAATATCATGAAAATTATCCATTTATGCGCTTTGCATAATCACGGTTCCGAACGTAGTCGGATACCTTAAATTCATTTCTTTTACCTTTCAATTTTCATTAATTTAAATTACTCATGGAAAAGTTTGTCATTTCATGCTATCTATATACTAGACCAGGTCCAGTGCCGCAGCAAATAATTCCAGTGACAGTGATCACTAGTTATTTTTTGATTTTGATTGCTCACATGTAGAAATGCATGAGTGTAATGCGAATCGATTAATTTTTTAAACAAATGGGTGAAATGAACGAATATTAAAAAGTAAATTTATATAGTATCTTCCTCCCCCCCTCTCTCGAATTTTTCCTCGACGACGAAGAATAAATTTGTTAACGTATAACATTTATATTTCTTTTCTTTTTGTAATATTTATCATTAAACTTGAATTATAATCTTTTACATGATCTAGAGCTTTATTTGAGTTTCGAAATGTTGTGTAATTTGAAAATGTTGCACTCTAAACACTGGTTTAGTGGTCTGGTCTATCAAAATTCCTTGGGGACGCTTTTGGCTGCCCCTTAGCATCTTAGGATTGTTTTGCTTACACATGTTGGGAGCTCCGTATCATTGATATGGCGGTAGCTACGCCCTTGACCTTAAAATGTACTTTTTTTAGAACTAAAGAAATACCAGCTTTTGTGTACTGAACGCGATTTCCTCAAATTAGTGTTTTTAAGGATCTTATCTAATGCATTGTATATTTGCACGTGTTTTTGTATTTAATTAATTAAATATTTTATTTTTATGTTTCATACAATGGTAATCAATAGGATTTAATCTGAAGTAATAAATAACACAACGCTTCATATTTTATATATTCTGAGTTTTTCATTGGCTCAAAATAAATTATGGAAGTAGATAATTCCGCCAATTTTAGAATGAAAATTGGATAATTTTGAAAGTAGCGATTTAGATATTTTCCCTATATTTAAAAAAAAGTAATACAGTTGGACGCAGAATGTTTTATTCGTTGAGATATTGTTTCTGTCTATCAAAGTATTGTGAAAAAGCTTGAATATTATAACTAGTTCTTGTATGTAATGTTATTAATGCATAGTTAATTACTTAAGATGTATTTGAGACACGGTAAACAATATTTGGGAATTCCAGGTATGCTTAGGGGATGACCACAAAGGACTCAAATGATTGGATGAAACTTTCGTAAACAGGGAAAACTGTAGACCCACGACCTCCGTGAGTTTCTTATGCAGGCTCATAAAAGCTAGCCCTTGCAACCTATAGAATTAAATATTAATGCAACAATTTTCTATTCAATGGGATTAAATAAAGAAAGTTATGAATATATGCATGTCTCAATGACTACTTGCGGCCAATTGTACATTTCAAATGTTAGAATGACGACAAATATTTTAAACATTTATTAGGAACAAGGAAAACTATGTGATCTACCAGATGAACCATTTTGCAGAAACATTTCATATTTGTTTGATACCATGACAAAACAAAACAATATAAATATTTGCCTGCATGGTAAAACGAAGCATATGTATGAAATGTGGCAAAAGATCAAATGATTTCGAAAAAAAATAACATTTTTCATCGCTCTCTTGTTTCAATATACCTTTAGAACACTTTCCGGAGCTTGCAGAAATGTGAAAATAAAATATCCCATGAATAGGTAGGTGGATTCTCATTAAGAGAAAAATTTAATGAAAGATTCAGATTTTGACGGGCACACTCCTGCTGTGAAACTTTTATTTGAACCACTTTTGGTGTAAATGTTGCCGGTAACTTTCATACTTTGCCGATAACAGAATGCCTAGGCATTGTATAGAATGCCTAAAACTAGCGACAATGTATAAATGATTCTTATTTCACACATTGTCTAGGTATTCTATAGAATACCCAATGAGAAATCGGCAAAGTATGAAACAGATCTCCGATTCGTTTCGAATATTATGTGGCAAGACACACGACTTATAACTCGGGTCTCAGGCTCAGAATTTGCTAGTTGCACATTTTGGTTTGTTCTGGAGTGTCAAAATGCTCAATTTTACTTAAACTTGTTCAGAAAAAACATTGTTTTTTCCTGTGCTGCATGAAAATGTAGAAGCAAGTTGTAGTGTTGGAGAAGGAGTCATGGCCTATAGCAGGGGTATGCAACCTATGGCACACGATGCAATTATCAATGGCATTCAGCACTACTCAACAAATTGGTCAATTTTTAAATGAACTTCATAAATTTGTAATAGATTTTATTTGACAAACATCTCCAAAATTTGGACAATTAAGGAATTATGAAAATATTTCAAAGATAACTCTTAAGGTAAATTTACAGCTTTTTTGTAAATTATTGAATGACATAGCTGGAGATATTTAATTGTTTGAAGATAGAAAATTGCATATGCATTCTGCTTTTCCACTTTTAGTTCTACATATCTAAGTAAAATATCTTTCCTCATACGAAAAATATTTCGAGTATGCAAAGAAATTGTTTAACAACTGAATGCTCAGAATTATGTCAAAGTGAAAGTCACAAATTACACCACATTTTTTGCGATATGAAAGTAGAGCGAAGCGCCCTGGTTCACATTAAAAAATATTTTTAACTGCAATAAGTGTAAATACTTATATTTTACGTTGTCTATTTTTTATTTTAATAAATATGTTTAAAAAAATAATATATGCACAATTTCGAGGGCTTTGTTAAAAAATTTTTGTTGAAGAAATAGTTATATTTTATGATGTTCATTTTTTTGTTAAGAAATATGTTTAATTGATGCAAAATGAATGTGTGATAAAGCTGTAAATCCACATAATTGAACTCTATTCTCTAACTCTGCATACATTATCGCGGGGACAGAATTGTTTCAAAACTATCCTACTGTGTGACGCCCTGAATCATAATTGGTAGATTGAGTTTTGACACGGCTTAGCTAAAAGGTTGCCGACCCCGGTTTATAGGCATGAAACAACTATTCGACGACGAGCTGCCCCAAACTCGAGTTAAATCTGTAAAAAAAAGTATTTTTTTTTTACTGAAACTACGTACAAGAAGTTAATAACTGATGTACAAAAAGCCAAAATGACTACTAAAAAGGAACCCAGGGCCTATTCGTTGCTGAATAGCTATGATGTGATGTTGGGGAAAATAAAAGTAAACCCATGTAACTTGTTAAGGCTGTTTTCGGCTAATGTTAAAGAATAGGACCCGAATTTGGAACATTTTTTCAGATATAAATGGAAAGAAAAATTAATATGATATTCTGGCTTTACTATCCTTTAAAGAGAAGTATTTTTTATCATACTTCCCATTTTTAACCGAGTTGATTTATTTTTTTCTGGTATAAAATGTGTTTCGTGTTTTTTTTCTCCTATTGCTTAATGTTAAATGGGCTACGCCTTCACGTATTAAAACAAAAAAGAAAATATTCATGGAATATTTTGAAATTTTTAGAAACACTACATTGTTAACAGAGGTGTGGGCTAAGATATTGCAAATTCCATGAAAATTGGGGCCATTTTTCTGTCTGAAAATGGGCTTCGCGTTTAGTTCAAGCCCTCTTACTTTTACCGAAAACGGCCTTAAAGAAGGCATCAGTACTATACAGAATGGTTCACAACAACCGGTCAGTGGATCAAATGGTATCGGGCTACTCAAGGAGTATTAAATTATTTTCATTTTATTTACTTGAGAGTATTTCTGTAGTGTTTGTTTGACTTTCCATGGAAATTTATTTTATATTTCATGTAAAATCACTTAATATTCATTTTTTGGAGTAACTAAATTTTATTCTGAGAAGGAATGTTTAAATACAATTAAATTATTAAATCAAATTAATTAAAAGTATAAACAACGTCCCCCCCTCAGCGTGGGAAAATTATCAAACGTTGACCGGTCCACGCGGATAAAAAGGATGGAATGCACTTCTATACAATATTAAATCACATATTCTGAGCTAAATTAAGTACTTCATGAAGCTCATTTAGCTACTGGACACGAGCACCTGATAGGATTTAGAAAGAACTTTCAACCAAATACAAAAACGTTACACGTTATGATATAGAACTGCACATCCACTTTGTGAACCTTGACAGGAAAAACAGAAAAAATATTTTAAAAAAGTGTGATGTTCCTTCCCTTGGAAGTACATCTCTCGAAGCATCAGCGTGAGCTAGAGGTGTAGGATTAGCCAAAGAACTAGGATCAAACATTATCTTAATATGACTTTATTAAGATATTCAACTTAAACCTTTAACAAATTCAATTATAATAATTAATATGAGAGAATCTACGATGACGTAATACGCAACACACAATATATATATATATTTATAATAAGACCTAATCCAACTCAGACCAATATCAATAAGCGAACCGTCTAATCTTCGATTCTAATATTAAATAATCAATCCTACCTTATTACAGCTTGTAGTAGTGATCACTCTTGTCTTTATATGCGATGGGACGCAACTTTACTAATAACATGAATCCACGTCACGCAGAACACATTCAAACTTGAAACACGAACTGTAGTAACTATCAACTGCCACAACTCACATCAATTGTCTAACATTCCTTTTAATTGCCATACCGCTTACTCTAAGATCCGATATTTAAAGTCCGTTTATTTGCATCTTTATTTCACATTTCATTTCTTGGATTTTGTTGGAATAGAGTTGCCATTAATTCTGGCCTAAAGAACCCAAAGGACTTGTTAAAGAAAAGACGCGTAAGACGTCACAATCCCCTCCAAGAAACAAAACGTGATTTATTCGAGGGTCTTAATGGCCCTTAAGAAATTACGTGCCTAAATTTTATTCGTCTACTTTTAACTTTCCACGCTTTAAATTTTAACTTCGAATATTCATTCTAACCGTTAATTTCCAATGCTCCACTTAAATTTTAATTTTCACTATTCATCTTAAGTTTAATTTTTAATATTTCTCCTTAATTTGAATTTTCAACAGCCTCAATAAATTTTACTTAACTAGACCAGCATTCATAGTTATGCATTTTAATCACGGTAGATTCTCACATGTACAAAATAAATAGACGTGTCCCATCTGGGTTACATGGCCGGGGAAAAACCATATATGACTTAAATGGTAGAAAAAACGAGGCCCACACATCTCTTAACTAATTTAATTCTACTTAAATGTTACTTAAAGTCTAACAAATCTGCTTCTTTACAGCTTCTTATCTGCTTTGTCTTCTGTACAAAAAAGATTAATCATTCATTTTTCTTTAATTTCTTATCCAAATGAAAATTTGGAATAGACTTCAGGGTCTGTCCCCCTGAAACAAAAGTATCTTAAGTCAATTGATAAAAACAAAGTTTCATACATTATGATTACATTTCACAATTTTTATACATTACATATCACTTTTAAATTGCAACAAATTTCTATACATATATTTCATCTGGATCTTTCAAAAACTTCCCCTCAAATCGCGTAGCGCTGGTTAAATGTTATGTTAGTTTGCTAGCTACGCCGCGTTTCCCCAAACCAGATGTTCATTAATATGAAACAATATAACAACACATATATATATATACACTACACAATTACAAACATGTTTCAATAAACAATTGAATAGCAGAGGCAGTGTTCAAGACTTACGACGGAATTTAGTGATATCTACTGCATTTATTCATGGACACGAGAACAACAACAATAAACAATTAAAACAAACAACCAAAGGAATTGTCGCATATTAGCGAAGTCATAACAGAGGTAAAAACAAATGCATTTTTACAATTGTTTTCTCCATAATTATAAAAAAAATTTGCAAGACAAAAGTTTATTTTTCTTTTCTAGAAAAACATACTCATTTTAGTGTCCACTTTTGCTTGGCTTCTTAAATTTTAAATATCCGACCATGACTTGCTTCATTGCAATAATTCTTCCGACCACTTGTTCGAAAGAATATAAAAAGAAACGATACAACCAGGTTCTTATGACTTTTAGTTGGCGTTTCCTAACAAGACCTCCAGTGACAAGGATTTGTTTGTACACGTTCATCTCCTTTCCTGGTCTTGCCGTTGGTGATCACCTCCTCGTCTGGCATTCTTGTTGCTTGATCTTGTTCGTTCTTCGATGTAAGGGCTATCGTTCCTTCCTCTGCCTTTTCTGGATCGAACTGGTTCTCCCTGTTGTGTCTTCCTCTCTATGGTCGGTTGGGACTCCTCTCTTTTTCCAATTCGTGGTCTAAGATTGTAGCTGCTTGTGGTGGGCGCTACTATTTTTTCTGTTCGGCTTTTCTTTCTATTTTTTGGTAAAACATTATTAGTATAATTTGACGACAAAGTTCTTTTAGGAAATCTATGTTCTGAACCCTTCTGAACTTTCCTTTCTGGTTCTCCCGACCTAGAGAGATTCATGTGATCTTTTATAGCCTAACCTTTCCTTTTTGCTTTTTTTTTAAAATCATTCTACCTTTCTCAGACCAAGAACTAGGTATTGATCTGATATAAGTGGTCCGCGCTTATTGGTCTTATTTGTGTGTTTCTCACCTTGATCATTTCTAAAACTTAACCCTTTTTCCTCCAACTCATGCTTTACTTCTGACCCTTTCTTTTTACCATCTTGCGACTTATTTCATCTCCGTTGTACTCTGTCAAAACCACTCGATTCATCGCGCAAACTACCGTTATCCGAACTACCAGTTCCTATCTCCATCTCGTCACATTTCCTATGACAATATATTTTAACCTGATCTACATTAATCTTTAACCATTTTCCCGTCTTCCATATCAATACATTGTTATTTTTTACATCTAATACTCTATACGGACCTTCAAATTTTGGTTTAAATTTAGCTACCACTTTTCTTGTTGCCGAACTTAAATGATGTGTTGCTACCAAAACCCAATCATTCACCTTAATTTGCACATCACGCCTGTGTCTATTATAATATTTCTCCCATTTTTCATGCTTAGCTCTTGTGTTTCGTCTAGCCTCCTCAAACAATCTCTGAATACCTCCTACTGCAAATTCCGTTCCGTCTGATACCATCAATAATTTCTGAAAAGGCGTAATCAACTTTCGACCAAAAAACAATTCCACAGGGGTTTTCCCCGTTGTTTCGTTTACAGCCGCACGAATAGCATAAGCAAACTCACGTAAGAATTGGTCCCATGTGTCATGTTGCTCATTGACATAATTTGCAATCATTTGCACCAGATCGCGATTTACGCGTTCTGTTCTATTTGCTTGAGGTCTATATACAACAGTCTTCAAATGCCTTATGCCTAATCTCTTTCCCTTAAATTCTCAAAAATATCGGAAGTAAATTGTGGACCGTTATCACTAATGAATTTTATTGGAGCTCCAAAACGCGATATATAATTATCAAAAAAGTTATCAGCTATAACTCGAACAGAGGCTTTTTTAAGGGGTATGATTTCAGCCCACTTACTGAAATGATCCGTATTTACTAATACATATCGGTTACGTCTTACTCTCGACACAGGATACGGACCTAACAAATCTAACGTAACTATTTTATTTGGATAATTTGATACAATTGGTATTAACCTACCAGCTGGTAACGCGTTTTTATAATTATTAATTTGGCACATATGGCATGTAGAGACATATTGATCAATACATTTTCTCATTTTCTCATACACGGGAAATAACAAACATCCCTTATTTTATGAAAAGTTTTAAAACGTCCAAAATGACCTGCTAAAGGCTTGCCGTGAAATTATCTCATTATTTCATTCCTTAAAGATTTTGGGGGGAATGTATACTCGCATTTCTCCTAATGACGTTGCATATTTCGCATAAAATAACAAGCCTTCTACTAACCGAAAATCCGGGACCAATTCACACATATTGCCACATTAACCGAGCTATAATCTGGGTTTTCCAGATATCTATAGATATGACCTAATTCTGGGTCTGTTCTTTGCTCTTTTATTAACTGATCTCGTGACGAAAGTACCAAATCCCTGATTATTGCACAATTAACTTTCTCTCCTATTATACTTTCGATTGGGTTTCTCGACAAAACGTCAGCTACTGTATTTTGAGTACCAAGACGATGTTCCCATTCTATATTAAATTCTGCTAATTTTAATGCCCATCCGATCATTCTATTTGACAAATTTTTACCATTTGTTAAATGCGTTAACGCAGCGTGATCCGTAATAGCCTTAATCGGCAAAGAACCGAAATACGTTCTGAATTTATTCAGTGCCCAAACCACTGCTAAACATTCCCTCTCTGTTATCGTGTAATTCCTCTTCGCAGCACTAAGCGAACGAGAAGCAATTACTACTGGTCTCTGCTCTTGGTTTAAAACTGCTCCCACCCCTATTGAGCTTGCATCCGTAAATAACTCAAAAGGTTTTTTGAAATTTGGCAAATTTAAAACTGGCGCTTTTGTTATAGCCGCCTTGACCGCGTCGAATGCTTTCTGCGCCTCAATCGACCAAATAAATTTCTTTAATTTTCGTTGAAGATTATAAAGAGGTTCGCAAAGATCAACATAATTTTTAATAAATTTTGCGTACCATTGGGACATTCCTAAAAATTTCGACGCCTCTTTGGAATTACGCAGTGATTTCATTTCAACAATAGCTTGAAATTTTGTTTCATCAGTTTTAATTCCCTCCTTATTAATAATTAAACCCAAATATTTTAACTCCTCACAACCAAATTTACACTTTCAAATAATTACGTCTCCCTTTCCAGACCATCCTTTTCAGTTATTACCTTGCCAGTTTCGCTTTGCGAAGGGGTTTTCCCTCGACTCTTTTTATACTTCTTTTCCCTTTTCTTTGTTTTTGCTGTTTGGTGAGTCTTTCCATTTTCCACCCCTTATGGATGCGCCGTGTCCAAGGCTGGCAGCTGTAAGGAAGGAATAGAGTCATGGATTGGCCACTCTTGTTCATTTCTTGCCTTACGGCATCACGGATCATCCACCCATCCTTTGTAAATTAGTAAAGTAAGTTATTGAAATCGTTTGCAATTACAATATAGAGTGTAAACTCGTGAGTTCTTTTCCGACCGTGTTCGAATTGTGACAAGAAAATAATTGCAGACAGGATTTGGTCCCACTGTTTATTCCATACCTTCTATGGGACATTTCTTAAAATCAAGAATATATTGAGATGTTACAGGATTACGATACATCGTTCAGCCGTGTCTACTTTTCACGACCCCGGCTTTTTTCGTCACCCTCTCTCTTCTCTCCCGTTCCGACCTTTTTCTCCCTGTCGTTGCCAGATCCTCTTCTCTATATCGTCTCTTGTTCGACCTGTTGCCAGGTGCAGGCAGTAGATCCTTACACGCCCCACCTAAGAGTAAAATTTGCCCCTTGTGGCTGATTTTACCATTTCAGACACCAGGAACAGAAAATTCACAAACAGAACACACAATAATGGTAACAGTTAAAAGTCTTGAGGATTGTTCTAGTCAAAGTTCCTTAAAACGAACACATGAAATAATATTAATAGTTCACCCAATTGAAATAAGTGACTATGTTCCCAGAAAGATCTAAACTGTAATGGGATTGCAAACAGATACATGGAAAACACATTATAAAAAAAAACAACACTAAATATATACATTACAGTTTTTATCTTAATCTAGACAATGTTTATTTCATTAACTCATGAATGAATGCTCAATGAGTTCACTAAATCCATATTAAGTCCACAGTAAAAACTTTCCTACGGCTCTAATTTGCCTTTGGCCAGTATGATTTCCGACCCAACCCATCCTAATACAAAGTTAATTCGCTTTACACGATTTTTCCAAATTTGCATCAGAATGTCTATGTCGACTATTCGAGATACAGCAAACTAACATTCTTAAAACCTGAGCCGTTAAATTACATCCATAAGAAGTGTATTCAATCTTAAACCTCACTTTTTTAGTCATGCAAATTCTAAACGACATAAAGCATGCGGCATAATTCTTCGTGAGAGAACGACAAAAATACCACTTCCACAAATCCAGTACCGTGACCCACGATGCTGCGCTATGCTTTTCTACAAAACCTTCCCTTTTCAACAAAAGATAAATCCTGGTTCTCGAAAATATCTTTAACAAAGCTTCACGGGTTACCTTCGCACTGAGACTAGTCACCGGCCTAGCCTCGCCCCACCCTAGTGTGTTGATCAACCAGACATAAAATATATGTATGTCCCTTTGAGCTTGGCGGATCAATTGGACTTATCAGATCCATATTCACCACCTGAAATGGCAATTCAGACCTTGCCACAGGTGTAATGGGTGATCGGTCTTTAATCCTAACCGATCGAGTGAGCTGACACTCTTTACATGATTCACAAAATTTCTTCACATCGGCCCTCAGACCCTCCCAAAAGAAAGAATACTTGATTCGTTCAATCGTCTTCTTGGGTCCCATGTGACTACTGAACACTGAAGTATGCGCTAGTCTCAACACCTCAGTTCTTCTGCACTTCGGAATTACCAGTTGCCCAATACTCTCCCCGAGTATTTTATCTCTATGAAATAGATACCCATCTACTTCATAGTAGTTTCCTTTGCCTTCCTTAGCATGCTTCCAAACCAGTGCTAACTCGGCACAACCCTCCTGTTCGGAACGAAAACTATCAGCCACCATGATTCCTTTATCCATCTCAGCGGTCACCTCCTCATCCTTAGTACCCAATGTTCCCACTTCATTTCGATATGAAGTAATATTCCTTTGAGAATCCTCAATGAGCTCCTGTGCTTTCTCTGGCAGAATACCCGACGAAACCTCGGTTTCATCTACATTTCCTGAGTCAACCCTCAGGTCCTGAGAGCTTTGAGCCAGTGAATTCTCTTCACTCTGGGCTCCTCCAAACATATCCAAAACATCTGGTGGAAGCAACACGTCTTCTACCAAAACTTCTGCCGAAGCACATAACACTTGCTGGTGCACCACATTAACCTGTCCACCGGTAGCAAGACCAATTGGAACATATACTAAAGGACATTTAACCGCTGGACCGAAAATACCTTTCAAATAAATCGTGGAAGCTCCTTCAACCGATATTCCAGGAACTAAGTCTTTCTTAATAACAGTAATTTCCGTACCAGAATCCAATAACGCATGGACTAACTTCCCATCTACACTGATAGATGTTTTCACTAATTTACTTAATTTGTCTTCAATAGCCCGTCTAGGAATGACTTTACCTAGCACATCAACTCTAGCAGTGACCGTTCCATCTTCTAATTCTGTCCCTTCCGTTGACACCTTATTCACATTAAGTCTTTTATTATCAACCCCTTTGTTTTTAGGACAATTCCGCTTAAAATGTTTATCTGATCCACAGGTGAAACAAGCGAATTTTTTTATTTCAGTTACTTTACCTTTATCAAAGTTTTTCCT
Source organism: Trichonephila clavipes (assembly GCA_019973935.1). Taxonomy (NCBI): domain Eukaryota; kingdom Metazoa; phylum Arthropoda; class Arachnida; order Araneae; family Nephilidae; genus Trichonephila; species Trichonephila clavipes. The sequence continues at coordinate 918,249 of BMAU01021387.1, read as the reverse complement.
AGAAGAAAATTTATCTGTCTTTTCCTCCCCAAATGGCTGTTTACCCCAACTACCATTAAAACTTCTTCTTTTACTATCATTCCATTTAGCTCTCTCAGGTTCATCGTAGGATTTCCCTTTGGAAGCATAAAATATATCACATTGTTTGCCCAAGTTCCTGGGTTTGTACCATTCTTCCCCTTGAGCACACCAATATGGGTCGCCGTCTCAGAATCCAACATTTCAAACATTTTATCTGCTACGATCAGTTGATTAACTGACTCAAAATCATTCGCTTCTCTTAACTTACAGTAATATAACCACATGGATGTTAAACGGGACGCGAACTGAGAGAAAGTTTCGTCAGAGTTACGTTTGGCCTTTCTAAAATTTTCTAAACATATTTTTGGGGGTGAGGGTTCATACTCCTTGAGTACAACCTGTTTTAAAGATTCGTAATCTTTTAATTCTTCTTCGCCTAGGTTAACTAATAAGTTTGACACTTTGTCTCCTAACATGCATAACAAAACCTTCGGTTTTAACTCGTCGCTAACCATTTCACTAGCGAAAGCCTTTTCAAGACTAGAAAAAAATAGTCCCACCCGTCTGATTTATTGGGTACCTTTACAGTTAACAGCCTAACCATTTTAACTATTTCATCTAAAGATTTTACACGTGAGGTTTGACCATTATTTTGAGTAGCACTCTGATAAGCGTACCTAGATAATTCTATTTCCAAGCGTAATTTTTCAATTGATAATTATTCTTGTTGTTCTAGTTTTTGCTGCTGTTCTGTCTCTAACCTTTCGGCTGTAATAACTTCCAATAACTCTTTTGCCTCTTCCTCCTTGTAATATTTACTAGAGATTATTAAATTCCTTAAAACAATTTTAGACATAGACGGATCAGGTGACTCATCTAAGTCCCGCGCTAATTGAATTAAGTCAATTTTCTTACTTCTAATGAGAAATGCCATTTTTAATCAAGTTAAACCTAATGCCAAATTACCTTCTGACAAATTTAACTACAAACACTTAAATGACCTAGTACTATATATTTAACAAGCAAGAAAAAATTCTACTCGTTTTTTCTAAGAGTACTCAAATTCCAGAAACACAATACGAAATATGTTTACAATAAAACTTATATGAGACACCGTTATTTGTTACTAATCAGAACGCAGAACCTTTTTCAAAATAAGAAAAACACAATTAACAACATACTTTAGCTACATTACCATAGAATTATTTCTCAAATCATAAATCTACTCTTAGTTTCTTTTTTTTTTAATTAAAAGAAGAATCCTATGCAGGAAACAAAAAACCAATATACATATACATCCTAAATTACGAGCAAAGGAAATAACCTCAGATTGTATTAAACTATTAACTAACTGACAAATTGCAAAACTTTTGCTTAAAATGAACAACAATCATTTAATGTTAAAAAAAACATGCCACATTCTGAGTCATAAATAACCTACAAAATCTCTTATTTACAACCTTTTAACAGGAAGTCTACTTGAAATACATATACATTTTTTTTAATGGATATTTTTTTACCCACTCAAACATACATTTTTCGCAACCATTATTTCAAGATAAATTAATCTAATTCTTTTTTTTTTAAATTCTGCAAACTGAATTGTTATATGCAAAACACTTTCTATACCCAGATTTTAATTTTTGAGACAACTTCAAAACAGTAAAGAATGATGATAAAAAAGAAATTATAGTTTAACACTAGAACTCTAAATACCATATTTTACAACATTTAAAATGATACCCTATCATTTCCAGGTAAAATAAGTACACACTTTTCTTATTTCATCTACACAATTATCCAACCACATAGAATATTGCAATAAACCAATGAAATTTTCTTTTTTCAGATATATCTGCTTTTTCTATTTTATTTTTAAAAAAACAAATTAAATATGACTGCATCCCATTACTTTTTAAAATATTCACACAATATTTTAACTTAGGGGAACAATAGCCACCTACCTCGACATGAAAGCTGTTTCAGTACTTGAACACCTTTCAGATCACGGCTCCATTCATCAGAAAATGAAGAAAAATACGACATCTGTTCGTTCATATCCCAACTCGGCAGGTGATGGTAAAACTCCATATGAAGAAGGTCTTGTTTTTTTTCACTTGAAACTGCTGCAAGGCAATTCCCGGGATGCACGTGGTCATCAACTTGAAGATACACTGCAGGGTTCCATTTCCTTGTTAAAATTTTTCTTTCAAACTGAATGTCCACCAGAACCTTGTTCACAATTATGTAGTACGAACACCGATCAATTTGAAATATTTTGTTCATTTAAATTCTGCTCCATTGCATCGCACTTCTGACACCAGTGTAAACTCGTGAGTTCTTTTCCGACCGTGTTCGAATTGTGACAAGAAAATAATTGCAGACAGGATTTGGTCCCACTGTTTATTCCATACCTTCTATGGGACATTTCTTAAAATCAAGAATATATTGAGATGTTACAGGATTACGATACATCGTTCAGCCGTGTCTACTTTTCACGACCCCGGCTTTTTTCGTCACCCTCTCTCTTCTCTCCCGTTCCGACCTTTTTCTCCCTGTCGTTGCCAGATCCTCTTCTCTATATCATCTCCTGTTCGACCTGTTGCCAGGTGCAGGCAGTAGATCCTTACATAGAGTATACATTATTATATGAACTGTTTTCAGCTTGTTAATTATCATTTTTTATCTCTTATCGCTTTACTATATTTTACGTTTAGATACCCTTATTCTTTATTGAGTCACTGTCCATTGTACTTGCACAACAAAGGTTTGCTTCCAGCTTTGATAATTGCAAAATCATGAATAACATTGTAATCAATTTCCAATGTAATATTTTTTGAGTGCCTAGCCCCATCCATCTGTTAAGCTCTTCATTTTCCACAGAAGATCAGTCTTTAATCTCTTAAGGGCAGAAATGCTTCTCTCATGACTCACTAGGGGGCGGTTTCGTTCCTTGTAATTTTATCATTTTTGCCCTCCATATATTTGCGCCCTAGGCGTGGGCCTAAGCGTAAAAGCGGCCCTGAATAATAGTACACGCTCGTTTATTTATGTTACCTTTCTCTGTTTAACACAACCAGGATAACGATCAGGTGTCCCAGCGTTTCCCAAACTGTGGGGGACGCCCCCTAGGGCATGAGATAAATCTACAAGGGAAGGGGGTGCTAGCGAATTAAAAAACGAAAACAAAAGACTATTTTAAAAAAACTATTAATTTACTGTAAGTAACAAACAAAACGCATTATGACATAATAAAAATAAAATACACATACATTTATAAATGTATCTGTCTATACCATGGGTCGGCAATCTGCGGCTAGCGAGCCACATGTGGCTCTTTGGATGTGAAGCTTCGGCTCTTTAGTTCCATTAGCAAATATCTTTTATTTTATCGAAAAAAAATTTAAAAATCGTTCTATAACGATTAACGAGGATTAGGCACCGTTTCTATCTCTCAGTCAATTGTATTCGCTTTCCATCGCACCCATCCTCCGTGATACGCATCGTCAGTCCGTCGGAAACTCTTCAATGACGCCGTCATCGGATGTAGGTTTTAATTCGTTTTCGACGCAAGACAATTTTACGTCTTCATCAGTGCTTTGACTGACTGTGACGTATGGTTTGTTGTTTCAAAGAGAAGAGTTAGAAGGGAATTATCTTCTCAAAGGTATGCATGTACATATATGAAAATAATAAAAAAAACGAAGTAAAGGTAGGTAACATAATCAATATTATATTTTTAAAATGCATATTATACGTATTTTTTTCCGAATAAGATACCTTACTACCTTTTTGAAGTCAATAAGAATTGTCAAAATGAAACAAAGTACTACTGTTGGGTATTATTCCGTGAAAACGTTTTTATTAAAATATATATTTAATAAATTACTTATTTTATTATTTATCTATTTTATAGCTTTTATTATGTAAAAATTAGTATTAAAATAATTATAAGTGTAAGTACCTATAAATTGTTATTTAATCAACTATTTTCGAACTCTGAGGTTCAAAGTAGGTAGGTATTTGCGGTTTTAGATTGTTTATATGTTTTTTCAATATATATTTTTATTGATTTCGGCATAGTTGGGCATAATACTGTGACCGGCTCATCACGCTTTCTACTAAAAACTCCTCTTGGGTTCTTTGGGGCGGAAAAGGCAAATTATTTCCAACCAAATCCAGAAGCGAAGCATGATTATGTAAATTAAGAACCTTTTAAATAGCAGAAGTTTAACGTAAGCAAGGTGACCTTTGGGAAGTGATTATGTTAGTCTGTGGTTAGGAGTGTTAAAATTAAAAGTGAGAAGTTATCCGACATTCAAGAGTTCAGATACTCATGCCAGTGCGTTCAAGTCAAGGTGGATACCATTCCACTGGAGATAAAGAAACAACATCTAGGATTTGAGAGAATTGCTGCTACCTGGGATATAGAGGTAGGACCGTTCTATTAACTACTAGGAACTGTGTCTATACTGAGATTAGGATAAGGCCGTATAAAGTTAAATATAATGGTCAGGGTCGCGCTTATTTGGAAGTACGTATTGTGTGTTTCTTTACCTTAGATCCGCTAAGTTAAAATAAAATATTATCATTGTTAGTGTTTGAGTTAAAATCTTAATAAAGAGGTATTAAGATTATGGCAACGACTGGTTCTTCATTCACTCCCACACCTATAGGTCGCGAGGAAAGCGTAGGAGTGGGGCATCACCTACGGCCCAATGCCTTACAATGGCGCACAGCTAGGTTTAATTTCTCTAACCCCGAGGCAGGAGGTGCAGCAGGGTTAAGAGTTTTGCCGGAAGTTTTTTTTCTGGGTCCGAGAAGGTGGACGATTTTCTTGAGGGGGTCGATAATAATGTTACGTTTTTTAAGATATCCAGAGATTTGGCCTATTTGAAAGGTCATCTCCTAGGTAGAGCGCGGGATGGATTTGGCATTTTCGGGTCGGCGTTAGTGCAGGATACGGCCACGGACTTTGAACAATTGAAAGCGGCATTAACTAAAAACTTCCCCGTAGTCCGTAAAAGAAAGGATTTAGAAATTCAGTTTTACTCGTCCCAACAGAACAGGGATCAGGAACCGACACATTTTATTTATGATCTGTTGAACGTTCATATTTTTGTTCGGCTTGAACCACAGGTCTAAGATTAGGAAGAGGTTAGGAACCCGAAAACTATAGCTCAATTGTTGAAGGTAATGGCGAAGTTTGAGGAAAAGTATTCGTGCAAGAAACGTCAGGATTCAAGGAATAGTGATAATGCTCGACCACGAGGTTGGATCAGCGTAGGATGTCTAATGATGACGATAGACGGAGGAATTGGAGAAATTCGGAAGTTTGACATAGACCGAGTAATGGCAGAAAAGACTATAGGAGTAATTACGAGTCTGGTCATCAAAGAAATCAGGGGTTCAAAAGCAGGAATGAATTTAATAGGGATGATCGAAGATTTAATGATAAAGGATACCCCATTCGGGAAATAGAGTTCAAAGTGAAAATTTTAGTCGACAGTCAAATTTTAGTAGACCGCAGAAATAGGGGTTCGAATACAAATTTTAGGAGAGGTTATCAAAGGCAAGGAAGTCGAGTAAATGTTTTGAGGGTTCGAGATGAACAAAATGATCAGTCGCAGTCGGAAAAGGATGTACTGATTAAATTATCTGCTATATGCATGTCTCCGGTGGAGCTGCCATATGTTCCAATTTTGTTAAATGAAACTTTTACAAAAGCTTTATGGGATACAGGCACGGATAAATCATTTATATCAGAAGATATATACAACAAGTATTTTTTTATAAGCAAGTGAAGAAATCTTGTGCTCAGGTGATCACGGCACAGGGAACTAAATGTCGGAATATCGGAATAAATGAATTGAATGTGCGGATCAGAGAATTTGGGAAAACCTTGGATGTTTCACATGTTGGCAGATTTTGAATACCCATGTATTCTCGATGTGACTTCATTAGTGGATCGAATATTGCCTTAGATTTTGATCGGAAAGCATTGGCGATCCCGGATTCGCAGATTGAAAAAGTTGTTACAACGATTGAGGAAGGAAATGTGGAAATAGATCTTACTAAAACAGGGTTGGAAGAAAGTCAGAAACAGTAGTTTCAGGATTTATTTAATAGTTTTAAAGGATTATTCTCAGACAAACCGGGGCTCACTCATGTTTTGTATCATGAGATTGATACGGGGGATAAGCCACCAGTTGTTTCTAGGCCATATCGTTATGACAGAGTTAAGCAAAGCATTTTAGACTACCATGTTGAGAAAATACTCAAAGAGGGGACCATAATACCGATTCAATCTCCATACGCGTCACCGGTTGTGTTATGTAGAAAAAATAATGGGCTACCGCCGGATAATCCAAAAGCGTATCGAATTGCCGCGGATTATAGAAAGCTGAACGCTATTACGAAGTACCCCACATACCCCTTGCCATTAATAGATGATTTAATAACGAATATCCTCTACACAACAATCATGTCGTCCCTCTACCTCAGATTCGGGTACTTACAACTTGCGGAAAACCCTAATGATATAGTTAAGACAGCATTTGTCACTGAGAATGATACGTTTGCATTCAAGCGTACATCATTTGGGCTGTCAGGGGCGGTTCCCAATTTTCAAAAGGCAATTGATATTATTTTGAAACTGGTGATAGGGAGGTTTGTGAATATTTACATGGATGGCGTTATTATAAAGTCTCCATCGTTCATTCACCCTGTCGAACATTTAAGAGAAGTTTTAAGATTATTACAGGAAGCAGGATTAACATTAAATAAAGAAAAGTGCAAATTTGATTGTGTTAAATTCAAATATTTAGGTTAAGTAATTAGTAAGGATGGAATCACAACGGACGAGACAAAGGTTCGAGCTATAGTAGAGATGATGCCCCGAAGAATTCTAAAGAAATATCCAAATTCCTAGGAAAGTCCCAGTCGTATTCGAAGTTTATTAAGAATTATGCTTATTTATGTGAGCCCCTTTATAATCTCAAGGAAAAGTTTAAAACGTTTTTTTTGGTGAGTAGAGGCGCAGAAGGCCTTTGACGCAGTCAAATCGGCGATAACGGAAGCACCAGTTTTGAAATTGCCAGATTGCAATACGCCATTTAAGTTTTTTTATGGATTTCAGTTTAATGGGCATAGGTGCGATTCATAATCAGGAACATAGTCCTGTGTTATATGCCTCACGCACGCTTAGTAGTGAGGACAGAAATTACACAGTAACGGAAAGAGAGTGTTTAGTGGTAGTTTGGGCTCTGAATAAATTCAGAATGTATTTAGGTTCACTGCCAGAAAAAGTTATAACCCAGTGCTTCTCAAACTTTCAATACTGGCGCCCCCCTTTTCAATCACAAATTTTATCGCGCCCCCCTTATACATTAATAATGTACTGAATGCAATAATAATGCACTTTGGCGCTAAAGCTACAATACGCGATCTTAATTATAAACCATACAAATTAATAACATAAGTATTAAATTTTCTATACGTTACTTAGCAAAAAAAAAAAAAAAAAAAAATTAAGTAATAGGATAATATTATGTTATTTTTCCATTCTCTAATTTTTAAATTGAACATATTGCAAAATGCGGTTGCTGCTTAGAAGACAAAATATAGATATCAACTAAATATAGAAAAAGAACTTAGAGGGTCAATTTCTAATCATAAGCATACCTTATAAAAACTTTGCTTTGCAAGACAAGCCCATGGAAATCGTTATAATACTTATTGAACTTATTCTTAATTTAATATTACTTAATTAGTTATAAAATACTCTGTGCAGCACTGATACATTAAAAGTATACCGGCTGAAGTGCCCGCTCTTTGCATGAGTTCATTTATAAGAAAATAAAACATTATTGATATAATAGCTGAAATGTAAGGAGAGTAAAGCCAAGTGCGCTACCATGTTTACAAAAACGTAAAATGAATACTCAAATTTTCATTAATTTTAAGTGAATTGTAATTCTAAGCCTCATAGAATTAGCATTTATAATTGATGTTAAAGAATGAACAATAATATAAAATTCCGTTGAAGAATAATTGTATTATTTTTAATATTTAAAGCGAAAAGACTTCAACATGTTTTAACCCGGGAGCAGGCGCGCACTCGATGCGGTCGAGCGGGTTTATTGAGTCACAACAATCCTCTTTTTCTTAATAATTATTTCATTGTACACGATACAAATTGCGATTCCAGCGAATAATTTAATTAAGAGAAAGTAAACTTACGTACTTTCAAGGAGTTTTCAATTTTTCTTCGGTAACAAATAAACAGTTTTGTCAGGATTAACGATATCGTGTTCTGTATGTCCCGCACGACCACTTCCGGGTAAAAAGTGTATTCATTATGGTAATATGAATGTTGCTGCTAAAAACAATTGTGTAAAACGTTTTTTCGTTATGCTTTATATGTTTGAGATATGTTTATATGTATTATAAAACTCCTTTACATGGGAAAAAGTGCAACAGAGAAAAATATATTACTTACAACTTCCCTAAATGAGAAACAAACATAAGAGAGGGGTCATAACTAACTGTACCAATAACTTTGGTCAAACAGGTTATCCGCAAAATTAGATTACAGCTATAATGTGCAGTATTTCAAAAATAATCACCGTGATGAATTTTTTATGTTCCTAAATTTTTTCGATTCTGGGATTGGTTTTTTCTCTGAAAGAACAGTATGTTAGGATTAAAAAGAAAACATAATAAAAAATCTCTCATCACGGGAGAACAGCAAATCAAATAAAAGTTTTTTTTTATTTGGTTATAGGATCAAAGATAGCTAATTAGGTATTGAAGACGTTTTTATTTTTGATGACTTAATATCACGTGCCTATAAATTATATCGGAGTGAAAGTGCATTTTTTATTATGTCTGAAAATATTTTGTTTTAATTCATTCCAGTAAATTAATTATTTTTTTAAATCTTTTATTTTCGATATGCTCGCGCCCCCCCAGGGGGGCGCGCCCCACAGTTTGAGAAACACTGTTATAACCGATCATGCTGCATTGACGCGTTTAACAAATTGTAAAAATTTGTCTAGTAGGATGATAAGGTTATATAGTGGAAAATGAAATATGAAATTAGCGGAATTTAATATAGAATGGGAACACTGTCCTGAAACTCAAAATGTTCTATCGAGGAATCTGGTATAGTAGAACAAGGTAATTGTGCAATAATCAGAGATTTAATACTTTCGTCGCTTGAACAATTAATAGAAAAGCAAAGAAAGGACCCGGAATAAGGCCATATATATCGATATCTGGAAAACCCAGAAGATCGCTCAGCTAATGCTACAATATGTGAGAACTGGTCTCGAGATTTTCGGTTAATAGAGGGCTTGTTTTATGTGAAATGCGCAACCACATTAGGTGAAATGAGAGTATACATTCCACAGTCTTTGAGAAGTAAAATAATAAGGGAATTTCACGACAAACCCATAGTAGGTCATTTAGGACGCTTTAAAACGTACCATAAAATAAGGGATGTTTGTTATTTCAATTACATGAGAAAATACATAGAACAATATGTCTCTACATGCCACATGTGCAATTTAAACAATTATAAAAACGCGGTACCAGCTGGTCGCTTAATTCCGATAGTCACAAATTATCCAAACGAGATAGTTATGTTAGATTTGTTAGGTCCGTATCCGGCGTCGTGAGTGAGACGTAACCGATATGTTTTAGTAATTACGGATCATTTCAGTTAGTGGGCTGAAATCATACCCCTTAAAAAAGCCTCTGCTCTAGTTATAGCAGATAATTTTTTTGATAATTATATATCGCGTTTTGGAGCTCCAATAAAATTAATTAGTGATAACGGTCCCCAATTTATTTCCGATATTTTTGAGAATTTAAGTGAAAAATTAGGCATAAGGCATGTGAAGACTGTTGTTTATAGACCTCAGACGAATAAAACCGAACGTTTGAATCGCGATCTTGTGCAAATGATTGCTATGTAAACGATTAACATGATACATGGGACCAGTTCTTACGTGAGTTTGCGGGTGCGATTAGAATGGCTGTGAATGAAACGACGGGAAAAACCCCTGCAGAATTATTCTTAGGTGAAAAATTGATTACCTCATTTCAGAAATTAGTGATGGTATCGGACGGAATTGCAGTAGGGGATATTGAGAAATTGTTTGATGAAGCTAAACGAAATACTAAGGCTAAGCTCGAAAAGTGGGCGAAATATTATGATTAAGGTTAATGATTGGGTCCTGGTGAAAACGCATCCTTTAAGTTCGGCAGCACAAAAAGTGGTTGCTAAGTTTAAACCAAAATTTGAAGGTCCTTATGGAGTGCTAGAGGTAAAGCGTAATAATTTAGTGGTTTGGAGAGCGAGAAAAAGAGATTAACAGTTAATGTAGATCAAGTCTGACTATATCAGACCAGTGTTTTTGACAGCAATATTTCAAGGTATAAATTGAGTAATTTTGAAGGTATGCAGCCTATATCAAATGAGTCACAGTATAGTAGGAAGAAGGGGTCAGACGAAATGCGTGAGGTAGAGGAAAAAGGAACAGGTCTTAAGAGGGATGAGGGTGAGAGGCACACGAGTATTGCCAGTAATAGCAGACCACTTGTCACATCATCACCCGGCTATTGGACAGAACCAAATAGAAGAGCAAAAAGTGTAGAAAGGAAATCCTCGCATTTAAAAGATCTCTACAATCTGGATCTGGAGGACCAGAGAGGAAATGTAAAAAGGGCCGATATATCAGGCTGCTAAACGTAAATTAACTTTTGTAAATAATAACGATTTGACCAGTTTTAGAAAAAGATGCAGGAGAGATGAAACAGTGATGCCAAATACCAGTGGGTACAACCTAAGGCCAAGAGACCAGAGAGAAGAGGACACATTAAGAAGGATCAGTTCGATCCAGAGGAAACAGAGAATAACAGTACAGCTCCTACGCCGAGGAGCAATTAAGGTCTGGCAGCCGGAGTACCAGAAGCAGAAGAGGACAACAACAACATTGCCAGGAGAGGACAGAAGGAGTGATAGTCGAAGATCCCAGTCTCTTGAAGTGCTAGTAGAAGACGCCAACTACAAGACATAAAAATCGGGCTCTATGCTTTAATTATATATTTTTCTGACAGTCAGGAGAATTATTACAAAACGCAAGTCATTTTTTTATTTAAAATTTTTTAGAAAGGCAAAAGTTGACAGTGCAATGGGATGCATTTTTCTAGAAGATTGAAAAATGAGTATTTGTACTTGTAAAATTTTTCAAAATTTTGTGGAAAAAACAACTGTATATGTACATTTGTTTACTGCTATGTATGACTTCGCTGAGAAGCGAGAATTCCTTGGCTGGCTTGTTTTAAGTGATTATTGAAAAAAATGTTTGTAATTGTATAATATATATATATATATATATATATATATATATATACTGCTCAAAACAATTAAAGGATATTGTAAGTTTTATATAAAATAAAGATATAAGCGAAATTTTTTTTGCCGAAAATGGAAGAACAGAATCACAAATGCAAATTTTTCTGATTTTCAAACTGTGGAGTATGCTAATTTTGAGTTCGACATGAAAAACGTCGCTTCAGCGGCAGCGAATGAAATGTGACTTTCAACTGAAATGAAGACAAGGATGATCGGCATTCAGTGACTGCTTTGTTTCGATGAGTACGATGTCTCAGCGAAGTCATTTAACCGATTCAGAAGCTTGGAGAGTTGTAGGTAGGTTAGAAGGGGGCCAAACTCAAGCCGAAGTAGCGCAAGCGATTGGAGTGTCACAAAGTGTGATTTCCAGGATCTGGAACCGTTTCTTGGAGACTGGAAGTGCAGGCCGAAGATCAGGACAAGGTCGTAGACGGGCAACAATGCCCAATGAAGATCGTTATTTAGTGTTAACGGCTCGGAGACACCAAAATATGAACGCTACTCTTCTCCAACAACACCTTCGCTTGGCTACTGGCACCACGGTTTCAACTCAGACTGTCCAAAACCAGCTCCATGGTGTTGGTCTGTATGCTCGCCGACCGATGGTATGTGTTAGACTAACATCAAGGCATCGTCGCGACCACAGTAAGTGGGCAACAGAGCATGTGAACTGGAGGAGAAATGAATGGAGCAATGTTCTTTTTTCTGGCGAGTCCTGTTTTTCTGTTCATCCGAATAATAGGCGTATTTTCATCTGGAGGGAGTGTGGCAGTAGGAATAATCCTGCGTCCGTGCATGGAAGTGTCAGATTTGGCGGTGGGGGAGTGTTGGTGTATGGTAGCATCTCCATTGACGGGCGCACAGACCTCTACATCTTTCGAGATGGACCTCTGACTGTTCGCCGATATAGTGATGAGATCCTCAGACCTATTGTAGTCCCTTACGCTGCAGCAATCGGAGATGACTTCATTTTAATGGACGATAAGTGCAGGCCACATAGTGCTAACCTGGTGGAGGATTTCCTTTTCGAGGAAGGAATCGTACGATTGGAATGGCCAGCGAGTTCTCCAGACATGAATCCAATAGAGCACGTTTGGGACGCTCTAGGAAGACGAGTTGCTGGCCACCAACCACCCCCACAAACTCTCCAACAACTGGAAAGAGCACTTCTGGAAGAGTGGGACAGAATACCCCAACTCGTAATTAATAGCCTCATTGACTCCATGCCTCAAAGGTGCTCAGCGTTGCTGGCCGTCCGTGGAAACCATACCCCCTACTGAAAATGATTTCCTTTGAAGAAAACACCTTTTATTATTCTTTTTTTCTCATAAGCACAAATTGTGTTTTTTTCCTTTTGTACACAAATGCACAATAAAATGCATTTTTTTATGCCAAACATATGTAATTTATTCTCATATAACCTACTACGCCTGTCGACCATGTATCAATCAGCTGAAAAGTTTCCCAGCCCCAAGATCCACCTAAAACTACAATATCCTTTAATAATTTTGAGCAGTATATATATATATATATATTTTGTTGTATATTGATTCATATTAATGTACATCTGGTTATGGGAACGCGGCGTAGATAGATTATTATTAGCAATAACAATAACAGCACTGCGCGATTAGAGGGGAATTTTATTTAGAAAACCAGATGAGGTGTATATATGAAAAATGTATATAAAGTATAGAATTTGTAAAATGTAATTGTATTGTGTGAAAAATTGTTGTTATACGATATTTAAAGAGTTTTTCTTTCAGGGTGGCTGACCCTGATGTTTGCAGAAGTACGGATTTTTTTAGGTCAGAATTGCAAGCCTTAAAGGCATGTAATGGAAATAAATTGAACAGATGAAAATTATAACACTTAAGTATATTTAAAAATTTTTTAAAGTAAAGTCTGTGTGTGGCCCTGGTCTATTTTAGAACCAGAAGATCGTTGGTTTTCCCCCGGGTCTGTAATCCGAATGGGGTACACCTTAATAAATATGTAAAAGTGAATCTGAGGTGAGATTAAAAATATAACTGATAATTTTGGTATAGTTATTTGTGTAAAATTACTGTGGCTGTTGAGAGTTAAAGTTTGAGACAAATATTGAGAGTTAAAATTTAAGATGAATATTGAAAATTAAAGTTAGGAGGAATATTGAAGGTTAAAATATAAGAGGTATGTTGAAAGTTAAAACTTGAGAGAAATTTTGAAAGATAAAATTTGAGACAAATTTTGAAAGATAAAATTTATGCCCGCAATTTCTTAAGGGCCATTAAGACCCTCGAATAAATCACGTTTTGTTTCTTGGAGGGGATGTGACTGTCTCATCGAGCTTCCTACTAAAAACTCCTCTTGTGTCCTTTGGGGCCGAAAGTGCAAATTCTTTCCAACCAAATCCAGAAGCGAGCGTGATCATGCAAATTTTGAACCTTTTAAGTAGCAGAAGTTTAACGTACGCAGGGTGGCCTTTGGGAAGTGATTATGTTAGTCTGTGGTTAGAAATGTTAAAATTAAATGTGAGAAGTTATCCGACATTCAAGAGTTCAGATATTCATGCCAGTGCGTTCAAGTCAAGGTGGATACCATTCCACTCGAGATAAAGAAACAACATCTAGGATTCGAGAGAGTTGCTGCCACCTAGGATATAGAGGTAGAACCGTTCTATTAACTACTAGGAACTGTGTCTATACTAAGATTAGGATAAGGCCGTAAAGTAAAATATAGTGGTCAGAGTCGCGCTTATTTGGTAGTACGTATTGTGTGTTTCTTTACCTCAGATCCACTAAATTAAAATATAAATATTATCATATATTGTTAAAGTTAAAATCTTAATAAAGATATATTAAGATTACGGCAACGACTGGTTCTTCATTCACTCCCACACCTATAGGTCGCGAGGAAAGCGTAGGAGTGGGGCATCACCTACGGCCCAATGCCTTACGATGGCGCACAGCTAGGTTTAATTTCTCTAACCCCGAGGCAGGAGGTGCAGCAGGGTTAAGAGTTTTGCCGGAAGTTTTTTTTCTGGGTCCGAGAAGGTGGACGATTTTCTTGAGGGGGTCGATAATAATGTTACGTTTTTTGAGATACCCAGAGATTTGGCCTATTTGAAAGGTCATCTCCTAGGTAGAGCGCGGGATGGATTTGGCATTTTCGGGTCGGCGTTAGTGCAGGATACGGCCACGGACTCATTTTATTCATCCCACAGATATCGGCATCAATATCTCTTCCCCGCCCCCCTAAAAAATCTGGGTTATCTGAAGGGAGTTAGTATGGTATGGTTTAAATATATATATATATATATATATATATATATATATATATATTTAAGCAATAAAATTTTCTGATACGTTTTATTACTTTTCATGGAATACTGTGTTGACTTTTAGCCAAAACATTTTTCAGGTGTCTAAAAGGATAGGAATTCTCAGAGAAAATTTTTTTTCAGTTGATGAATAATTCAGATTGAACTTTGATTGGAACTTAGTGATCTCTCGGATGATGACAATGCTGCGAATAAAACATATGAATCGCGTATACTGGAAGGAGAATCGTTCAAATGAGAGCGATGAAGAAACCCATGGAAATATTTGAAATGGAAAGACAGATTTGGTTGATTCTTGACCAAAAAGTTCTCTTGAACATATTCATTACATTTATTTAGTTATTGCAAATTCTAGTTTCTATGCAAACAAGATGCAGTATCAAATAAATTTCCTCTAAAAATCAAAATGGATCTCTTAAAATTTAAGTTAGAGATAGTTGAAGCGTTATCAGCCTCTCCATCTACTAACAAAATTATTTTAACTGATGATAAAGATAACAGTGTTGTAATTCCACTGGCAAAAAAGTTCGAAGCGTTATAATCCACCTGTTATACATGTCATGGCTTTTATCCTGGCCAGTCCAGGACAAAATGCTTGACATGTATATATCCATTTTTGATTTGTTGATGACATTTCAAGGCTTAGCAAGTGTGGATTTGAATATTACGAAAGCAGTTCGAAAACATGTTGCGAAGAATGCATTGGTTATCTATACTTGTCAAAAACAAAACAAAAGACTTTTACTGTAAATAAATAATGAATTAATAAAAGAGTTTTATACATCAATAATTTCCTTATTTGTAACAATTTTAGTTGAATTAAGATTGTTTTTCCTATCAACTTAGAGGTAAAAATGTATAACCCACATTAAAAATTCATACGTGACCTGTTTTGCAGATAACGCCCAACCGCACGATCGTGAGGGTACCATCTACGTTCCAGGAGGGGAGCAGGAATTTTTTATTATTTTTCCCAATGTTATTGGGGTCCATATAATACTAATATCCAGAAGAATTTAATATTTGAAGATAAAAATAATTCGGGTCTTACAGGGATATTCAACTCAGATGGCGTTCCGACTTGTCCCACTTGCCACGAAAAACTCGCACCCAATAAGAAATCAAATTTAGAGATACTTCACTATAAAACACACTCAGTTTTCCAGTAAATATCCAGTCGGCGGAGAACGAAAAAAAAGCTGTCCTTGAGCTCGAAAAACCAAAAAAACAGCAATCAAGTTCCATATTAACTGCTTGCAATCTACAAGTAATGTTAATCTGGCAAGCTTCGTGGTATCACTACAAATTTTAAAAAAATGAAAACATTTACAGATGGTGAGTATGTCAAAGATTACTTTATACGTAAGAAGAATGAACGTCTGAAGAACTGTTTCGTAATTTCAAAAACAAACCCTAAATCTTGAAAAAAATCAAATGATTTGCCACTATCCGCTATAACAGTACAAGATAGAATAGTTAAAATGTAACATATTTGCAGGTGGAAAATATTGAACTTTCTTCTGTCTTATCACATGCTATAGATGAGGCTTGCGACATAAAAGACACGGCACAAGTTGCTCTTTTTGTCAGGTATTTGTCTTCCCAAGGTCCAAAAGAAGAACTTGGAGGATTGCTACCACTCTCGGCACAAACTAAAGGAGCAGATATAGCAAATGCAGTGCAAAAATGTTTTAAAGATAATAAAATCGTTTCAATAGCAACTGATGGATCCAGAAGTATAACATGAAAAAGTAAAAGGGCTACAACGATTCTTCAGAGCAAAGTAAACCACGAAATTCTTACGTTTCCCTGCATAATACACCGAGAACCGCTTTGTGCCCAAACATTTCCTGCCGAAATAGTTGAGGTCATGAATTTGGTAAGCAAGATTGTTAACAGCATATTGTCAAAAGGTTTCTAACGCTCGTATTCACCGCTAACCTGACCCAGCGATGAAACCTGGAGTTAAGTAACCGGCAGTCAACCCCAGGTTAGAACTCCAATTCACAGCTCGTTTTCGACCTCCAGTTACTTGACTCTGAGATTCTTAACTTGGATTTACTGGTCGATTTCCATTGGTCGAAATAAACCACGTGACTTCCAGCTGGAGCTACAATTTCTATCTTCACCTCGTGCCAGCTTGTTTTTAACCGCGTGTATCCGCTATCTGTTTAAAATGAATGCCAACAGAATTTATTTTACGCAGTACGAAAAATAGTTGGTGTTGGCTTTGATGAAGCCGCACTTACATATAATAGAATTTTCTGACTTTTCTGGTTTCCAGTTTTTCTAAAAAATCTAATTGAGTAACAGTGGAAACTTTCTGAATGGTATTCATCTTAAACTAAAAATCTATCAAAACTCAAACTACTTCAAAACTTGCACTAAAACGTGAACACTTGAAAAATCGCTTACTGCGCATGTGCGGTTAAAACTAACCCGGCTGTGACCCTGGGTAAGGATTTTTAACTTGAACCGGAGTTAAGTTATTAACTTGCGATGGTGAATAACGTTTTACTGATCAAAATTTTTATCGGAGCATAAGGCGTTAGCCAGGTCTCCACTTTTTCAGTGCTTGCACTGAACTGAACTGAACTGAACTGAATAACGTTTTCGGCGAAACCCCGGTTTCCTTCCTCTAATCGGCGGTCAGGTTACCGGTGAATATGGGCGTAACATCATCAGTTTAAAGACTTCTGAAACGAAATGGAGATTCAGTATTCCGACCTCCTTCTTCACAATATAGTGCAAAGGTAAGGTGTTGAAACGCTTTGTTTTGTGCCTGAAGGAAATAAATGCATTCCTCAATGAAAAAGGCATTTATCACCCTGAACTATAGAGCGACAAATGGTTGCAAAAATTTTACTTTATAGGGGATATCACAGCGAAATTAAATGACCTGAATCTAAAACTGCAAGGAAAGGGAAACCCAGCCTATGTTTTGGTAGAAGAATTGGTTTGTTTCTAAGAAAAATTAATTCTTTTTGCAGAAGATATTCAGAGCGGTAAATTACTGTATTTTCAATTTCTAAAGCTATATTGCGATATAACCAGTGCAATTGTTGACACGAATTACTCAAGCATAGTTATAAAAAAATTAAAGATGAATTTGCTGACAGATTTGAGCAATTCAAAACAAATAAAACCACTCTAGCGTTCATAACAAATCCTCTCAACACAAATTGTAGCGAAATCTGCATTGAGCCATTTGGAATTAATCTCTAGAAATGCAATCGATCGATTTAAAAAGCAAAGCTTCGTGAAGTGAAAAATTTGCAGAGTTGAAAAGCAAGTTAGAATGTATTTTCGTAAAGCAACAAAAATTGACAGCTTTAAAAGAAATGCCGCGAGTTGAGGTACTCATATTCGACGCATGGAATAGTCTTCCAAATTGCTGTAGTGAGATGAAGAAGTTGGCATTTTTTTTTTTTTTTTTTTTTTTTTTGTGGAGTGCTTACTATCTTCGGATATTTGGAGTGCTTACTATCTTCGGATATTTGGAGTGCTTACTATCTTCGGATATTTGGAGTGCTTACTATCTTCGGATCAACATATTCGTGCGAACAAGAGTTTTCTTGAGTGAATATAATTAAAAGTAAAGTAAGAAGCTAACTTACAAATGAAAATTTAGAAGAGTCGTGTTTGAAACTTAAAACAAGTTAGCCAAATTTATCCAAACTTTCTAAAACCATGCAAAGCAATCGCTTCCATTGAATTTG
Organism: Trichonephila clavipes; assembly: GCA_019973935.1. Taxonomy (NCBI): domain Eukaryota; kingdom Metazoa; phylum Arthropoda; class Arachnida; order Araneae; family Nephilidae; genus Trichonephila; species Trichonephila clavipes. The sequence continues at coordinate 899,765 of BMAU01021387.1, read as the reverse complement.
TTTTCTCAATTGTTTGTTATTGAAGTACAAGTTAGTATTGTAAGAAAATGTTTAATTATTTTAATTTTTTACTTAAATAACATGTAATTATTTAATAATGCCATATATATATTATCTAATTTGTTGTGAAAAACATTAATTATATATGAATAAATAGATTAGTTTTTTTTATCAAAAGACTTTATTTATGCAAGAACTATTTAATGTTGGCAAGAAAAAATTCTGTGACTCTTAAAAAACTTTTAAATTTTGTGAATTGTAACATTTGACTCTTCCGATTCAAAAGGCTGCCGATCCTGGTCTACGCAATGCAATTAATTTGACAATACTAAGTTAAGAACCAGTTGGATCGTTACCGATGGGTTGGCAGGATCATTTGTACGGTTTATAATTAACCGAATAAAAAAGTTACGCAATTCGCTCCCCAATTCTCCCCTTTTCAACTTAGATGTTTTATTTGGAGGGGCGGAGAAAAGAGATAATTAAGCAATTCCTCTGAAATAAGTAAATCCTTCGCAAAAACTGTCAAAGTCCTTTTATTGCATTTCAAAGCCTTCGGAATAATTTTATGGACAATAGTGCACGGAAAAGATTGTACCTCGGAAAGACGTATATATATACGCGCGTCCATGAAATGCATGCTTTGGCTGAGCGAGACGTTTAATATACGCCAGTGGCACTTAGAGGCTAAAGTGGCATTGTAGTTTGAGTGTCAAACTATAGTATTATTGAATTCAATGCATTCCTATTGCATAGAGTGGGGGGGCAATGAAGCTTATTATTGAATATTGGGTTACGAATATTGACAGTTTGAGAAGCACTGAGGTGACCAGTAACTAGCACTTCAGACGGAGTGTTGAAAAATACACTGGATGACCAGACGACACGTAAATTATTAGTGTTATTGTCATATTTGAATTTTCAATTAAGGACTAAACGAGTTCTGACTAATCTGAATAATAGAAAGATGTAGAGGCCTTTGAGATCCAAATGCCTGGACCACTGGGATTATTCGAGTTGGCAGTTCTCTCTAAATCTTTTCAAGCCCCTAGAACCTGGGTTTAACCCTCTTTTTTTCTGCTGGGCCGCATACATATATTAGCTACTTCATTCGGGCCGCAACAAGAGTTTGAATGGAGGGGGAGATACGCTTTAAGTCCAAGACAATATAGGAAATTTAAAATGTGTAAAATGGATCAAAATATTAAAACTCCTACTTTGCTTTTTTTATTTATTATTTTTTACACTTTTTTGTGTCACAGAATTTATTAACTCTTTACCTACCAACGGCACTTATAAGTACCACTAACTTTAAAGTTACTAAGCGTAACCATTTTTATTAATACTCTGACGATACACTTAGCAGCAATATTCTTTCAAATCCACTCTTCTACGGCATATGACAGCACGGGTTCTATGATGAGTATTTTTATACTTTATAGCAGAAATTACGTTTTCAGCCAATTGTGAAGATTGTTTCGAAAAAATAGATCATATATATATATATATAATGTCAAAAGGTAAGAGTCTTTTGTATGTTAATGAAGACCTTAGAAAACGATTTATTTTAAGTGAACAGTGTGTAGAATCAATTTTATAGTTGAATATCTTTAATTAATTAATTAGCTTTAACTAATTAAAGTGTCGTTAAACGATTTCTGCTTATTGATATTTTTTAAATGCCATTCTTTCGTCAGAAATCAAACAGTTACTGATCCATGATTGTTTTTGGCTACAAAATATTCAACTTCCCAATCGTCTTGAATCAACCTATTTTTTTCAACGTTTTTCGCTTACAAGATGTGACGGATCAATATACATCTTTAGGCAGTCCATTCGCGTTATTCACTACCAACCCTTAGGAAGAAGAGAATCTTAATATTTAAATTAACTTACTATAAATAGGTGAGGTTTTCTAGCTTGAAGAAGAGAGGTTATACTCAAGCCAGATGAGATGGCTACTGAAGATATGATATTAGAATAATAGTGATTTGTGATTCTTATTAGGAGGAATCTTTAAAGTGACGATTGTTCACTAGAATTTATTTGATATTAGATGAAATCGGATGATAGGTTTCATCCTTTATTAAGGTAAGGATCAAGTTTGATAGCCTCCTGATCGTTAGCATTTTACCGTTCCACTTTCACGGTCAGCATTGAGAAATTCTCTTACTATCATTAGTTGAACTTGTTATTTTGGTGGAAATTAATAGATTAACTGAATCTTTTCTACCTCTCACACATCTAGGGGCCCGAGGGAGAGAGGCGCGATCCTCTTACAAAATAGATAGTTAAATATTAGTTCCACTCATAAAATGGTTGCTACTTCTCACTGCTGTCTATTATCACTATAACCGTAACAGTTACAATTAGAAAAAAAATATATTAGTTCACACCCGTACGACATCGGCAGCTAAAAGCAAAATTGATGTATTTGATTTCTTGACAGTCTTTCCCGTCAAATTTTTAATACATTGTTCTTAAGGTATCCGAACACGTTGGAAATGACCCAATTCGGCCAAGACAGATGTTTTTGTTTTTTATTTTATTGAATAAAGCTATCTTTTGGCTTTACGAAACATACTTTGTTTTGTTTCTACGATACCTAGAGGCCGTTACAATCAATTTTATAAAGTTAGAATAACCAGCAGTGGGTCTTTGATCTACCAGAGTGGGCATTTAAATTGTTCAAAATCTATCATGGCGAGTCTGATAACTCAAAGTATTACAAATGTATTTCTATAAATCTTTTTGAACCTGATATTTAGGTTATTTTCTGGAGAATGTACTTAAAATATTTCTTATTGTATGAATACTTTTTGAGTTGTGTGTCTTGTTATTTAAATAATGGTCTCATAAAGAATATAACATTTCTTATAATGCTTACTCAATCAGCTCTAAACGTTTCAAATTTTAAAACATTAAAATGTTAGTACATTTCCTAAATAAACGCATCTAATTTGTTTTAGTAATACTTTTACTAATATATATTTATTACTTTTTTCTCTACCTGTTTTGAAGTTTTCCAAAAATATTACTAAAATTTCACTTACAATTGTATTCTTTGTAAAACTCAGGTAATTTATTTTAAATATTGTTAGTTAAATAGTAGTATTTATTGGTAATGAGTTCTAAAAAGGCATTTCTATTGTTTAAATATGTTATTTTGATAAAAAGTGCTCCGAACGTGTTCGGATACCTTAAATATAGGAATTTCTCAGAGGAATAGGCCATGACCGGGCACTTACGAAGGATCGGGGGGTCGCGGGTTGAGTACCAGATCCAATTCTTAATGGAGACCGGAGAGAAAAGAAAGGCATACTTTAGGTTTAAAAAAGGACCTTGACAGTGTTTGCGAAGAATTTCAGAGGAGGTTTTATTTATTCCTTTTCATCCACCCCCCTACATGGAAAACGGTGTTATTGGAGAACGAATCTCTGTCACTTTTCATCGGCTGTTCAGGGATTCTTTATAAACCACACAAATTATCAAGAAAAGTGTTAATTTTCGTAAAAATTTTACATATGACAAGCCCCTATGGGATCATTGGTGATTATTAAAGTTGTTCTTAATTTAGTATAGTTAAATTAATTATAAAATATATTGTGCAGTACGGATACATTTATGTGTATTATATCAGTGCAAATGTGTATTTTATGTTTTATTATGCTAGAATATATTTTGTTCATTTACTTTTGGTAAATTAATAATTTTTTTAAATAATATTTCGTTTACGTCCTATCACTCTGCTCACGCACCCCTTGTAGAGTTAACACGCCTCTCTAGGGGGCGCCCCACAGAATGAGAAACACTGTCGTAGCCTGCTAATATATTTTTATTTCCTGTTTTGCTGAAAAAATACTCTCTTCGATCGAGAATGTATTTATTTTCTAAAATTTGTGGCCCTTTTTCAGTTAAGGTATCCGACTACGCTCGGAACCGTGATTTTGCAGAAGCGTATAAATGGATAATATTTATGATATTTAGTGTCACTTAGAACAGAGTACTGGTATAAAATTGTTTTAAGAATATTATTACAATAAAAAGTTATTTAAATACAATATTTTGATAAAAAATGAACATAGAATGACCCATTTTCAAAACATTCTTCTTTTATGAAAAATGCTTCCATTACAATAATATTTTGCCTGTATATAACTGAGACCTCTGTGTAGAGGCTAAACTAGATTTTTTGAAATATATATCCTAGAAGTGGATTTATCCATATTTTACTACAACAGAGAGGAGAAATTTTAACCCTTAACTTCGCAAGTTTAAAATTTCTATGAAAAAATTATATCAGCTAGTTCTCAAGTAATAATTAAAGGGAAAAATATGAAATAGTTTTAATTTGAATTCCACTCATTTTTTTGTTTGTTGCAAAAGTGCAACATTGCGCAGTAGTTCTGTAAGTTGCAAAACTTTTTTTATATGAGGATTTTATTATTCATCATAAAATGTTTACATTTCTTACCTGGTAATTTATTTCGTCAATAAACAAGAGGAAGCATAAAATATAATGGATTCTTTTTTATAGCAAAAACACAGTTCTTGAGGCATCGGAGATTTTTATAATTGTTGTGATTTCTGGAAAAAATGTATTTCCATCTAGGAACAAAATTAACATGTATTTCGGTGCAGTAATTTTCTTTTTCAGATAAGTGATTTGTAGGTAATTAAAAAAATATTGAGTCTGTTAAATTAAAATAAATCATATGTTGCACAAATGCAATAGTGCGAAGTAAGGGGTTAACAAAGAAACGCCGATCACTATTTCAATGGGTGGTAATCTGAAAATAATGTAAAAATTTCAAAAATCCAATTTCAGACTCTTTGGAGAGAGAAGTCTTTACTTTATATAAGCAAAATATTATTATTATAGAAGCATTTTTTAGAAAAGGAGAATGTTTTGAAAAAAGGTTGTTCTAAGTTAATTCTTTGCCAAAATATTGTATTTAAGCAATTTTTTTGTCATAATGTCCTTAAAACAATTTTATACATGTATTCTAATCTAAGTGACACTACATATCATGAAAATTATTCATTTATGCGCTTTTTTAAAATCAGGTTTCGAACATAGTCGGATACCTTAAACATGCCTTCTGTCAAATTACCAATCGCAATTCGATCTTCCGATTGAACCGGGTCTAAAGACACAACTCCTTGCGCATGCATTTCTAGGAGCTCATCCGTTGTCAGCTCCTGATGGTGGGAGTCAAGCAGTTCTTGAACGTCCTCCACTTCTACGTTTATTTGCCTGGAAAGATCGACAACTTCTTCCGCCCCATTACCAATTTCATCACGCTCTAGCCCTCATTTCCCCCGAGTTTCAGTGATGGAAAAAAAGGCGAATTGTCGAGATTTGAACTCGTGTTAGTCTAGGTTTTACGGTATTTATATCGTGCCATACAACGAGCATTGGAGCTTGCTGTGTACCATTTAAAAATCTGTTATTCTGCTAACCAGGTAATCATAGCTTGCACTAAAATTTCATTTCGACACATTATCAATGACATAGTTAAAAGCAAAATAAATTTTTTTATTTAACAATAATTGCAAATTCAACATGCATGGTGTAACGATCCAATCACGTGATCTCATTTCTTCCTTCTATCGAACAAGGCCTGAATGACATCGTTGGTAGCTGGTTCGTTGCAAGACGCCCGGATGTCATCTGGGCTGTCTATCATGGCCTCCAGGGTTTTCCTTGAGGCTTCGATGCCGCAGTTCATACGAATTTGGTTAGTTATGCAACTCACCACTGACTTGTACATCCTGAAACAAACAAACAATATTTTAGTAGAGCAGAACCCCCTTGCAGTACTAAAAAAATACACTGAGAGGTACACTCAACCTTTTTTTTTAAATGGTAGATACGTTCTTTAGAAAACTGTGCACAAAAATACAGGTGACAGATGATAAATTTTTGGATATGTTTCCCAATTTTAAAAAATCGTGTCAGGCGAAAATATTTTCTCAAAATACCGCGTGAAAAAGAAACTAAGAAACTTCATATTACATATTTATAAATCAAAGACTATTCATTTTTGTTATGAAAAACTAAAATGAGTGTACAATGAAAAAATTCAGTCAATAAGTACATAAAAATTGAAATTAGGAATAAAACAACTCTTCATGGCTACTTGATAACAAGCGCGTACATTGATGCCGAACTGGATCAAAAATGGTATGAGTAGATGTGTCCGATATGTCTCATGGTTTTCACTCAAATGAAGAATTTCACTCGTTATTAAAGGCCTCCGTTGGCTTCCTTGTTATTACAAAGTCTTATTAGCGGCTGCGTTTGTGGCTCCTCAAGTTGATTCTATAATTCTTGATATCCTGCTCAACAAGGTTAACTAGAAATTTTAGTGCACGCTCTATGTCACGATCATGAGCAATACTTGTAAGCAAATTTCAAACCCTAGTGAATTAAATCAGCTTAATTTCGACTTCGCCAGTTCTTTATTATCATGAACTCGTTCAAATCGTTTTCCTCCAAAAGGCACCCCAATTTTTTCAAATTTCATGTACCGTGTCATTTCAAAATGACCGTGTAAAAAAAGAGTTGTCGTGGTAGCTGAGCGAGTTTGAGTTCTGGTGCGAGGCCGTGGTAGCCTAGTGGTAAAGGTATCCGATCGTGTCTGACTTGTCCCGAGTTCGAGTCCAGAACCACTGAAGACCCATCGTGTAGGGGAGCGATGCACGTTAAATCTGTCGAGAGCTCAAACATCCTCCGGTGTGGTGTGGTAGTTAGGCGAGGTTGGGGTGCCACCTTAGGTTTCGTCCTCGTCACTTGACAATGGTTCAAAATGACGAGGTCATTCGCCAAAAGCCCTCGTGTAGCTGAACAGTGTGACATTGATATTCACTCACTCAGTCGAGTTTTTGTGCGACTCGTGGTGTAGAGAGTCTATTAAATCTCGTGGTTCAAGAGTTGAGTGCCAGGTTAGACAACGTGCTCTCTACTGACTGTAGATTAGAAGGACCGCTAGATTCAGTGTGTGACGTTCATAAGGATCTTGAAAAAGCCCTCATCTTTTGATAATTATATGATTTCAAATAAAAAAAAATCTTTTGACGATAATATTACTGAAATCCCTTTTTTCAGTCCAATATTTAAAGTCCTGATTGTTTTCTTCCAAATTACAATATGAAATAATCGATGAAAAATTCCCGTTTTTAAAGTATTAGACATACATACTTTAAATTTAACAAACATGTTTCTAATAGAGATTCGCTAAAAAACGGGCTTAACGGAAATTTACACCCTTAGTTGGGTGTTATAAATAAAATTTTCTCACTGAAAAGGGAGATCTATTGACTTTCAAATCGGGAAGCAAGGAAATCGATTTCCAATGGAGTTACGGAGGCGTAAAAAATTCATATGTGCCGCTTAAGAAATTCAAGTACTTTTAAATCAAGTGCCTATAAGAATGCTTTTCAATACAATGGAAAGTTGTATGCTAAAACCCGCGCTATCAATAACTTAGAAACTACATAGAGTCGTATAGCATAAACTACCCAACGAAGTGAGTTACGGCTAGTGTACATATATATAGAGGGCGGTGGTTAAGCCTTTGAAGACCATCACCTTTTTAAATTTTTCAAATAACAATATTTCTGCAGGAAATTGATTTTTTGTTCTCTCTGCCATCATTAGATGACAGCACCAAATCAAATGACCACAATTATTGCAGTTTTATCTGAAAAAGATTTTAAAAAGTTGATTTTTTTTAATTTTAAAATCATCTGCCCTTGGAAGGGTTAAAGCGTGTGTAATCCGTTATTTCATAAAATAAATAACAAAATAACTATTGAAACTCAATTACATTATTTGATTTAACTAGTAATTTTGTAGAATAAAGATTTCCTATATGATTATTAAACTAATAAATACTGAATTTTGGAGGAAATTTTTGTAATATTTTTTAAACAGCGTAAGTTTTGTTTTGTTTTTAACATTTTACCTAATAGAAGAACATTGAACAATTTAATATGGAAAACACGAGTGCCCCACCAATGGGAAACTTCGTTGCTGAAGAAAGGGAAACCTGCAATCTTGATAGCTATAGACCCGTTTTACTTACAAGCGTTTGCTGTAAAGTTGCTGAGAAAATGGTTGAATGCAGACTTGGGGAGTTTTAGGAGTCAAAAGGTGTTATTAGCGATTGCCAAGCAGGTATAGATCCACTGTGGATCCCACCCAGACAGTTCACCGAAAGCAATCCCCCCTTGCTGTGTAGGTGGATTTAAGAGCTGCGTATGACAAGGTGTGACGTCATAAGATGCTCCACAAGCTGAAGAAACAGCGAGTAACCAGGAATTTACTGAACTGGGTTCACAGCTTCCTCTTACAGCGCAACATCCTGTGTAGGTTTCTCAATACCACCTCACCCTGGAAACAGCTGCGTTATATATATACCGCTTCTGCAACATCATGATAGATACAGCCATTCAAAAAGCACCCGGAGTGTCTTGTCTCCTTTTTGCTGATGACGTGGAAATTTGGGCTACGGGCATTAGCATTCACTTCCTGGAAGACGCCTTGAATAGCTCCCTACTTATTCTTGCCACACCAAACAATGTTGAGGTGACAGTTTGCCAACTGTCTACCAAGCAGCATCTTTTCAACTTGGAATATAAAGGACTTCCTCTTTAACAGGTATCTTTGTCCAAATACTTTGAAATCAATCTCGACAGTAAACCCCACTGGAGCACTCACATCAGAAAAGGGCATAAAACATCTAAATCTCCTGAAAAGGCTAACTGCTACCAAGTGGAGAGCTATCCAGGATGTTTTATACACAGTATATAAAGCTTATATCCGTCCAGTATTCGATTACGGATGTGTCTTTGGCAAATACCTACCTTGAAAAGTACGACGTCGTTCAGAACAGCGCCCTCATAATCATAACCGGTGGAGTCAAATCAACTCCGATTACAGCAATGCAACTCCAGACCAGCATTGAGCATCTTGATAGTCATAGCGATAAATTCCCTCTCAAATTTTGCGAGAGATTCAGAAGAATGGATTTCAGGCACTGGAACGGCCACAGATGTGCAACACAGCGACTCAAGACTCAGACTTCTCTTTCAAATGCGGAACTTCTTATGAAGAAATACCAACTACTGTACTCTTAAACTCTTGTACAATACAGTTACAACTACCCTTCCATTTGAACAGCTTGACCTAATTATCTTGACATCAAATAAGGCTGAAGCCGAACTAAACACCTACGCTCTGGAAACCCTTCAACAAAGATATCCCGTGAATGAGTGGCTCCATATCTATACCGACGATTCATTCCTACCAGAAATCAACGGAGCCTTCACGTTATAGTTCTGCCGGTGTTTGAGGATTTTTTGGCCGTGGGAAAAAACGCCACCAATTACGATGTTGAGGTCTCGGCTGTCTGTGAAGCTACAACGCAATTACTAACTTCTGCAAAAGTTGTCTTCTTCATTGACTCCTAAACTGCAATTTAAGCCTTGAGTAGTAATACGTCAACTGAGTGCCTTAACACAATTCAATGCCGAACTAAAATTGTGGTGCTAATTTTATATGGCAGGATTGTGGCTTTACAATGGGTCCCAAGTCATGTTGGGACCCCCGGCAATGAGAGAGCCAACCAAAAAGCCAAGCAGGGAGCCGAGTCATCTCTACCGGAAGTTCCCTTGATCCTCAGAAGAGCAAAGAGCGTTATATCCACAAAAATTGGCAAATGTCTTGCTGTGACTCAAAAAATGAAGAGCCATGGGAAACCCCGGTCACTATGGGTCCTTTTCCGAGGCACCGCTTGAGTGCAGAGGTGTTTGCTCGCTTTCGCCAAACCACCGGATACGACTTCATGGGAGTATAACTCCATTGTCTTGGCCTGGTTGCTGACGAGGTCTGTTCTCTCTGCGGCTATACAAGAATGGATGGAAACCCTCTGCTCCAATGCACTGAACTTGATCAATACTCAACTGACGATGGCGTCAGTTGGTACTGGTAAAATGGTCAAGAAGATAAGCACGTGCGTTGGATAAATAAAGTTTTGCAACAAATAAATCCCATAATTGTTCTATTTTATCGCATTGATTCTGTTTTTATGGATACATAGAATGGGTGAGTACTATATTCCAGCAACACCCTGCAGCATCACGCGTGATTTCTATAACTTTTTTAAACTTATACAACTGCAAATGGTTCTTTTCGAAAAATTTTTTTAAACATATATCACGCTCAAACTTGCAACATCAATTTCGATGAGGAAATACACGCGTTAAGTTTGACGTACAAAAACTAAGTGAGAGAGAAAGAATTGAGAAACAAATATCTCATTATTTAAAAAAATTGGAACATTATTTGATCATTGTATTATCTATGTCTGTATAAGATGAAAAATAATGGAGCCAATAATAGTAATCCATTCCGTTTCAAATTTTCATTCCAATTAAGTATTTGTAATGGCTCCAAATTTATTATAAACATATACTCAGTGATTATAATTAAAGTTGAAGTTTAATAATGCTATAAAAAATAACCACTGATCAGAATGACGTCAAATTTGAACGGAATATTTTTGAAGAAGGGGGAAAGCGTATGACACAAGGAAAACAATAGTTCCATATTTTATCAACAGATGGCACTGTAAGCGTCAGAATATGTAAATGAAAAATACCTGTCACATGCCCGACTCATTTTAATTGTTATAAAAACGCCGGGTGCACACGACCTTTCCTCATTTCACGTCTGAGAATTTCACCATGTCTGTCTCATTGAGGGACCGCTCTCTGCTTGTAAAGAAGCTTTTTTGCAAGAATAATGATTGTGCACAAAGAGCTCTGCAGAAGTTCCAGAAACTCAAGGGTATGAAAAAAGGCGTTGGTCCGATGACTGGAAAAAATGGATTCAGAAATTTGAAGAGAAAGGTTCTTTTCATTTGCAATATGGTAGAGGGAGGAAAAGAGTTAATTCAACGGTAGTTGAAGAAGTGGCCACAACAGTGCAAGAGGAGTCGAGGGGTGCAAACGTGCAGTGCTCGGGGAATTACTCGTACACTGGACAGGCCTGTGAGCACTGTGTATAAAATTCTAAGAAACATCCTGCATTGCTATCCAAACAAAATTAGCCACATGTAAGTGTTGCTTCCTTCTAACCTGCCAGCAAGGTAGACCTTTGCTTTAGAATTTCTTGCTCGCATGGAAGTGGAAATGTATGGCCATGGAAGACTTTGTGGTCTGCCCATTTCCATCTGGCAGGATATGTCAATACACAGAATTGCCGAATATGGACAACATAGAATCCACTTGCCACTCAACCACTTTATTCTGCAAAGGTCACTGTATGGTGTGGGCTTATGGCATCATTTAAGTGCAATGCATTTCGAAGAGTCGGGTGCGTTTGGTCCTATTACCACTACGACCACTGGTCAGCCCTATGAGTATCTTTAGCGCAACTACGTCATTCCAGATCTTCAGCTGCGTGCTTGTGCGGATGGAATCATTTTTATGCAAGATGGTGCTCATTCGCACATTGCAAATCCAGTGAAGCAGCTGCTGAAGGGACATTTTGTAAAGGCTAAAGTTATCAGCCACCATTTCCTTACTGCCTGGCTGCCCCGAATACCTGATCTGAAATCCATGGGACATATGGCTGTGGGGCTATTAGAAAAGTGTTGTTTTCAGTGCTCCGATTGCACACTTAACTGCATTGAAGTCACGCATTCTGAACGTGACCCCGGAGACACTTCGATCATTTGTGGAACGAGCTCTTTCTCGATTTTAACTTGTTGCAGACAACAATTGATAGCATATTGAACATGTTTTGCGCCAGTCTCGTGAAATTTAAAAACCGATTTGAGAGAGAGAGATGGACGCTTTTTATGTAGTTTTCGGCTCAAGCGGATTTTTTCCATCCGATTGATAAGACCGTATCACTCTTGGTTTAACGCAGCGTTTCTCAAACTGTGGGGAGCGCCCCCCTGGGGGGCGTGATAACCCTACAAGAGGGCTCGAGCATACCGAAAATTAAAGGTTTAAAAAATTAGTTTACTGGAATAAAGTAAACAAAATACTTTCTGACATACTAAAAAATACACATTTACAATGATATAATTTATGTGTATCATCTGGCGGTATTACATCGAACATAAAAGCTTTCACTTCGATACATTCATTAGCTATCTGATACTATAACTAAATAAAAATATATTATTTTGTTTTTAATTTGCTGTAATCCCACAATGAGAATTTTTTTTATTAAGTTTTCTTTTTAAACCTAAAATAATATTTTAGAGAAAAAGCAAAACCCAGACCTTAAGAAACATTCCGTGAAGATAAAAAATTCATCTGTTTGACCTTCAAACTTAAGGGTATGGTTAGTTCGTTCCTTTTTTATGTTTACATTTTTCATTTATGGAAGTTGTAAATAATGCGCTTTTTCACATACGAAAGAGTCATATGGCATTTGAAGGATTATTTGGCCATGATTTATTTTTATGAGTATTCTGAAACATATAAAGCATCATGAAAAACGTTTTACACAATTCCTTTTTAGAACAAACATTCATATTTTGACATTGATCACACATTTAACCAGGGAGCGGTCGTGCGGGGTGCAAAGTCAAAGGACAGCAAAACTACAAAAATTTGAATAAAATATGCCAGTTTTGCTTGCAAATATCATTCCTGTAATGTTATTAAAAAGCGTCTGTGATTTGTGTCTTTTATTTAAGGTCGCGTACCTTAGAGACATTTTAGTTCGGTTCTATTGGAATTTTTCTCAAATTATCAAAGAAAAATGGAAAAGTTCTTGAAGGTTGGTAAGTAAACTTTCTCTTCTTTAAATTATTCACAGGAATCACGATTTTTATCGTTTACAATAAAAATAATTATAAAAAAAGGGTAGGGGTGAATCAGTTATCCCACGCGACCATTAATGTAAGTATCGAGTGAAAGGCTGCTCCCGGACTAAATCAATTTGAAGTCTTCTCACTTTAAATATTAAAAATAACACAATTATTCTTCATAGGAATTTCATATTTTTCATTTTTTAACATTAATAGTAGATGCTAATTATGTGAAGCTTAAAATTACAGTTCGCTTAAAACTATTCATAATAGGAGCATTCATTTAGAAAAATCATTTTACATTTTTGTAAACATTGTCACGCATTTGGTCAGAGTACAATTGGTCTCCTTACAATTCAGAAGAATAATGTTTTGCTTTTTTAAACATGAACTCGTGCGAAGAGTGGGTACTTCAGCCAGTATACTTTAATGTATCAGTGCTATACAAGGTATTTAAGAGCAAGTATAATAAGTATTATAATAGGTGTACAACTTTGCTTCCGCCTTTTTTCCCCGAAATTCGAGGCTTTATTGTAAAAACCTGATTATACATTTATGATTCAAAGCATTGTCCATCACTGGCCACTACTTTCTCCCATCTTTCGGGCATCGTACGAATCCCGCGTTGAAAAAACTGGTCATCTTTTGAAGTGATCCACGAATCGATCCAATTTTTTACTTCTTCATAAGACCGGAAGTGCTGGTCAGCCAGGCCGTGTGCCAATGATCGAAATAAGTGATAATCCGAGGGCGGAAGGTCTGGAGAATACAGCTAAAGAGGTAGGACTTCCCATTTCAACGTTTCCAAGTATGTCTTGACCACTTTCGCAACATGGGGTCGAGCATTGTCATGCTGTAAAATCACTTTATCATGTCTCTCGTTGTCTTTCAATGCTCGGCTCAAACGCATTAATTGCGTTCCATAACGATCGCCTGTTTCAGTCGGTTTTAACAACTCACAACACACTACGCCGAGCTGCTCCTACCCAATACTGAGCATGACCTTGGAACTGTGAATATTCGGTTTGGCCGTCGACGTGGAAGCATGGCCGGGATATCCCCATCATTTTCTGCGCTTGGGATTATCGTAACGAACCCATTTTTCGTCCCCAGTCACAATGCGATGCAGAAATCCCTTCCGTCTTTGCCTTGCAAGCAGCTGTTCACACAAGCAAACAAACGCCGTTCAACATCTCTCGGCTTCAACTCGTACGGCACCCAATTTTCTTGTTTCTGAATCATTCCCATGACTTTCAGGCGTTTTGAAATGGCTTGTTGCGTCACTCCCAATGATCCTGCCAATTCTTGTTGCGTTTGACACGAGTTTTGATCAAGTAATGCCTCCAATTCTGCATCTTCGAAAACCTTCTCTCTTCCACCGCCATGCTGCTCTTCGACGTCAAAATCACCGTTCTTGAAACGTTGAAACCACTCTCGGCACGTTCTTTCACTAATAGCGGCCTCACCATAGGTATTTGAGAGCATTCGATGAGCCTCAGCCGCAGATTTCTTCATATTAAAGCAGAAAATCAAAACCTCCCGCAAATAACGAGAATTTGGCTCGTAAGCTGACATGTTTAATCGAGAATAACTTTATAATGCAGACAGAAATCGACTAATATTTCGATGGCGTTATGTTTACAAATACTTAAACTTATTGTATGACATCTACGTACTATTTATTTCGACTTCCACTTACCCCGCTTACATCTATTCAAAACGGCAGAGGCACAGTTGTACACCTATTATATCTAGTGACTTCCATGAGCTTGTCTTGCAGAGAAAAGTTTTTCAAAGGAAGGCTTACGATTGAAAATTGACACTCTGAGTTCTTTTTCTATATTTTGCTGAGATCTATAATTTGTCTTCAAAGCTGCCACCGCATTTTGTAATCTATTCCAATTTAAAAATTAAAGAAAGAAAAATAACAAAAGAATTATCCTATTACTTCAAAGAAATTTACTTAAAATATATATTAGTTAAATGTAACATATACAAAATTTAATATACTTAACTTATTAATTTTTACGGTTTATAATAAATACCGTACTATAGCTTTAGCGTCAAAATGCATTATTAATGCATTCAATACATTATTATTGTAAAGGGGGGCGTGATAAAAATTACGATTGAAAAATGGGTCGCCAGTAGTGAAAGTTTGAGAAGCACTGGTTTAACGTGTAACGTACACCTTAGCTGTTTTTTTACGAGATTCATTGTTATTTCTAATCGAAGTCTTTCAAATTATGATGCTTACAGGACTGTTGCCAAAATTTGAAATTACTTTTTTCTTATGCCATACGCTTTCCCCTTTTTAATAATATTTCGTTCAAATGTGACGTCATTCTGATCAGTGATAGCGTTAAATAGAGTTTTGAAACTTTAATTTTAATTATAATCGTGTTAATTTTTATATACGGCCCACGGGATTATATGATTTTTCCAAAATGTCCACCAAGATCATTTGGGTTGACCACCCCTGTCCTAATTATCACTCGATCCGTTATCTATTGGACGCTTTAATGGCAATTATATATGTAATGGTTTGTTTCTCTGACGGTGGTGTGGCTGAGATTGCCCTATAAAAGCATGGAATGACCGACAAAAATGGATATTCTGTAACAGTGGGGGTACACAAAATGGACAAATTTTTACCTTAGATTAAACTTTTCGTCAATGTGTTTTGTAGAATAGAGACGGGAAAGCTCTTAAAAACCAGCCTTCACACGACGATACAATTGGTTCACTTTGAGGCTTATATGAATTTTTCCAGAATAAATTACGATTATTTTCTACTGTCGAGAGACTACTGCATGTCCCATAAGACACCTAAAATCAGCCAAATGGATCCCCATCAGTCATTCGAAAAAGGACTATTTTTCTTTTTTATTGGCATAAATAACTAATGCAGCTATTAAATACTTTCCCACACACACACATGGAAATATATGTAAGTTTTTTTTAAATATTTTATCATCTTAATATTTCCTTCAGTGGGGTGAATGCTCGGACGTATTCTGGCCTTCCTCCACCTGACCAGCATATACTTCTAAAAATCAGCAGTTATTCATTCTTATTGTTTTCTTTTTAATTTTAATCCCTATTAAACAATGCATCTTGCGCCCGACTAAGTGTATCTTAATCTTAACATTTGTGTCCTTTATTAAATTTGGATCTACTGAGTGAAAGACTTGGTACTTTAAAGCCAGATAACGAGTTAAATCAAGGGATAGCCAGATCTAAATTGACTTTCGGACCAGTGGTTGAGTCAGGCGAGGGTCACGAATTCGTGGTCAACAGTCGAGAATATGTGCCACTGAAGACCCATCGTGTAGAAGGGCTGACTCATGGGAATGGATACAGCCACTTCAAGTGTCATTGAGCGGGGCTCCAAATGAATCCATCGCCTTATTAACGTGCGGTGTTCAAGTGAATCAGGATAGATCAAGATAAGTTTGAACTGGAGCTTTACTCGGTATTCTTTGGTGGATATTTTGATTGTTGGCCTTCAAGAGGACACCGCCCGTAATTTGCAATGGATTCCGTCTCGTTCCCATGCGATTACGTACAGTGACGGTCTTCAACCTTTCACGCATCAATCGATTCACAGTGATCCGCGGGCCCTACGAATGTCAAAAAAAATAATGTAGTGAGGAAATTTTTTTTAAAAAAAAAAAAGATTTGTTTTACGGTTGATTCTAAGAGAAGAGATGCTATTTTCATGTATACATGTGTAATAATTCCTCGTCATTTCTCTAAATAACTTTTTAATTTGTAATCGTCTTGGTAAGACTTACGTGTAAATTATTCACTAGATTACCCACATAACGGAATAATCGCAATCCTATCTATGGAAAATCCCGCTCTCTTTTTCTTTTGTCTTTGTCAGAATACGCGCGTACGCCTTATGAGTGCTTCGTTTCGGATTACCTAACAAGACTCCCTCGTCCATACTATCAAGGCGACATCAAACATCTAAAATAGGATCATCGCTCAAGAAGTTATTATGAATGGCCACACAGCTGTGTCATAGAAATGCTTTGCAAACCTGTTAAAGATAAGATTTGACCTTTTTCTGAATACTTATATATATATATATATATATATATATATATATATATATATATATATATATATATATATATATATATTCCGAACTTTATATATTTAAAAGTATTTAAAATACAGTGAAGTTTTTGTTGAAGACACTACACTAAAGGATAAACAAGAACTGAATTAGAGCCTGTTCAGAAGAGAGCAATTGGAAGTCTACTTACGAGCACTTGAGGGAATCCGCATCCAACTCGTTAGGGGATTCAAGGATGGAACCTAATGCCTGTGATACACCCTCTCCAAGGCATTCCGCCACCTCATCCTCGAGTTTTTCCACGCATTCCTTCACCACAATGTCTACTTCTGAAATTTAAAAAAAATAAAGGCAAGCTAAATGAATAGAGAGGAAGCCCCCCCTCCTTTTAAATCAGTATGTTATCTTAAATTTTTCCATTTGGCTAAGAACTGCTAATAGTTACACATTGCACCGTCGATCAAATTCGCCAAATCAAAAATCGTCGCCAAACACCGTCCTTATCTTTTCGCTTTTTAATGAAAACAAATTCCTTCCGTATAAGCCCAGCGTTTAATAAAATGGAGAAGGTCTTAAAGAATGGCTTTAAAAAAGCAAACATTGATAGATAGATTGAATATTAACATCGCACTGTTCAGCTACACGAGGGCTTTTGGCGGCGGACCACGTCATTTTGAACCATGGTTAAGTGACGTGGATGACACCTGAGCTGGCACCTCCCTCTCCTAACTACCACACCACACCAACGGGAGGACGTTTCAACTCTGGACAGATTTAATGTGCATCGCTGCCCTACACGGCGGCTCTTTGGTGTTATTGGGCTCGAACTCGTGACAAAGCAAGCCACGGTCCGATACCTATACCAATCAGCTACCGCGTCTACCAAATATTGATAGAAACGAAGAATTTAATAACTAAGTTATTCAAGTCACCACAAAAAGGTCGTTATTACTATCAGAATAGTGACACAATAATGTTCTCGTACATCTGCATTTTTTTTTGTGTAGGGGGATCAACCCCCAGAGTCTCTTGGGTACTACTTATGCATTACACCACACTTGTGGAAATATTCCATTGCGTTCCCTTCCTAAACTCTAAAATTTAATAATTTCTTATAACAAAATAAGAGAATAATAATACAAGTTATAAACATTGTTATTATTTTTCAGCATGCACTAGAACGGTACAACTTATTTTAAAAAAAGAGATTATTTTCGAGAAGGCGAGATTGAAATTATATATGAACATGCGTGGGAATGGTATTCCACTGTTGGCGGCCTATCATGGCATTTGGTGAAGTGGATCGATGGTATAATACGTAAAAACCGATTGTTTAAGCCATCGTAATGAATAGTTCAATTGAAACACAGACAATCTTTCGTTATTCGGGTTGTTTTGTAGGCGCTAGGAGCCCTATTTAGGCGTCATTAAAAGGCATCCTTATTATATGTTACTGGCAAAGTGTGAAATCCAGTATTCTGTAGAATGCCTAATGAGAAACCGAAAAAGTATGAAATACATCCCCTATTCGTTTCGAACATTGCGTGGCAAGAAACGAGACTTCTATCACGAACCTCAGGCTCAAATTTTGTCAGTTGCACACTGCGGTTTGTTTGGAAGTGTCAAAACACTCAATTTTACTTAAACTTATTCAACAAAAAATTAACTTTTTTCCTGGGCTGCATCAAAATGGAGAAGCAAGCTGAAGTGTTGGAGGAGGAGTCATCATCTATAGCAGGGTTCAGCTACCTATGGCTCTCACACCACATGTGGCACGCGCTACAATTCTCAGTGGCAATTTGTACTACTCAACACACATTTGACAATTTTTGAATTCTTTCAAAAATGCCCTACGGAGTGGTACGCTGAATCATATTGGTAGATTGGTTTGACACGCTACAGCTAAAAGTTTGCTGACCCTTGGTCTATAGACATGAAACAACTATTCGACGACGAATTACCCAAGATTCTGGTTAATGTTGCAAAAAAAAGTTCTTTTTTAATTGAAATTATTACTAGAAGTTAATAATTGATGTACAAAACAACAACTAAGAAGGAACCCAGAGATTATTAATTGCTGAATAGCTATGAGGTTGTGACGTCTTACGCGTCTTTTCTTTAACAAGTCCTTTGGGTTTTTTGGGCCAGAATTAATGGCAAGTCTTTTCCAACCAAATCCAAGAAACGAGATGAGAAGAAGAAATGCAAATAAACCGACTTTAAATATAAGATCTTAGAGTAAGCGGAATGGCAATGTAAAGGATTGTTAGACAATTGATGTGCGTTGTGGCAGTTGATGATTATTGCGAGTTCGTGGTGTAAGATTGATTAAGTTCTACTTGTCGTGGATAAACGTATTGGTATTCGACTAGAAGTTAACCGTCAAGCTGCATACCATTGCAGATAAAGACAAGTAGCATTACGGAATAATATAAGGTAGGATTGATTACACTTTATTAGAATTGAGGATTAGGCGGTTCGATTATTGAGATTGGTCTGAATTTTATTAAATCATATTATAAATATATATATATTGTGTGTTGCGTATTGAGTCATCGTAGATTCTCTCATATTAATTATTATAATTATATTTGTTAAAGGTTTAAGTTGAATATCTTAATAAAGTCATATTAAGATAATGTTTGATCCAAGGGGAGGTACATCACAATGAGATGTTTGTGGAAAATAAAAGTAAACTCATTTATTCTATTACAGAAGGCGCTTGGACCATGCGGCAGAGCCCACCAACCCTCTTTTCGGGGATCAAATGGCCACTCAAGGAGCATTAAAATATTTCTATTTTATTAACTGTGGTGCATTTCTATCGTGTTTGTGAGACTTTTCATGGAAATCATTTTATATTCCTTTTTTGAGACAACTGAATTTTATTCTGTGGCCATGTTTAAATGCAATTAAATTA
Organism: Trichonephila clavipes; assembly: GCA_019973935.1. Lineage (NCBI taxonomy): Eukaryota > Metazoa > Arthropoda > Arachnida > Araneae > Nephilidae > Trichonephila > Trichonephila clavipes. The sequence goes on along the minus strand of BMAU01021387.1, from coordinate 879,922 downwards.
TTAAATTAAAACAATTTAAAACATAAATAATCAATGTCTCACCCTCAGCGAGCTGCGGTAAAATTATGAAACGTTAACCAGTCCGGACCGGTTGGGAAGCACTGCTATTCAGTATTGTGTTACAGATTCTGAGGACGTGATATAATTCTGTGAAAGAACTTTTAACCAAATACAAAATGTTTCACTTTATAATATTGATCTGTACAACCATCTTTGTGAACCTTTCCAGAAAAATACTGAAAATTATTTAAAAAAAAGTATTGTGATTTTTCTCCGAATGCCAATATATTGGCAATTGTAATGAGTGGGAAATAGGACAGCTTCTGTTGGTACCTTGTACACTTCCGCTATTGTCGCGCCCCCTACAACTTATCTCTTCTATGAGTTCCCTCCTACTGAGCGGATCCCAGTCGTAGAATGTGCTCCTTTTCATATTAAGTGCCCCTTTGTCTAATTTTACTTTATTTCTGAAATTCATCGATACATTGCTATTGCTATTTACCTATGTTAATCATATGAAATCTTTGTTTGCTTGGATACAAGTCTTGTTTCTCTTACTTGAGTACTATCGACGTTAATTTTATTGTCGGCATCCCACCGCGCATTTAGCATATATGCGAAATCACAAGTTACTTTGCGCCCTAAGAACTTGCTTTGAATTAAAGGTATTCCTGTGACCACACATGAAATTCCTCTCCTCCTACCAGTTGCAATTGCTGAGTCCAATGGAAGTGGCCAAGGATTTGTCAAATGCTTGTGTAAAACAATGTATCAACACAAGCATTGTCTTTGGTTGAAAAATATAATGAAATGTAATTCAAAATATCATTCAAGCCTACCATATTGCAACGAATGCTTTTATTTTAATTTCTTGCTTTTTATGTGAAAATTTAATTTTCTTTAATAAAAAAGACATAAATTTTGTTTGGTACAACTTTCCTTTTCCTTTACGAATTTTGAATATCTTTTTTAATGGCACTCTCATTACTTTGTCAAAATAGCATTTTCATTTTTAGGAATGTATGCCATTGATATAATAGCCTTATCATGACTTTTTCCATACTTTGCCTAAATGTCTTTGGTCATTCTATAGACTGCCTAAGCATTCTATACAACACATAGACATTCTATAGAATGCCGGTAACCGTATCTTTTCCTTTTGAAGAGTGCGTGTTGCTGATCTGACTAATCCCTCAAAGACTCAAGTAGGAAGTGGACAAAATCAAGGCTCAGCCTGCAGTTAATTCAGATAGTCCCTTCGAAGTAAGGTTCTTCTTCTGTACTACTGTTATTAATGAAGCCCCACCTAGACTTGCCAATGAAGAGGAAAACAAATGGGCAGATTCTGGGATTGCCTGTACAAAAAGGCTCTGGAATAAGCTTGAGGCCCAAAGTAACCCCCAGGGGTTTATGATGACATGAAAGCGTCAGCAAAAAAAAAATAATTTGGTGGTCCATGAGGTGTAAACGAAGGTCTACACAATAGTGACTCTCATTAAACCAAATCGTGACTTTAATTAAAAAAAATAATCAAATGGAAACAACAACGTATGCCTATTTAACAGATTTGTTTATTTAATGAGGCTAATTTGTAGTTGTAGCGTGACAGCGTAATTTTTATTAAAACAAGGATCATTATTTCAACGTTTTTTTGTCAGAATAACGCTAAAGGAGTATAATATTGCAAGTTACGAATTCTGTCTGAAAAATGACGTTTTAACCTATTTTCAACATTTAAATGCCCTTTATTCAGATTTTGAAAATATTTTTGAGAATGCTTTGGCTATAGTAATAGCACGGTAGGCAATGGATTCCTATGGTCACAATGAAAATAACAAAAGGAATTGATTGGCATAAGCACCAACGGAGATCTTAAGGTAATCGACTACGTTCACAACCGTGCTTTTAAAATATCGCATGGATAATTTTCGTGAGTGAGAGAGTGAGTAAATATTAACGTCGTACTGTTCAGCTACACGAGGGCTTTTGGCGACCGACCACGTCATTTTGAACCATGGTCAAGTGACGTGGATGACACCTGAGTTGGCACCACCTCTCCTAACTACCACACCCCACCAACGGGAGCACGTTTCAGCTCTCGACAGATTTACTTTGCATCGCTGCCCTACACGGCGGGTCTTTAGTGGTACTGGGCTCGAACTCTTGACAAAACCAGCCCCGATCCGATTCCTATACCACTCGGCTACCACAGTCTCGGATAATTGTAGTGATATTTAGTGTCACTTAGATTAGAATGCATGAATAAAATAGTTGTAAGAATGTTATTAGAATAAAAAATTATTTAAATGCAATATTTTGGTAAAACAGGAAATTAGAATGACCTATTTTCAAAAAGTTCTCCTTTTATGAAAACTTTTTCTATAATAATATTTTTCTTACATAAAGTAAAGACTTACCCAGAGCTCCTGAACTAGGATTTTTGAAAAATTCACATTATTTTCAGAGTTGCTACCTATAGAAAAAATTATTTGCGTTTTTTTTCTTAAATTTCTCCCGTCCTTGGTAGTGAAATATGGATAAATCCTCTTCTAATTGATAAATTTCGAAAATCTTCTGTAAAAGTCTTTGCGTTATAGAAGAAAAAATATTATCATATAGAGGAGAACTACTTTTTGAAATTAGGTAATTCATTGTCAAAATATTACATTTAAATATTTTTTTTATAGTAAGAATATTCTTTAAACACTTTTATACCTGTATTCCATTCTAAGTGACACTAAATATCATAAATTTTATCCATTTATACAGGGACGTTTTAAGACTTTTGGAGGCCCTAGGCCCGGAGAAAGCAAGATTTTTGAGGCCCTGGGCCCCTAGATAAAAGTAGGCCCGATCTGTAAAAGTAGACAGCATAAAAAAAGCGTGCATTCTATTTAAATACTCGTACAAACGGTCATTTGAAACAAATCAATGAGCACGACTCCCTGTCTCGTAAACCAGCTTGACCGAAGGCCGTCTTTTGACTCAACGAGATGAATCGTTGTTTATGTTATTAGGCCAATGTCTAGACATGGACAATGGTCATCACATAATAATACAATCTTACCACTTTTGCCATTTTACATGGTTTGAAATTCCCTGTTTTTTGGAGTGCATGTATGGGAATAATGTTTGCCCATTAAAATGATCCGGATCATGATTTTATTAAGACTGAGTCGAGAACGAAACGAGCCCCCCCGAGGGCAATTCTCTGGGTCCGGGCCTAGTTGGCCCACTCCTTAAGACGTCCCTGCATTTATACGCTTTTGCAAAATCACGGTTCAGAACGCAGTCGGATACCTTAAAGTAAAGTTTTGAAACGGTTGTCAGCAATTTAGGCTTTAAAAAGACATACTTGTCATTGTCATTTATCTCAAATTGTGGAGTATCGTGAGAAAGATTTTAATGCGCTGCTCCTTGTGAGAAGGAGTCTCACCACGGTTGGCAATATCTAAAAGAAAAAAAATACTGGACATACACACTACTAACGGAGATTAAAGGTTAAACCTGACAAGGTGGATGCCAAGGCAATGAAAGAGCCGAGACCAAAAAGCCAAGCAGGGAGCCGAGTCGAGTCAACCGGAAGTTCCCTTGACCCTCAGCAGAGCAAAGAGCATCGTCTCCACATACATTGACAAATATACTGCCATGACCCAAAAAACGAAGAGTTTTGGAAAGCCATGGGGGCCCAATCCCGAGGATGGCGACCACCTGCTCCAATGCACTGGACTCGCTGAATACCCGGCAGATGGCATCGTCAGTCGGTACTGGGAGCGTCAAATGGTTAAGAAGCCAAGCACGGGGGCGTTGGATAAATAAAATAGAAATATTTCCAGATATTTCTCTAAGGAGCATGCGCCGAGAAGCCTTGTGAAACTTGGACTAGACGAGCAGAGGAGACCGGTTTTAGAGTCCCACTTGGTGAGTGAGAGAAGAACGGTGACTAGTGTAATGGCACTTTGGCATGCTTTTGTAATGAAAGCCTTATCTCTCTATTCTGTGTGCTTTTGTTTTCAATACGCCTAACTACCTCAACTTTTGAAGCTCGTCGCATTTCCCTTCGCATGTTTTGTATTCGCATGATTATTTTGTATATCATTTGTATATCGAAGCATCAATAAGGTCTTTTGAATCTTATTTGAAATGTAATTTCTCGTACGTTGCTATCTATTAAAATTTTAATTAGAAGAATAATGGCTTTTTCTTAACCCGCAATCTCTCACGCGGGGTGTCCTGTACACCCCAGCAACAAGAAAAGCTTCCCAGTATTCTAAAAAGAATGCGCAGAACCACGATTTAAATGAATGCTAGCCTCATTTGTATGCAAAAAGTTTAATAATTTTATTTGTATAGTAAAAAAACATCTGGTACTTTATAAATATATATCATAAACTTAATTTTTTTTCATAATTCAATACATGCATTAAATATTTGGGGTGTTCTCTACACCCCGCGAGTAAAAACCATAGAAAAAGCAGGCGCTATTGAAGCATATCGATAATATCCAATTGTGCATATTTAAGGTGATAAAATGAACAGAAAACCATAGGTTTGGATTTGAATTAAAATCAAAATAGATATAATTCTAATTTTTAAGTTTAGTATAAGAAATCCAGTTAAAGTGTCATTATCAATTCTTTGCACATCAAAATTATGTATTCTTATATTTTCATACATAGTTATAAGAAATAAGTCTAATATACGATTTTATTATTATTATTTTCGCTTACTCAACGAACTCGGTGTTAGTATTTTTTTCTGCATTTGTAACTTTCATATTTATGGGACCCGTGGTTTTCATCAACACACGCGCTCTTTTTAAAACTCCCTTCTTTTACTGCTTATGGTGTCCTTCCTGCACTTCAAAATCAGAGAAATTCTCTTTAGAATGACATTCCTGCTGTGATACAATTTCATCTACTCGAATTGCCATTTCTCCGGAAGAGAGATCACACATTCTATTAATTACTAATTTATTTTCTGAAAATGGGATCCAAAAATATTCCTCTATAAAGGCTCATTTGATAAAAAGTAAAAAGTTTCTCAATTTTTTTAAAAATAGTCCACATGTCCAAGGAAAGAGGCATTTTCTTTTGTAAGAAAATTAAATTTCAAAGAAAATAAATACCTCTGTGGAAATTTGTATAAAAGCTCCATTTTTAATCCCGTAACTCTTCTTCCACACCGGAGCCTTCCTCAGAATTCCATTCTATGCTGTCTTATTCTTGGCTATGACACTTCAAAAACATTGCTATGGAGTTTAATAACTAGTTTGATAATAATAGATATGATATAGATAGGATTTTATTTTTATTAATATCGCGTTTTGAAGATACACTACACGGTGAAGGGTGACGGTCATTTTGAACAGTGGTCAAGTGACCAAGACTTTTCTCTAAAATTCCATACCACTCCAACTGGTTTCCGGTGCCCCTCTACCTACGGAGAATCTTCTGTGACACGAGTTCGTGGCCATCCATTTGCTTTCCCCTCGTGACAGAAAAGGAAGGAGGTGGGGTGGACAGTGCAGCCAGGACTGAAGCAGATTGCAGTTTAAATGAAGACCTAACAGAGAACAGACGTTACCAAGTTCTCTTTTTTCGACAAGTAATGAAGGAAACGCTAACAATTCAGACCGAATTTCGGGCAATGTTCCAAAAGACGAGGGGGTTCCCTATAGGGAACCTGTAAGAGAGAGGGTGCGTCCCCGGGTAGCAGATAGAGAAACGCCTCCATTCAATCTTCCTATGGGTGGTAGAAGAAAAACAAAATACCTTCCTCTGACCAACAGGCAGAAGTCTTACGTATATGACTCTGACAAATTTAATTTTTATGATCATTGCTGTTTTGAAGGGGATCCAGAAGGGCAATTCCCTACTGTGACCCAGGTTATAAAATTCTCTTATTAATAGAGTAGTTGCAGCCCAAGGAACTTGCACTTTGCGATGGATACCGGCCCACGTAAATACAGGGTGATTATAAAGAAACTTTGCCAACATCTGCACTTCTAGCGCCTGTTCTATTTAACCGATCAAGATGATATTTTAAATATAGTTCTTTTGAGATATGCGCTCGAGATTCTGTGAATGGCAACAAAGTGGCGCTCGCGGTTACGGTTATAGTGACAGAAACTCGAAATTTTCGAATGGCAACGCCTACGGTTTACCATCGCAAAATGTTCAGCACATGCGAAAACCCTAAATAGCGTTGAAACGGCACCGATATGTCCGAAAACCGACGTGTTATACACATACAAACAGTTCTTCAAGGCGCACGGAGGAATAACGCATACGACAGAGACAAGACACTGCTCAATGATGAGAACACATAGAGAAAAAAAATCTGTATTAATTTCAAACATTTTCCACATGAGTGCCATCACAGGCAATTACGCATTGCATGCGGGAGACGGTGGACAATATCGCTGCACGCAACATGGCACGAGGGATGTTTCCAATCTCACGCCGTATAGAATACTTTAAGTCCGACAATGTTTGAGGATTGCACAGATAAACTGTGGATTTGAGATAGCCCCAAAACCAGAAATCCATAGGCGTCAGATCTGGAGATCGCGCAGGCCACGGAAAAGGATAATAGCGTGAGATGATGCGATCACCAAAATGCTGATCCAGGAGCCTTTTAACAGACCTCGCTATATGTGGAGGTGCGCCATCTTGCATCCAAACAATGTCATTGAGTGCATTCCGCCGACGCAACTCCGGTAAGACATAATTTTTCAGCATGGCTGCATACCGAGAGCCCGTTACAGAACATGTTGCAGGGCCAGTCGGGGTCGTTTCCTCAAAGAAGAACGGGCCCAGAACAAATGTAGCTGTAATGCCGCACCACACAGTCACTTTGGCGTCGAATAATGGTACTGGCGCCACAGCGTGAGGATTCATCTCTCCCCAGTGCACACAATTCTTTGTGTTAATGCTGCCATTTAAGGTGAAATGCGCCTCGTCCGTCCATAGTATGCGAAGTGGCCAGTCGTTATCCGCATCATATCGTAACAAAAATTCCTTTGCGAAGTCCAGACGTTGTTGTGGGTCACCCGGCTCCAACATCTGGACGCGCTTGAACCGATAGGGAAACATGTGAAGTACCGAGCGCAATAGCTTGCGGACCGTTGAGTTCGGAATATCCAACACGCGCGCTATGCCTCTTGCGGTTTCTGTGTGTCCTGCAGTCACTGTATGGTGCACTTCCATGACAACGTCCTCAGAAACAGTTGGCCGTCCGGAGCGAGGTTTGTTACAGGTGCAGCCTGTATCTTCGAATTTCCGCACTAAATCACGCAGAGCTTGCAGAGTACCTGGGCCGCGTCGTTGTCGATGATTGCGGTGATACACATGCAAGGCTTCCGCAGCGTTCATCCCATTTTGGTAATAGAGTTTGATCAATTCACCGCGAACTTTCCCAGGAAGAACCATATCGTCGGCATGTGCGAGTTCCCGAATGACGACTTCGCATACCCGCTTGGTATTTTATAGGTTTCCTACGCTGAATATCTGGCGACCGGCGTTCTGTGATTGGTATCTTGACTCTGTAATATGCAAATTTATTGCGTGCGCCCAGATCGTGTTTTATTCGCCGGTTTTCAGAACTCTTTTTTGTGTTTGCATAACACGTCCGTTTGTAGACATATCGGTACCGTTTTAACGCTATTTAGGGTTTTCGCATGTGCTGAACATTTTGCGATGGTAAAAAGTGGGTGTTGCCATTCGAAAATTTCGAGTTTCTGTCACTATAACTGTAACCGCGAGGGCCACTGTGTTGCCATTCACAGAATCTCGAGCGCATATCTCAAAAGAACTTTATTTGAAATATCATCTTGATCGGTTAAATAGAACGGACGCTTGAAGTGCAGATGTTGGCAAAGTTTTTTTATAATCACCCTGTATGTTCGGTAGTGAGCAGGCTTGCCCAGGAGGCCTGAAATTCCTCTCATTTTTCAAATTTGATGCTGATACAATAGCAAGGCGTAAAATCACCTCCCATCCAGTCAAAAAGCGCTTCATGCCAGATCTTATTTGTAACTGCATAAATTCAACCACCATAGGCAGACTACGTTCAAGACACTTTAAAGGGTGGAAATATCCCTTGATGGTCAAAACATTTTAATACTTGTCCTCATTGTCCCAGCATTCAACTTTCTCCTAACCAAATTTTTAACTGTCCTTCTATATTGGCTAAATTCCACAACATAGACCTAAACCCCATGGACCATCAATTGCTTTATTCGTCAAAGTTCGTCGACGTAGCAAGAGCCGTTTTGGACGTTTTCGGCGTCATTTGATAGCGCTGCGTGGAAGAAACAATAATAACAAGGGGGTTGCATTGCAATCAATGAAAATTTGCATGCATAAAAATAAATGATTTTTGTGCGTGAATATATAAACAGTGGAATAAAAAATATCCTGAAAATAAATCCTATTGTGAAACAAAAAGTAATATTTTAGGGTAGATTCCATGAACCCTGTTGAAAACACTTACCGGCAACAGCTGGGCAATTTTCTGCAATCAAATTGTTCATTTCTCGGAGATCTTGGTCGAGTTCATCGTCCTTCTCTTCTCCCAAACACTTGTCTGCGATTTCTTGCAAGCAACTGGTCATTTCCCTCAGTTCCCTATTAGGTGAAAAAGTCGTTTGAGTTCATTTCAACGGGGTTGAGAGTTAGTTTGTTATAAGACCCGTGGGGGAATGTGTTGCATAGAACAATATTGAGTAAATTATGTTTAAAAAATTCTGTGTGTGTTGGTTCCGAAATAAATGATGACGTTATTAAATGTTTAATAAAAAATTTTAAAATTTTTCGAAAAATTATAAAAGAAAACTTCCTGATTTTATCTTTGAAATCACTGATTCTAAGAGACCAAAGTATGAACTATTGTACTACAGAATATCAATTCATTACAATGATAAACAAATCAGTTCAGAACGATTGAAAAATTCTTTTCCTAAAAACACATCAATATTCACACATTTTTGAAAAAAATCGTAAAAAATCAAAACACCGTTATTTTGCACAAAAGAAAAAAAATACACCATATAATGATAAAATAAATGATGTTGCCGATTTTGTAATTATTTTTGTCTCATTTCGGTAAGAAGAGAAGGATCTTAATTTTAAAAACGACGAAAATGTAGAACACTTTCTTGCTTCCATCCGACAGTGACGTGGCGCATACGCGGAACTCAGTGTAAAGCTTTTTGTTCGCTTGTACAAATTGCACTCCCCATGAAATTTTTATACCGAGGGCTTAACATGAAAATTGATTCTTAAGGAGTAAACCCCAAAAGTAGGATTTGGTTTCAAATAAGGCCTTTTATTTTAGACTAATGGCTTCGATGAGTATGGTTCTTCTATTTGGAAAAAAATTTCAATGTTAAAAAGCATGATTGTTACGTTGATCGGGGTTCGTGGATTTTATGCAAATCAGTTGCAGAGAACAAGATGGCGTCCAGGAGCTATTGTTGGATTTTATTGTTGGAAAACAATTCTTGAAATACAGGATACAACACTCAAATTTGCTGAGTAAATCTCAGAACTTCACACCTTCTACGACGCTCAGACACAAGTATCAATGCCTTTAATACAAGTATGTTAAAGATTATTCATAAGCACTCCCTCATTATACACAACAGCTGCCGTAACAATTAATCTCTGGTGGTCTCTTTCCGGTCAAATCAATTATACTCTTCAACTGCCAAAGCAAGACGATCGACTTCCAACTTATACGCCTCAAAGACCTTTCGAGAAAAATACGCTAGCGTCATAGATCATGATATTAGTAAATTTTCCCATTAATTTAATTTCTAGAAGAGTTCACAGGGACGCGAAACGGTTTCCAAAAATGATTTCAACCTGACTCTATCACCAAGATTTCGCCAAGTTTCCATTGAATCGCCATTATAATGTGAATATGAACTTCGCATTGTTCAGCTACACGAGGGCTTTTGGCGAACCATTATAATGTAAGAAACGGCATTGCTTGCGAATTTTAGAATGAAATAAATACAACAGTATGATATAAGTACAAAGTATGATATAAATAAGTAAATTATTTACACTTTTTAAAAAATTTTGTTTACAAAATTCGTAACAACAAAAAAAGAATGGCGGGGAAAGTTCCATTGATCTGTGATTAAAGCAACGTACATCCATTTACATGCCACTCTTTCAAATTCCAAATTATTTTATAAATAACAATTTCTTCCCCTTAAAAAGATTATTAGAAAATTTCCCATCTTAGAATGTGTGCAATTTCTTTAAGAGTATTCGGTACCCTAAAAATGTTCCTTTTTCAATTTTTTTTCATTTAGTCATATTCTTTGCATTATTATCTTTCGATTGATTTATCATTTTTGAATGCCTAAAAATACGATGTTCTAAAAATCTTTAATTGAAAAGTGCAAACAAACAAATTAGGCAATTTAACCACACTTCCGTTTCAGATAAAAAGTTACAAAAAGCTTTTTGAAAAAAAAAATATTTTTAAAAAAAGAGAAATAATATAACTATAAAAAAGGAAGGTGTTACAAATAAAGCAGGATATTTCTGAAGTATTACTTAATGTAATTGTTATTTGTTTGTGAAATATGTGCAAGTAAACATTTTAAATAAGGAATTTTGTATTGATAATTTCATAATTTCAGCTCTTATTCATCATATGTTTTTTAAGCAAATATCATATTATGTAAAGAAAAAAACTAAAATTTACATTAAAAAAAATAACATTTTTAAAATTTTTTTTATGCAATTACTATTTCTAAAAAGTTATTAATAAAATAAATAGGAGTTGAAATAGTTTGAAATTCCAATTACTTTTAAGAAAAATATATAGTTAATGCCGTAAAGAGGTTTTTAAAGTTTATTTAAGCGTATTATAATTTTTTTTTAGAATTATAATCTTCAAAGGAATTTTTCTCTGTGTTTTTTTTATACATTAGTGCCTTCAAAAAGCTGCCACAATTACAATCCCTTGGATTTTTCTCCTGTGGTTTATATATAACACATATAACAAAATTAGGGATTTATTTTGCTGTAAACCAAATTTTCTTTTATTAAAAACAATTAAAATGTAGGAGATACTGGCTTTGTCGTTGCATTTTAGCATGCCCACACGTTTCAAAATTTTATTTTTTTCTCCAAAACTAATCAAGTTATTCTAAAATCGCGATCCCTAAAGTTGCTTAAAACATTCTTAAGAATATCACAAAAAATTTCAGGGGAAAAAATTAGTAAACACAAAAGGAGTAAAATTTTAAAATTCTCTTAAAATTTTTTTTAAAATTATGTGAATATGTACAAAATTTCGTCTCGAATCATTTTTTTAAATACTAACGTTATATAAAATATTAAAATTTAGCTTTTAAATACATATAAAAAAGATACATAGTTAATACATATATTTCAGAGAATTACAATATAGCAAAAGTGGAGGAAGTGAAAGGGAAATAGATGTCAACCGAAATGAGTTTGATCCATAAAGAATCCTTCGGCATCACATAGAGTGCAAATGGTAATAAAATTAAAATGGCAGCAATCGTATGCTAAAGCTGTTCTTCATGGCGGAATTTTTTTTCCAGAAAAGTCAAATTTTTGTAGAGTCAATTAACCCTTTATCTACCGCATCATGATTTACTGCAGTTTTTTCATGCATTTTTTTGAGTCACTACATTGAAAATTAAGGCATAAACACAAACAAAATACTCAACTTTAAGAAATTTAATCCGTTAGAGAAGAACTAATTAAAGTTATTCTACTGTAAAATTAATTATACACCGTTGAAAATGTATTATTTATTTTTATTTTTAATTATATATTACAAACTTTAAAATTCAGATGGCAACATTAGTAATAAAATTGTATTATTATTTTCCGATTACTATTTTGTATTTCTGCGAATGGCAACATCGGTGCTCTGAACGATTGTTTGTGGTTTAGATTAAAAAGTAAGAATAAAAAGTTTTTTTTTTATCAGTGACGAAATCATTTTATCTCTTTTATTTCAAATTGCTAACCACCATTGTACGAGTTTTAAATAAAACTACTTCCATTTAGAAGTGCGGAAAAAGTGATTTGGAGTCCTTATAATATTTTTGAAGGCCAAGAAAATTATTTTAGATTTTCTTTTGGAAGCTTTAACAATATACACTGTTCATTTAAAATAAATAGTCAAATCGTTTTCTATGGTCTTTATTAACCAACAAAAAAATAAGATACTTACTATTTGACATAAACTACTTTCTCGGAGCAAAAATTGCAATTTTGACGATCCACTTAAAATGCCAGTTGAAAACACAATTTCTGCTGTAAAACTATTCGCTAAAATACTCATCATAGAACCCGTGCTCCCATATATCTTGGGAGAGTAGATTTAAAAGAATATTCCAGCGAAGTATCAACACAGTGTATTTGTAAAAATGGTTATTCTATGTACAGTAGAACGTCATTTATCCGAATCATTTGGGACCTGACACTGCTCGGATACGCGATTATTCGGATAACCGAAAACCGAATGCAAGCCATGCAGTATATGAAACCGAACACCATACAAATATTGAAAATCTTCACATGCGGGAAACGGGATTGAATAAAAAGCAAAATAGGTGCAATATGTCACAATTTTACCTTTATTGTGGAAAATAATCACTTATTTTTTGCTGTCCCATTGTACACCTTCGTTTTTTCGCTGCAAGGTCTGATTCTCTTGAGCAGCAGTAGTCGAGAAGGACAACACTCTGATTGTTGTTCGTACCACTTCATAGCTGTCTCTCACGCAGAAAACGCGTCAGCATTTGACTACTTTCCCTTGCTACTTTTGTTGTTATTCTCGGCTTTATCCGTTTCATCGTGGACAGGGCCCGATTCTTTTTAAACGGAAGTCACAATCACATCATGATTTAGCATTTGAAACCCACATTCTTCTGCATCGCATGACATCCAGGTTTCTACATCTCTTCATCGTATTCTTGAAATCCAGGGATCGACTGGACAAAGTCGGTAATCTCCCTCCTGGGGTCGACATTGAAGTCTTTTTCACCTTCTAAATTGACAAAAGAACTGGTTCTGATGTTTGACGCTCCGGATAATAAAAGTTCGGATAAATGACGTACAACTGTAATTTTAAAGTGAGTGGTACTTCTAAGTACCGTCGGTAGATGAAGGGTTAAAGTAATCGGTGTGATGTTTCACAGTGTTGCGTAGAATGTCTTCTCTTTGCGGAAATCGTCCATAAACGTTTGTAAAGAATGCTCATCATGCGTCCCCCAATGTTGTGAGTACAGTGCAAAGGATCATTTTCCCTTTATATCCATTTCTGAAAACATTTTACATTTCGGTGAAGAATTTTCAGATCACTGACCCTTTAGCGGGCACACAGCTAAAATACAATTTTCTGTAATAAATGAATCCTTTATAAACATTAGTTAGTGGCAAAAAAAAGAAACCAATCGTGATTTTTTTCCCTGGGTGGTGGCTAGACGTTATAACCACTGCACATTTAGGACATTTAACTTACTCTTCAGGACAGAAATAATGAATCATATTACAATAAACTATTTTATGAAAAATTAACATTTATGTAATAACTTTTTCAATAACAATTGAATACAAAGTGTAAGAGTAATTTAATAATAATAGAAAAATTGTACAACATATAGAACGTATATATATACTTAGAAAATATATAGAATACTTAGAATATACATTGAACTTGGTATATATGCACATTTTATATTTAATTTAATTTTAATATGAAAAGTTAGAAATAAAGTAATATTTTTGAGAATTTAAATTAGTTACTTCCCAAATTTCATGAGCTATTCACTGTGGAACTTAGTGATACGCAAACGTTTTCTCCGAGCAGGAAAGCTCCAATGAAAGATTTTCGAACCCGAGAATCTTGTACCACGTATTGTAAACAAAGTTTGTTTATATTTCCCACCCCTAATATTTTCACGTGATTCTAAATGCTCTCTCTCGAGTACAGGAAAAGCGAAATTTCTAGGTCATTTTTCTGTTCTAGGTGGGCAGTGGATAGAGCCTCTATCCACATATTAAAGGTCTGCAAAAATCTAAATAAAACCTTTTTTTAATCGTACAATTGCTTAATTTATTCAGATGAGAGAAAAGTATACTTAAGGTATGTCGAAATTTTTTTCAAAGATCAGAAATTTTATTTATAGTAATTAAAATACAATTTGTAGATTTACACCGAGAAAAACTGTTTTTAATTACCCATCAGAGGACATGAAATGCAAAACAAGGTATCATGCAGCCATCCGTATTAATTTTAATGCGTTTTAGCTTCAATTAATGTATGTAGATAGACTAAATATCGAATACCCGCTTTGAAAAAAAATTTTAATATGTGGCTAGACGTATTAGCCCGCTAAAGTGTTAAAAGAAGTAGGAAATGAAAATGTCTGTTTTATACTCTGAATGGACGGAGGAAGGAAGCAAATTTCCTTACGAGCAGACTTCTTCATCGTTGTCTCCCAGCACGGCCGCTAAGAGGTTTCCTAAGCATTCTCCGGCTTTTTCTGCACACTCCTCCTCCAGCTCCTGAGCTTCCTGAGCGTAAGCTGCAAAACAAAAATGGAGGTGAACTGAGAGAACCTGAAGGGAGATTTGCTGCAGATAAGTTCTTATACAATGTAAAATAAAAACTTTTTTTGCGTCAAACTAAATTTAAAGTTTTATTTTATCCAAGTGGGTTTGGAGACAATTTTCTAAAATATGACTTCAATAATTATTAATATGTTATTATTTAAATAAGTACACTGCAGAACTATAAAAATGCAACAGAATATAATTTTTAGAAAATTTAATTTTCAATGTATTGAGAAATCCGAACCAAAATATTACAAAAATTTGCTCTTTTGCTAATAACTCTAAAAATTTATACATTTCAAAAACAAATAAAAGTTTAGCAGGAATACAATTCTTTAATGTTTATCTATGTTGTATACTAAAAAAAACTCACGTTTTACAGTAAAAGTATGAAATACAGGTGTTCAACATGAAAAAACCCAGATTTTTTTAATAAAAAAAATTCATATAAAATTAAATTTAAAAATAATTTTATTGAAAAATTACCCTTAACTTTTAGCACAAAAAATTTATTATAATTAGAAAAACAATCTCAATAAATTTCATGTTTCACACAGTTACTTTAAAAGATATCACTGTGACCGTGAACCATTATGTACAAAAAGAACACTCTTCAGAAAATGCAAAATAAAGTTTAGAGTAGCAATAAAACTTTTTAAAGATTTAGAAAGGTATTAAAACTTTCCAGGTTTGCGCATGGTGCCGTCATGAACCTCATACTTCAAACTTTTACATTTTTGAAGGACCATTTTTATTTCGTTTGACGAAACAGTTTTTTTATCTGGTTTAGAATGCCTCGTTGAATCAACAATTCTAGTAGTGTCAAGGTACCAAAAATATCCCTTCATTTCAGGTTCTAATTCCCTTCCTAACTTCTGAAATGGAGATATTAGACTAGCAAACCCAGAAATAAAAAGTATTATTGAAATATAAATCTTAAGCAGAATGTTTGTAGGTCAACAAAGGTCTCTTTCAGAATTATACTCCACACAACATTGTTAAAACTTTCATTGCAGCTTTGAGTTTTCCCTTAAGGACATTTTCTTAGAGGATTTTGATAGAAAGATCCATAAAAGTCTTTTTAATAGAATTAAGAAGTGAATTTGGAAGATCCGTTGATTTCTCTTTCAATATATCTCCAAATAATTCTACTCTCTGGAAACTTCTACTTTTTTGGCCTCACTGATCTTGTTTTTGGGGCATGATAACCTTAATTTAATAAACAAATAACTATAACTCTATATAAAACTACAAATAAAAATGATCTAAAGAGCTCTAACTTTGAACGCAACTCATCAAAAGATAGCAACTCATTTAAATCCAAACAAATATTGAAATTAGTAAACAGTATTTTTCGGGGGAAAATCAAACGAAAACTCACACACTTCCGGTTTCGTTTTGGGCAAACAAAAACATCTGTGACTGTAAGATATTTTTAGAAAGCTTATTAAAAAAGCTACAAAAATAGACTAAAGCAACGCTTCTTAAAATTTCAATATTCGCGACCAAATATTCAATCATAATTTTCATCGCGCCCGCCTCCATAAAATAATAATGTACAATAACACTATTCTTTGACGCTAAAGCTACAATACGACTTTAACCTTTTAAGTGACACCGACGTATATAAACGTATCGCTTAGGCAAAGTACAATCTTTTCTAAGCAATGATATCCATAAAATTATTCCGATGGCTTTAGAATACAATAAAATAATTTTGACAGTGTTTGCGAAGGATTTACTTATTTCAGAGAATTTGCTCCCCCTCTCCCTAAAAAAAACTTAACATTCGCGTGTATTGGGAGCGAATCACGTAACGTTTAATCGGTACTGAAGCGATTAATTGTAAACTGTACTAATTATGAAGTAAGTGTTAATTTAAGCCCATGGTGTCACTGGTAATTATCCAACTTGTTGCTAATTTAGTATTGTTAAACTAATTATAAAATACGTTGAACAGTACTGATACATTTATGAGGGTATTACATCAGTGTAAATGTGTATTTTAATTTGTATTGTATCCGAATGTATTTTGTTCGTTTACTTTCAGTAAATAAATATTTTTTAAATAACCTTTTCTTTTCGACTTTTCAATCTGATCGCGCTCCCCTCGTAGAGTTAACACTACCCCCCAGGGGGGTGAGCCCCTCAGTTAGAGAAACACTCAACTAAAGAATAATTTTCTATTTTCTTGATGAAAATGATAATTTTAAACGAGTCGGTTACCTTAAATTTAATTTATTGTGCCTTCCTTTCAAAAGGATCCCGTTTCGTCTTCACACGGTTCTTCAGTCATCTATCCAGACATCCATTACCTCTCTGGGTGTCTCCATCTCCCTCTATCAGAGAACTTCAAACTGTTCGAATGTATGTAAATCTGGTTTGCTGAAAGTACAATATCCGTGTCCGATAATACAGCGTGTGTTCCCACCCGTCTCAAACATGTTGTAGTCACGGCAGCAGCACTAAAAAATCTTTAGCGAGAAATTATAAGGTTTCTGTACTTTTTCTATTCCCGGGAATTTTACTTCGTTCCCGGGATTTCCCTAGAATCGATGGTTTGATAAAAAGATGGTTTGTTTGGATACCAAAACAAGCTGAAATAGTTTGTTGGCAATGCTTGAAAATTTTTTAGAAATAATCTTAAGAGCATTAATTGACATTAAAGAAGAACAAATGATGGCTAATGCAGAATTTGAAACTGTGACTACAAGTGTAGCAAGCTTCGAGAAATTATACGGTTGAAATGCAACTCTTTGCTAACCGCAGGAGGTGTATTTTCTTTCGTGTTTGGGGACTTGAATGAAAAAATTCAGAATCTGCGAAAAATATGAAATTTTCTCTAATCCAAAGAATTTGAGAGACGCAACGTTAATTTAATAAAATGAATGCAATGTCTGAATTTTGGGAGAAAATACGAATAAACTGCAGTTACTGTCGATAACTCACGATTGACTGGTAAAAATTGTTTGGTTTGACAAGCGGAAATGAGAAAAGAGAGAGAGAGAAAGAGAGGATCAAGGCTTTTATGTGAAGAAGAGGAATCGATATCCAACTCTTCGCACTCTGAAGAAGAGAACATGAAGATTTTGAAAGAAAAACATGTGACGTTGGACGTTAAATTAGAGAAAGCCATTTACTCTAAAACAAAAGTTTTATAATGTTCAACCAAAAAAAAAAGTACTAGTTTCAACAAAATCATGACTCGACTGAATATCGATCACCAAACATTATAAAACTATGTGAGTCTTTAAAAACAATTCCCTCAACGTCATTTGAAGCCGAGTGAGTATTTTCTGCTGCTGGATTGTTTGTGACAAAGCTTAGGACTAGGCTGAGTCATAAAAGTATAAATTGTTTGTGCTTTCTAAAATCCTATTTTAAAAATGAATAAGCAATTTATCATATATTGTTTGTATTTTTCAGCTCATTATATAAATAAGTATTAATTTTGGAATTTATATGTATCCTTATTTAATATAATTATTATTAATTTTATTTAAAAATAATTTGTTTTTAATTTTTTAAAAAAAATATGCATGTATTGATGATAATGTTATTTGAATTTCGATGTTTGGGAATGTGATTGTCATTCCCGGGATTTTCCGGGAATGGAAAAACACGGGAGATCAGAAATCCCAGTGAGAGGTTGCAGTACAACGTGCTTTTCATCGTCACTGGATATTCCTCCCCGAAGTCGTGTTCCTCCTAATCGAAAATGTATTTTAGTGTGGTTGGATGTCTTCCGAACAAGGGGATGTCTCCAAAGAAAGGAAAGGACCTACGAAAGCTGTAAGAACACCTGAAAATGTGGAACCAGTTCGGTATGTCATTTCAGACCGGTAGGTGACAATGATCCAAAAATTGTTTTTTACCCGCTCTCCAAGAAAGGGATCTTGATAGCGTGTGGTTACAACAAGATGGGGCCACAACCCACACTTCCAGGGTCTCCAGGGGTGTTTTTAGAGCAGCCCTCACCCAATGACTGATCTTCCTACGAGGGGATGTCAACTGGCCTGTGCGCTCACCTGATTTATGCTTTCCTGATTACTTCCTGTAGGCTTATTTCAAGTTTCTGGTTTACAAAGATTTCTTGCTTGGATTTCCACTTGCTTCGCTTCATGGATCGTTCGGTGTGGAATCCATGTGGAAGAAAAGGTAACCATTGACTGGTGGTCGTGCATCTTGAGATGAACCTTTTCGGGACGATGGACGCAAACGCTTGCCTACCACCAGAACAGAAGCTTTCCATCCGGAGTGTCACTCACAGGCCGGACAGTTTTGTGTAGTTAAGCCTAAATTCGTAAAAACACCGAAATATAAACGCATTGTTCAATATTTTTCGGTATATTATACGAACGGCCTATGCTTTATATATTTCTAATACGAAATATATAAAGCATAATACAAATGTACTTTATTTACTTCAGTCACTTTTTGTTTTACAAGTTTTTAAACATTTCATTGTCGGCATTTTTAAAAGTCGACCTTGCAAAAAAGTAAGGAAAAAAAGACAAATTTTATCTACCCGATCTAATTATCCATTAAAAACTAGATTGCAAACCCAAACCAAATGCTCAAGTGAAAATAAATCTCTCATCTTTACTATGAACAAAAACCGCATGTTCATTTCAAGAGCAGTCGTAAAGCACTCAATACAAAAACATTCTCTTCCCCTTATGTTTATAAAACAAAAACCACGTGTATGTGACTAATATTTCTCTCATTTAGTGTTGAAGGTCAGATCTCTATGTATCTCAAATCTTATGGACATAGAATGCCATCTATTGCCAAAAAACAGCTTACAGAACGTTCCAAGTGCCTGGCTCACCCGTGAGTCATTCGGCCTCTGACGGTGTTTCATGCTGGCTCATATTTGGGACGATTGTCCCGAAGGGTTTAATAGTCAATGGAGAGCTGACCGTGCTATAACGTTTCAAGAAGGATCATAACAAGGACTGTCTATTCAGATAAGTACTTTCGATAATCCATTTACGGGTCAGGGTTTCGTATTGCTCCCAGAATTAAATTATAAAATAATATTCCACAAAGTTCTAAGGAGAGAAAATAAAATTCTTATAATCTTGCGTGCTTCTTCATTGACCCCTCTCACCCCCGCTATCTTCGGGCCGCGTCAAGATGATCTGCCAAGCCATAATAATTTATTTTTGTGTTATTTATTTCTTATCTTCGGAGTATGTATTTGTTATACCCTGTTTCTTATGTATATTGTTACGAATTTTGTATAACTAGTGTAAATAATTTGTATTTGGATGCATAATGCGCGTTTATATTATTCTATGTTATATATATTTTATGTTATAACTGTAATATTCACAAGCAATGCCGACCCTTACGGTATAGTGGCGATTCAATGAGAACTTGGCGAAATCTTGGTGATAGAGCTAAGTTGATATAATTTTCGGCGACCGAGTTGGCGCCAATTTGGTAACATTGGTGATCATATCGGTGAGTTCTGGATCCTCTGGATTCTTCTAGAAACTTTTGGAGAAATACATTAATGTATGACGCAAGCGTTTTTTTTCTCGAAGTTTCAAACGGGCCTATAAATACAGATGCTCGCCGAAATGAGAGTAAGTCTTGATTCAACCAACGATTAGTAAACTTTTTTGACCATGATTACGAATTATCTCGACTGTACTTGTGAATAATCTTTTACATACGTGTTTTTTAGACATTGTTAATTCTGTTTGAGTGCTGTTGCAGGTGTGAAGACATCCGAGATTTATACTCTGTGAATATTACTGCATAATCCTTTATTTCAAGAATTGGAATTTCGACAATAAACACGCATCGCTCTTAAAGAACTGTTATTTTTCTTTGTGACTATTTTGCATAAAATCCTCGAGCCCCAATCAACAAAACAATATTATATCTACTCCGAATATCTAAGAGACGGAAATGTCATTCAAACGAAGTAGAACCGATTCCATTGCAGCCAGGAGGAAAAGAAAATTTTATCTTTAGAATGTGTAAACTTAACATTAAGATTTGGATCTGAAAGTAAATATTTATGAATAAGCAAATAAGTTAACTCTATTGGAATCGGCAGCCAGAACTGTTATAAAAAAGTATAAAAAAATTTCTGGAAGCTGCGAAAAATGCTCTGTCTTTCAATTTAACCATCGTTCGTCAACATTTCTTAGTCTAAAACCTTGTCTATGTATTTGACTATTATCTCATAAAGTTTAAGAGCTCTAATTTAAAAAAATATTCAAAGTTATGAGAAGTTTTATATTTGTTGATATACACTCAGGAACATTGAAAATAGCGACCCAAGAAGGAAGCTAAGTACAATCGCGAAACTTTGCAAATAAGTACAGCGTAATGTGATATGCAAATGATCCAAGTTTTGTACCAATACGTATGCTCATACACGCCGAGGTGGCGCTACAATCAGGAAAAGGGTGCTATATAAGCCAGCGCAAATTCGAAGATTCATAAACCTGACGATTCCCCGCCGATTGTAGGAAGACTTTGGTAAGCGAAACATGCCAGGTAAACGTGCTAGAAGACATTTCTCACAGTTAAGCGAGTTTGAGAGAGGCCCGATTATCGGGATGAAAACTGCAGGCTGGTCGACGCGCCGTGTTGTTGACCAGATGGATCGTTTGGAGTGTGCCGTTAGAAATTGTTGGGAGCAGTGGACACGAGATGGTACCCACGTGCGGAAAACCGGGTTTGGAGCGACCAGGAAGACCACGAGGAGAGAGGATCCAAGGATCACGCGGCAAGCACTTGTGGACCCCACAGTGACTCATTCAACGATACGAGCAGACGTAGGCGTAGCAACTGTTCCACAAACAATTTCCAGACATCTTGCATAAGCAAATCTTAAATCCAAACGCCCTTTCCGTGCACTCCCTTTAACACCGGAACATCGGCAACTGCGTCTACAGTGGTGCCAAGCCAGATCAATGTGGAATGTCAGAGATTGGCAAAATGTTGTGTTTAGGGATGAATCCCGGTTTGTTTTGGGGACAGATGATAACCGTGTACGGGTGTCCAGGTGCCCTGGTGAGAAGTAAAATTCCCTCCACGCTGTTCTACGTCACACTGCCCGCACAGCTGGTGTAATGGTCTGGGAGGCCATAGCCTATGATAGCCGGTCCACTTTAATTGTGATGCGTGGAACCTTAATGGGCCAACGTTACGTTGTTGATATTCTTCGACCCCATGTAGGATTTTTCCTAAATGGTCTCCCAGGGACAATTTTCCAGCAAGATAATGCTCGTCCGCATACAGCAAGAGTTGCTCAAGACTTACTACATCCTTTTCAGACTCTTCCATGGCCAGCCCGCTCCCCCGATTTGTCCCCTGTAGAGCACGTGTGGGATATGCTAAAACGGCAGAGGCCATCGTGTGACTCTGTACATGATTTAGAGTTGGCTGTTCAAGATTTGTGGGCCCATCTGCCTCAAGACAACATAAGGTGTCTAATCAACTCAATGCCGGACCGTGTGGCGGCATGTTTTGCAGCTGGAGGGGGTCCAACGCGCTATTGAAGTTGCCCAGCATTTGCGTCGTTGCACACCCTGTATTCGTTTAATTGTCTTGTTTTTGAGATCAAGTGAATCTCTCATCTGTGTCATTATGTGTATTAAATTTCATTTCAATCCGATGCTTTCTTCTTGGGTCGCTATTTTCAATGTTCCTGAGTGTATTCCTCTGTATACCGATAGCACAACAGATTCATTTCCGGTTTTCCTTCACTTAAGGTACATTTGGTACAAATTTCATACGTGTACGTCTATTTTTTGTAGGAGAAGTAGCATTTTAAAAAATCATAAATTTCATTTTTTTTTCTTAAAAAATAAATTGGTTAGCTTTTATGAAAGCACAAAGTCTGTTTTTCATAATACATACACATAGGTGGCAACCAAAAAAATTTTGAAAATCATTAAAAAATTAAAATTTTTTTTGTGTAAATCGTACCATGTTTCCTTAAGGTATCCGACTCCGTTCGGAACCGTGATTTTGCAAAAGCGTATAAATGGATAATATTTACGATATTTAGTGTCACTTAGATTAGAAAATGCATATAAAATTGGTTTAAGAATATTATTACTATAAAAAATTATTTAAGTACAACATTTTGACAAAAAATGAACATAGAATGACCCATATGCAAAATATTCTCCTTTTGTGAAAAATTCTTGTATTATAATAATTTTTTGCCTGCATATAGCTCAGACCTCTGTACAGAGGTACAAATAGAAATTTTGAAATATATAACTTAGAAGTGGGTTTATCCATGTCTTACGACAACAGAGGGGAGAAATTTTAAGAAAAAAACGCCCATAATTATTTCGATGGGTTGTAACTCTAAAAAATGTAAATTTTTTAAAAAATATAGTCCAGACTCTCTGGAGAAGTCTTTATATAAGCAAAATCTTATTATTTTAGAAGCATTTTTTATAAAAGGAGAACATTTTGAAAAAAGGTTATTCCAAGTTAATTTTTTGCCAAAATGTTATATTTAAATATAATTTTTTTTTGCCAAAATGGTCTTAAAATAATTTTATGCATATATTCTAATCTAAGTGACACTAAATGTCATGAAAATTATCCATTTATGCCCTTTTTTAAAATCACGGTTCGGAATGTAGTCGAATACCTTAAAATGTTAAGACTTTTTTTTTTCTTATTATACCAAATTCTTTTAGATATTCTTTTTATATATTGCCATTAATGTATGTAAAAAAAAATTGGTATGCATTTTTGAATCAAAGCAATACATATTTTTTAAACAAATAAATGCATTTAGAATTCTTACTTTTTGGAGGAATTTTTAATGAGCATTCTTAAAAAAGTCATGTTATGAATTTCAATAATGTTATCACAAAAACCATACCTAGTTTTGTTTCACGAATATAGTTCTATTTATTTTGTATTTAAATTTCATGTGTTTACGTCAGTTATTTTGAAGGAAAAATATTATTTTCAAATCCACGAGTTTTCAATTTTTTATATAAAAAACAAGTAATACAAAAAAAAAAAATTAAGTCAATTCCTGCTTAGGTCAACAAATGAAATTTTTATTTTAGCTACTTTTTTTTTATTAAATAGTTACACTTAATATAAATATGTACACTGCTCGACAGTGAAAATGCAACACCAAGAAGGAGTGGTCAGAAATTTATGCAAATTTCAGGGTAGACTGACGTCACTAGTTATGCTAATGATGTTACGTTCGCAGCTCTACTGCGCACGTGGCGAACGATAAAAGGGAAAAGAAGTTGGCGAATGGCCGACTTCGTTCCGTGATTTCTCAGCGGAAAGTAATTGTAAAAATTTTTGTCTTGTGTCATAGGAAACGTGTATAGCACAAAATGCAAGGCTGCCGTCAACGGAGGCATTTCCAGCAGACAGACGACTTTACGAGGGGTATGGTGATCGGGCTGAGAAGGGAAGGTTGGTCGTTTCGTCAAATCGCAGCTGATACCAACCAAGATGTGTCCACGGTGCATCGCCTGTGGCGAAGATGGTTGGCGCAGGGAAATGTGGCACGTTCGAGGGGTAGAGGCGCAGCCAGAGTGACGTCAGCACGCGAGGATCGCGGCGCATCCGCCGCCAAGCAGTGGGAGTCCCACAAGCCACGTCTACCTCCATTCTTTAGCTGTGCATGATACCCTGGATGTTCCAATATCAACCAGAACCATTTCCCGTCGATTGGTGGAAAGTGGCCTGCACTCACGGCGTCCGCTCAGAACACTAGCATTGACTCCACAGCGTACGCTTGGAATGGTGCCGGGCTAGAGCGACTTGGATGACGGAACGTCGTGTTCTCAGATGAGTCACGCTTCTGTTTTTTCAATGATAGTCAGCGCATACGAGTGTGGCGCCACCGTGGAGAAAGGTCTAATCACTGTGGAGCACCCTACCGCTCGACAACGAGGCTTAGGGCGCTATTGCGTATGTCACCTCTAGTGCGCATTCAGGGCACTTTAAATGCCCAACGCTACCCGCAGAATGTGCTGCGCCCGGTGGAATCCCTTACCTTCAGGGGCTGCCCAATGCTATTTTTTAGCAGGATAATGCCCGCCCACACACTGTTCGCATCTCCCAACATGCTATACGAGGTGTACAGATGCTTCCGTGGCCAGCGTACTCTCCTGATCTCTCACCAATCGAACACGTGTGGGATGTCATTGGACGCCGTTTGCAAACTCTGCCCCTGCCTCGTACGAACGACCCACTTTGGCAAATGGTTGAAAGGGAATAGAGAACCATCCCTCACAGGACACCATCCGCACTCTTATTGACCTAGACGTGTTTCTTCATGCATCGCCGCTCGCGGTGGTTCCACATCCTACTGAGTCGATGCCGTGCGCATCGTGAATATCGGTTCGAAATAAACATCAATTATTGTTCATTGCTGTCTCTGTCTTTTCCCCAAATTTCATTCCTTTCGAACCACTGCCTCTTGGTGTAGCATTTTCAGTGGATGACAGTCTATTTTTGGGTACCTGGACTGATAAACAGTCCTCAATCCCATATCATGATGTCTGTGATGCAGGACTTGACTTCGTTGGTTTTTCAGTCTGCGGAGTGACATGTCGGCGATTTGGCTGTGGTGATGGAATCCGGGAGGAGGGGCTTAGAGATGACTACTTGGAGTTAAAGTTTTATACGGTGCTGAGAGCTTAGGACTGCTCTCTCAGTGAATTGGAGGTAGAAGTGAATTTAGCCTCAGGCTGGCTGCCCATGGGGGTAAAAGTTAAAAATATATACTTGTCCAGTTGGGTGTGGAGATTAAATAAATATTGAAAGAAAAATAATAAAAAATTTTAAAAATTTACTAGGGTGCAATAATTAAAAAATTATTGCAGGGATAAAAAGCTAAGGCGGATTGTAAGAATCCAAAAGGATTCTTCTTGGCCTTTTAGTATGATCGTTACAGTTGTAATCGTTTAGATTTAACATATTTACATTATTAGTATTTGGCAAATTATCGAAAAAAAAATTATAGCTAATTTTTGAATATGTGCTTTAAAACTAGTGATTTTAAGAGCTTTATTTATGCGATCATTTTTCATGTAGCGGCAGGCATTTACAATCATTCTAATATATGAATTCTGCAGAGTATTTAAAATATTAATATTGGTTTTAGCAGCATAACCCCATACTGGACAGGCATAAGCGAGTATTGGACGCATAACGGCTGTATATAGAAGCACTTTGTTATCTCTACTTAAATGTGAGTTCCGGGAAATTAGGGAAAAAAATTTAAACATTGTTTTTCGGAACTTATCGCGAACGTGTAATATGTGTTGTTTCCAAGTTAAGTGTGAGTCAAAAATAACGCCAAGATATTTGGTATTCTGAGACCAGGGAATTTGTTTATTGAACATTATGAGAGGGGAGGAATGGTGCGCTTTTTGGTAAAGATGACTGCACAAGATTTTTCTACATTGATACTAATTTTCCATCTGTCGTAATAATTTTCTAGCAGCTTGAGGTGTTTGTTAATGGCAAAGGTAACAGTCTTTAAGTTTTTGTACGTGGCATTAATGGCCGTATCATCCGCATAGAGACTAATATTTGTTAGTGAGTAGCTGGGAATGTCATTTATATAGAGATTGAACAACAGGGGCCCGAGCAATGAGCCCTGAGGACACCCTGCAGAGATGGAATGAGAGTTAGATAATGATTCATTTACTCTGATCCGAAAGGATCTGTTAGTGAGATACGAGTGGATGAGGTGAATGAGGGGAGAAGGAATATCGTAAGTAATTAGTTTGAAAGTGAGTCCTAAAATCCAAACACGGTCGAAGGCTTTCTGGATATCCAGAAAGACCACTCCCGTGCTCTTCTTTTTTGGAAACCTTCCGAAATACTTTCTGTTAGTCTGAGAAGAGGATGAAGGGTAGATAGTTTATTTGTAAATCCATATTGATTAGGGTTAATTAGGCTATTATCATTAATGAATTTTTAAGTCTATTAAGAATAATGTACTCAGTTAATTTACTTAAAGTTGAAAGGAGAGAAATAGGTCTATATGAATTAGGAAGATTTTTATTTGTACCAGGTTTAATAATAGGGAAAATGATAGCTTCTTTCCAGTTACTAGGAAAGTGATGAAATTTAAGAATTTTATTGACAAGAATAGTTAGTATGAGGATTAATTTGATAGGAAAATTTTTTTAGCATTTTATTTGTGATAGTATCTTTACCGGGGGCCTTTTTTAGAGCTAGTATTTTTAATGAAGTTAATAATTTCATCAGGCATGGCAGGTTCAATTTGAGTAGAAGGGGGAAGAGAGAAAGGTATTCACAGTTGAGGTGACAACCTCGTCATCTTGATCGTAGTTTGCGGTTATTTTCAATGAAGTTATTTTTAATCGTATTAGCAAGGAGGTTAGCCTTCTGCGGATCAGTGACGGCCATACCAGTAGCACAGTTCAACGTAGGAATTTGAGATCTTTTATTTTTTAAGAACCGCTGTGCCTCCTAGAGGCTATTGTCAGTTGTATTTAGAGCTTCTAGTCTAGCATTCCAAGTATCATTACTATATATTTTAAGTTCTTTTTGAGGTTGGCTTGAGCTCTATTGCATAAAGTTTTATAAAAAGGATTTAAAGTCTGCTGATATCGTTTACGTAGGTTGTTTTTATGCTTAATAATTTGATTAATGTGATTTGGAGTGTAGTTTCGGTGAGCGTTCACTATTGGCTGGGAGGCGTGGCTATGGGTAGCGACGACCGCTTCGGTGAACTCTGTAATTTTGGTTTCAAGATCATTGGTATTATTAATATTATTCGGATAGTAGTTAAAAAGAGAGAGTTATTATTTAAATTAATTCTAAAATCCTTCCAGTTGGTGGTAATTGCTCTAGGATTTGAGGATTCCACTTTAAGTTTAAAATCGAAATTTAGGAAAACAGGGTTGTGGTCAGAATATAGATCATTAATAGATTTAATAGTATAAGGGTAGTAAAAGTTTTTGATTAAAGCAAAGTCTATTGTATTAGCTGAGTTATGGCCAAATCTTGTGGGAGAGTCAGGAAAAGCTATGTGCAGATTTAAGATATTGGCAAAATTAAAAAGATGCTTGCCTCTGTTTGAGTTTACATTGCAATTCCAAGCGCTATGAGTAGCATTGAAATCGCCGAAGACGACACAATGACTACTCGTTTGGAGAAAATATTCTAAATCTATTGTAAATAAGTTATCGTCAGAGGAAGGGGGAATGTAAACAGAGACAATAGAAACGGGGTCATGGTCGAGGGGAGTTAGAATAATGTTAGTCGCTTCAATAGCTTGCATAGGTGGGGTGGGGAGACAGTAATGTTTAAGAGATTTTTGATAAGAATAAGAGTTCCGCCGGCGGCCGTTGCGTTAGTGATCCTATCATTTCTGTAGCAAGTGTAATTTGCTATTGTAAAAGTGTGCGAAGGTCTCAGATGAGTTTCCTGTATGAGAAAAATATCGGGAGAGTGCTTCTCTATAAAAATTCGTAGCTCTACTCTACGTCTAAGCAGTCCGTTTGCGTTCCAAGAACACAAATTGAGGCCAATGGGGGACTTAACCATTATTATTGTTACAAGAGGCCTTTAATAAGGCGTACATTTGATTTGGGTTATTGTTTGCTCTTTGCACTTGGTTAAAGTTATTCATGAAATTAGGATTTGAAGTAGCTATGGCTTGGGTAAATTGAGAAAGTTGGCACAAACATTGCATAGTCATTTGTAGGGTCGCTTGCAAGTTAAAATTATTATTATTAAAAATATTTCCGTTAAAGTTATATCCGTTAAAGTTATTATTAGACTTGTTATTAAAATTTGGAATGGATCTGTTATTTGCAGAGGGATTTCTATTGGCCTCAATTTGAGCAGAATTCACAGGTCCTTTTGGTGCCATCGGTTGTTTATTTTGGGAGTTAAAGTTGGTTGAAATTTTATTTGGATTTGCGGCTTGAGCATAGGATACATTGGGTCTTATAATACTATTGTATATATTAGTATACGAATTACGATTATTCAGGGCAGTGCCCTTAGGGGGCTTTGGGAAACAGGGGCATCCTCTCCAGTTAGCCATGTGGCCGTACATTTCGCAGTTGATACAGTAGGCAGTTTCTAGCCTTTCGGTTATTGGGCATTCACGGGTAATATGTCCCTCACCACATTTTAAGCAGCGGGGGTTTAGATGACAGTTCTCTGAATTATGATGGAAGTGGTTACACGTGTAGCATTGCGTGACACCTTTTCCGTTGTAACCTTCCACACGAATGCTTAAGTAACTTAGGGTTTTTAAGTGGAAGATTTTTAAATTCTCAATACTTCTTGGGAGAGTCACCAGAAATACCGGGATAGGTTGTTTACTACGGCGGCCTATTAGCTGATTTACTTTTTCAGGGGTAAAGCCTAGTTCTTCTAAGTCGGCTTGAATTTCTTCGACCTTGAAGTTGCGGGGCAGTCCTTTCAGTACAACCTTGATGGGGCGCTCGTTTTTGGGTTTAATTTCATAAAATTGGAATTTAGTTTTTCAGCAAAAGTTAACAGTTCATGAAATTGTTCTAAGTTATCGGTATAAAGTTTAATAAATTCTCGGTTGTACGGGATCTTATTTTAGGGAACTTTTCATTAATAATTTTCATTTGACTTCTGACAGTTTCAGTGATTCTAAGCATGACTGGAGGGGGAAGCGTACTAACGGGGTTTTGATTGCCGGAAGGGGTAGGGCCAGTGGCCGATGGGGGTTTGGGGTAACAACGGGAATAGCGTTTTGAGAACCTGTGATTTCTTTTATTTTGCTATCACTAGGTAAGGAAAATCTATTTGGGGAAATCGAAATGCTATCATTTGGAATATTTAAAATTTGCTTTTAGTTGTCTTCCTTAGAGGAGGATATTCAAAGTCCGATTCTTCTTTTCGTTTATTGGAAATCCTGTTACTATTAAGGTTTAATACTCTTTTAGTAGGAGTTACATCTGGGGAGTTTTTAGGCGTAATAATTTTCAATCCTGAATCATGATGAGGGCAGCCAGGGAAACACAAGGAGGAAATGAGGCTAAATCACTTACCGCCAAGTTAATTGTTTCGTCAACTTCTTGAAGCTCGAAACGGCACGTCTGTAGAAAGGCTCATCCGGGTGGTGATCGGGCATGGCTTGAAGTTCAGCGATGCAGGCCAGCTTGAACTTTTGAAAGTCTCCATCTTTTGCAGCTGGGCTTTGGTTTGTAAAATCTGCTCACATGCCGAAAGAGGTGGAGGAGTTGGTGTTCGTCTGGGCGAGTCGATTAAGTCCATATCCGTGGGTTCGTTTCGATTATCCATTTCCATTATCAGGTCAAAAAATAGGGGAGAATTACAGTGTCTGCTCAAGCAGGTTAGCCCTGACAAGGGCTGTAGATAATAGATGCACTATCAATATGGGGAGGGGAAAATAACAAGATACTGCCGAAGCAATATGCCACGTGGCGGTCGGTCGTAGTAGCAGAGGGAGAGCGTTTGCAGTTCAACCTCACTGGTCAGCGTCGAGCTAGCAATCAATTTTTTGTGTAGCATTTTCACTGTCGAGCAGTGTATATACATATGACAGAATCACAACATTAAGTGGTAATTACTTTTTATTAATTATCATTAAAATATCGTATTGTAATCCAAAACAGTCGCGTATATAAAATTTCATTTCAAGGCAATGCTTTAAAATGTGAGAAAAAAATCATTTTCAAGTTTTGTTACAAGTCGCCAAAAGGGTCACTAAGTCGTCAAATATGACAGAATCACAACATTAAGTGGTAATTCATTTTTACTAATTATCATTAAAGTATCGTATTGTCATCCAAAGCAATCGTGTATATAAAATTTCATTTCAAGTGAATGCTTTAAAATGTGAGAAAAAAACCTTTTCAAGTTTTGACACGTCGCCAAAAGGGTCACTAAGTCGCCAAAAATGATGCCAACGTAGCTGTATTTGTAATTCTTTAAATAATTAGGATTTA
This sequence comes from Trichonephila clavipes, assembly GCA_019973935.1. Lineage (NCBI taxonomy): Eukaryota > Metazoa > Arthropoda > Arachnida > Araneae > Nephilidae > Trichonephila > Trichonephila clavipes. Next base: position 849,336 of record BMAU01021387.1, on the reverse strand, counting down.
AATATTTAAATAATAATAATTAATATTTATACAGTGCAGGAGTTCCAGGGCTCATCAGATGGCCTTGGCGCGCCTTAGAAGCGGTCACCTGCGTAGTATGACTTTTGTGCAGGGGGTAAAGTCTTTCTTTACCTGTCCCTGCTCTCTCCTTGCTTCTCCTGCTCATCTTCTGGACTACTGGGGCATATCCCTGCGACAGTTGTATGAAGATCAAGACCTGGTGTGTGAGACTATTATGCGGAAAGGTCAAATGGACTTGGTGTAGGCTTTCCTGCTCCAAGGGGATTGGAAACAACAACAACAACAGTTTTAATCAATTAATTTTAAAAAATTATAATTAAATTATTGTATTGTCATCCAAAATGATCATGTACATAAAATTTCAGCTCAATGGAGCGCTTAAAAATGTATTTTATTAACGATTAAAAATTCCACCAAGATAAATAAGTAAATAAATAAACAAATAAATATATAGAGAGTATTAGTTAATAGTGTAGGAATTGAATAACTGGTTTGTTTTTTGTAGTATTTTGAGCAGACATCATGTTTTACATATAACACGTTTTACATATAACATATACATAAATTATTATCAAAAAATGAATGAAAATAATTAATTCACAGATTTTTTTTTATTTAAATCGTACCGCAGGCGTTTTCCTTTGACTTTTCTTTTTTAAAATGAAGACTAAATAAGACTGAAATATTTTGTTCTATGTACTATTGAAATTAAAATGAATTTAGGTCTGAGAAAACTTCCTTTTTTTAAAAAAAGGTAAAAGTTAATATTCCAAGAGTTTTTCATGTTCAGCTATACAAATAATAATTACAATTTAACAAAAACAATTAGATTTTCAATTTCAAAATATATTTACATTTTAAATAATCCTAGAAATACGTAAATTTTTTTTTTAAAAAAAATTGAAATAGCTAAAATAATATTAAAAATTGAGCATTTTTATAAAAAATGTAATTTTTTTTACTTTAAAATAATGTCCACCTAAATTGGCTTCTTTTTCATAATCAATTGAATAATGCAGTCTGGAAATAAGTCAATATTTTTAATATTACTAAATGCAAATTTTATTTAATTTTTTAAGAAAAGATACTGTGTAGCCCAGTGCTTCTCAAACTTTCAATACTGGCGCCCCCCTTTTCAATCACAATTTTTATCGCGCCCCCCTTATACATTAATAATGTACTGAATGTAATAATAATGCACTTTGACGCTAAAGCTACTATACGCGATCTTAATTATAAACCATACAAATTAATAGCATAAGTATATTACAGTTTGTATACTACTTTTTTGCAAAATAAATAAATTAATTAAGTAAGACAGTGCTTCTCAAACTTTCACTACTGGCGACCCAATTTTCAATCATAATTTTCATCACCCCCCAAAAATTATAATGTATTGAATGCAATAATAATGCACTTTGAGTATTAAATTTTGTATACGTTACTTTTATATAATATATATTTTAAGCAAATTACTTTTAAGTAATAATTATAATGTTATGTTATTTTTCCTTTCTCATTTTTTAAATTGGGACAGATTGCAAAATGACATTTAATTAAAAATTTATTTCGTCCATCATGCATTTCTAAAAGTACAAATGTCATTAGAACAAGTAATATAAAAAATAAATTTTAAGTCAATTCCTACTTAGGCCAACAAAGAAAAACTTATTTTAGTTACTTTCTATTAAATAGTTTCAATTAATACAAATAAGTAATACATATGACAGAATCACAATGTTAAGCGACAAAAGAGAAAGCGATTTTCCTTGCAATTTTTCCTTTTCTTTTCTATATATGGGGTATTGGAATATTCTTTTTTTCCTTACTATTTATTCATTAATTAAATTTAATTAGTGTAAGAAAATAGTAAAGTAAAAGAAGAAATCACACACATTCTTAGAAATTAGGCCATCTCGGATGGAATTTGAACTACCGTCCTTCAGATTAGAAGCCCAGCGCGCTATCCATTGCGTTACAGGGGACAGCACGAAAAGTTTTCCTTTCTATAAATGCTTTTGGACTATAATTTTTGTTTGTTACTATTTATTCATTTTTTTAATTTAATTAATGAATTAAAATTTGAAAGAACTGTATTAACATGAAGTGTCACCCACTACAAGTTTTAAAAAATGTATTTGAACTTGAATGAATGAATAGAAAGTATTTTATCAACGATTGAAAATTTGAACAAGATATATATGAGAGAGTGAACTTATAGTAGAAATTGAAAAATAGTCTACTTTATGTTGCGCTCTCTCATATCCATCACATCTGGCATTCTCGCGAGCGTCTGCGTGAGTCTGGCCAAACTATCGGACGTCTGCGCAAAACATGTAATAATGCTGTACCTCGTACAATTCCAATCAGTCTTGGTCCATTCGATGCTTCTATAGCTACCAAATCTATCTTGAATGTACATTTTATAATTTGCGCGTTAGTTGTAATTCACACTATTAAGTATTACTGCAGAAAATTGGAACAAAAAAAAATCATGGATAAATTTTTAAGTCGTAAGCGAACATTCAACGATAATAAAGCATCAACAAGTGCACAGACGAGCATAGTTCCGAAAATTAAATCAAGGAAATATTCTCAAGAATACTTGAATTTTGGATTTACCATTACTGAAGTAAATGGAGAAAAAAAGCCCCTGTGTGTTATTTGCTCAAAAATATTGGCAGCAGACAGTATGAAACTTAATAAACTTAAAAGACATTTCGAAATGCTTCATGGTGAGTACATTAACAAACCTCGAGAGTTCTTTGAATCAAAATTAAAATCATATGGAAAGCAAACAACATTTTTAAAAAAACTTTGTCAGTGAATGAAAAAGCTTTACTTTACCTCTTACAAAGTATCATATAAAAAAGCCAGATGTAAAAAGCCTCACACTATTGCCGAAGAGCTTATTTTGCCTGCAGCAATTGAGATTGTAGAAACTATGTTTGGAGACAATTTTGCCAAAGAGTTGCAGTCCATACCCCTATCAAATGATACTGTTTCCCGTCGAATTGATGATATCGCTGAAGATGTAGAGCAACAGCTTTTCGGTAAGTTGCGTGATAAATTGTTTTCAATTCAGCTTGACGAGGCAACAGATAGCAATAAAGATGTTCATTTCATTGCGTATGTTCGATTTTGGGATGGTATGTCAGCGGTAGAAGAACTACTTTTTTGTAAACCAATAAAACTTAAAGCAACAGCAATAGCATTATTTGATATTTTAAATAATTTTATAAACGAGGAAAATATAGAGTGGAAAAATTGTTTCGAAATATGCACCGATGGTGCTCGTACAATGTCAGGAAGATTTAAAAGTATACAAGCACTTGTGAAACAAAAATCTCCACTGTGCATCTGGACACATTGTATGATCCACAGAGAAGCTCTGGCTTCCAAAGAAATGAGTCCTGGCCTGAATATTGTGCTAATGACAGTTGTGACTGTAGTAAATTACATAAAAATGAGCCTCTAAAATCAAGAATCTTTTCTGGACTTTGCAAAGACATGGGCGCAGTGCGTTCATCGTTGCTATTTTATTGTGAAGCAAGATGGTTATCACGCGGGAAATTTTTACAACGTGTTTATGAGTTAAGAAATGAAATTACCATTTTTCTAGAAGAGGAAAACCTACCGGAAGCTGAGAAATTTCGAGATGGTTTATTTCTGATGAAGTTGAGCTACTTAGTCGATATATTTGAGAAATTAAATATATTGAATCTTCAACTTCAAGGATCAAATGTACATATGTTTGACACGAGTGATAAGATTAATGCTTTTTGTAGAAAATTAGAATTATGGAGCCGAAATTTAAAGCAAAAAAACCTAGAAATGTTTGAAAATGCGGATAAATGTGTAAAAACTTACAAAACTGAAGAACAACATGTGGAAGTTGTTTATAAAACTATTGAATATCATTTAGCTATGTTAGCAAAAAATTTAAAAAAATATTTTTTTGCTGTGGACAACTTGATAGCAAGTTACGAATGGGTGAGAGATCCATTTCAAAATACCCCAGAAGGGCTCTCCACTACCGAAGAAGAAAGTTTCATTGATTTCACATCTAGTGGCGAAATTAAAAGAAAATTTTGTAATAAAACTCTCTTTCAATTTTGGGCAGAAGTAGATGATGGATTTTCTGAACTGAAAACAAAAGCATTTCGTATACTTTTACCGTTTTCAACATCGTACCTTTGTGAAACCGGATTTTCTGCGGTGGCTGCTTTGAAGACAAAATATAGATCTCAGCTAAATATAGAAAAAGAACTCAGAGTTTCAATTTCTAATATTAAGCCTTCATTTGAAAACCTTTGCTCTGCAAGACAAGCCCATGGAAGTCACTAATAATAATTAAACTTGCTCTTAAATTAGTATTAATAAATTAGTTATAAAATACATTGTGCAGTACTGATACATTTATAAGTACACTGGCTGAAGTACCCGTTCTGCGATTATTTTTTTAAAAAATAATACATTATTCTTGATATAATAGCTTAATTGTAAGAAGAGTGAAACCAAGTGCACAACAATGCATACAAAAATATAAAATGATTTTTTAAATGAATGCTCCTATTATAAATAGTTTAAAACGAACTGTAATTTTAAGCCTCACAGAATTAGCATTTAGAATTAATATTAAATAAGGAAAACGAGAATGAAAAATTCCAATGAAGAATAATTGTGTTATTTTTAATATTTAAAGCGAGAAACCTTCAAAATGTTTTAACCCGGAAGCAGGCGCCCACTCCACACTAACGTTAATGGTCGCGCGATCACTTCACCAAGTCACCCCAATCCTTTTATTATAATTATTTTTTTCTGTGCTCGATAAAAATCACAATTGCAGTGAGTAATTTAACTAAAAGAAAATATACTCACCTAATTTAAAGGACTTTTTAATTTTTCTTTGATGATTTGAGAAAAAATCCAATAAAACTAAAGAAACCGTTCCAAATGTGCGTGACCTTAATAAAGAACATAAATCCCAGACACTTTTCACTAACAATACAAGAACGTTATTTGCAATCAAAACTGTCATAATTTGCTCACGTTATTGTAATTTTTCTATTCTTTGATGATCTACAAATAGCATGTGTAACCTTTTCTTGCTTGTGTCTTTTTGACAAGGCGAAGTGTTACATTTATGGCTTCTTAGTTTTCTTGATATCTTAATTTTCTTGATAGAGTTCTTTAGGCAGCATTTGAAAATTACAATTCAACTCAAACGTTTCATGTCTATCACTTTTGTCATATTTACTTTCGCTATCACGATTAATATGCATTATTTCATCTTCCTTCAATAGAGAGATCACAGATGCCAATTTTTTTATATTCTGCTCATTTACATTTATAAACCATAATAAGTTGTACAACACAGCAATTAAAACCACAAAGTTAATCGTAGGGGAAAGTATAGCATATTCATAGAAAATATTTCTGAACAAATGTGGTCGTGAAGGGAACTCGATCAAAACAAGTACCTTGATTCTAAAAAAACGTTTGCCACTCTCAAAAAAGAGGCATAAATGTGACAAATTCATTTTAGTTTCCATTAAGACTGTCATATCGGAGGATACTGTCAAGAAACTGTTAACGAATAAACATTTTTACCAGAATTTGGAGCGATTCAGCGCCTCATGCGACCGCTCCCATGAAAAAAGTGTATTCGATACAAAAACATCGATGTCAGTTATAAAAAAAATAATTGTGTAAAACGTTTTTTATAATGCAATTTCAGATTACTCATAAAATACATCTTAGCCAATTAATCCTTCAAAGTGCTCAATATGCTTATCCATACATCATAAAACTCATTTACATGGGGGAAAAAGCAACAGAAAAATATTATTTACAACTTTCCCAAAAGAAAAGTAGACGGAGTTAAGCATACCAGTAAGTTTGAAGGTCAAAGAGATGATAATCAAAAGTACTATTCTAGAGGTTACAAGAAACGTAATAAAAAAATCTCTCATCGCGGGATTACAGCAAAGCAGACAAAATATCTTTTTTTATTTGGTTTTGGGATCAAAGATAGCTAATGAGCGTTTGAAGTGGAATCTTTTGAAAGTGGAAAACCAGATGATATATATAATTTATATCAGTGTAAATGTGTATTTTTTATTTTGTCAGAAAGCATTTTGTTTTACTTCATTCCAAAAAATAATTTTTTAAGCCTTTTATATTTTCAAGATGCTCGCGCCCCCCTAGGGGGGCGCGCCCCACAGTTTGAGAAGCACTGGTGTAGCCTTAACTCAAATAAATTCTAACAACTTTGTTATCGTTTGGACACTAGGGTCAAATTTAAATTTCGGAGAATGGATCACGTGCTTAAATGAATTTTTCAAGACAACAGTGAAGTTGAAATTTTAGCACTCTTGTTTGGCAGCGTGCCAGAAAGAGCCTCTGGGCAGGTTTCAGTTTGTCTTTGATGGCATGAAGAAATACTCAAGCAGGAAACTCATAATATGGAATAAAAAAATAAGGGGGATAAGGACAATCGAAAGTTTTTTGTTTTTCATTGTTTTTCCAACTATGCATCTCGATTTTACACAAATTTAAACATGGTGCATAAAATAAACACCTTTCATATTCCTTTCAAAATAATTGCAAACAAACCAAGCGAAATACTGGAAGAAATGATACGATCCACCTTAGCTTAAAAGCGCTTATTATTTCATTCATTTTCTCTGCGGATTTTCTTCAAGCTACTTTAGCGAATCACCTGTGCCAGAGATAAATAGTAATTTTTGTGAAAATGAAAAGATATACAAATAATTTCATTTATTGAACAAGAGCAGATCCTTCGTTTTAAAGAACGTTCTTAAAATTCCCGGGAAGCAGTCATAACGTGAAGTAATTCTAAAACTGTGGTGAGTGTTTTAAAAAAGTGATACTTGTGCGAAACTGAAGAAGTCTTGACAAATAGGATCCAATGATAGTCGTAAAAAGTCTCTTCTTCACAAATTGATTTGAACCTTCCTTGCATTATCCCAGGGATGGCACGCGACACAATGTTTTGGGCACGACACCGATGTAAACGGTTTGAATTTTAGTTCAAAATAACAAAATTCACTATGAAGTACGAGTATTTTGATCTAACGCGACTGATGAGTCGGCGGGGAGCTCACTCGTTTGTTATTGCCTTGCCTTAGTTACGTCCTGTACTATAATTGCTAATGATGACAAGTTTCTCTGCGCATAGCATAGTCAATTTCATTGACACAACTGTATTCAAAGTTTATTTGTGTTATATATACAATTTTTAGCCATTATTTAACATGGCTAGTTCAGCAAGAAAAAAAAAGTGCAGGATAGTAAATGTAACAGAGAATTTCAACCTTGATGGACCGAGAAACATGGCAGGACGACTCAATATTTTCAGAGATGACTAATATTCAAGACTCGCTTTGAAACCGTTTGGCTGGTGACTCCAATTGAGCTTTCATTCTGCTAAAAGTAATGTCTTACAATTCTAATATAAGTTATTTTTCACCTAATCTGCAATAACAGAGATCCCACTAAAGTTACTTTAATTTTAATTACACTTTTAACTAAAACATTTACCACTATACAGTGCAAAATGTATTTTTTCGTGGTAAATAAAGAGTTGTGAGTAGTTAGAGTATTTAGCTTTATTATTTTCCCAATAATCACAAATCAAAATTTTTTGACAGCACGTCTATATTTCATCAAACATTTCTTAAGAAAAAATGGAAGTGGGTCCATAAGGGTTCACCTCCCTTGCACTAGCAGAATTGTGCGTGGTACTCTATCAGAATACTCACACATAGAATTTATCAAAATGCAGTTCCTAGAACTCACAAGGAGACATGCTGCTTTGAAGGATTCGTGGCCTGTAGTGCCTGACTACTGTTTGGTGGTAGATTCTTTAAGACTTGGCTACGTTCCCGCATCTGCGGGGAGGGGTCGCTGTATTGTGAGGAGAAGGTGATTCACCCTCGAACTAGGCAGTTTGGGAAGAGGGAGTCCCTTGTGTTTTTGAAAGCGTGGAGCGCTCGACCAGGATTTGGTGTTAAGGAAGCGAGTGAATTCCATTGAGAACTAACGCATAGCGCGTGGTTTGCAATACGAAGAATAGAGTTTCTTGGGAGAGGTTTGAACACGCAGGATTGTGGAGTGAGAAACGAGGTATTTGTGCTGGCTGTTGAGAAGTAGTTGATTATACGGAGAAGGGTATAAAGTAATTGAAATTATATCACATAGCCGATGTTATTTCTTAGAGGGTTTAATCTAAACGAGTTTAGATGTTACTGCCATCCAGATTCCCGTTGGGGGTGGGAAGCCTTTGAGAAACTGTTAATGGAAAAACACCAGTTGCTTATTTGAACGCAAAACCCGATTCAGCAGACATCTTCGTAGAAAGTGTATTGCCGGAAGCACCTCTGACAGCTTCTGGAAAGTAAGCGATATATTAAAGCACGACCATTTATTTTGATCAGCGATACTCAACCTAAGCCCGAGGGCCTTTTTTAAGATATCAGACTACTTGCGGCAACGTTTTTTTAGAAAGAATGGAGATATGGAGATTTTTTGTGGTTTTTAGTTTTATTTAGTACATTTTAAGAAAAAAAAGGGTAAAATAAGAAGACAAAAATAAATTGTTTTTACTAAAATGGGTAAAAATTGACATAAACGGGGCCCGCTCTATACCAATAGTAAATGTACAAATTCTCAATTTTGATGTATTAATTTGTTGTTCCTTTTTGAAATGACCTTCAGAATAAGAGATATTTTATTTTTACAAAAACTAGAGCACTTTATCTTACAAGAAAAAGGCACGATTAAGAAAATTCATTTGGGGTCGAGACTTGGTGTAATAGTAGTACTCCTTTAGGGTGTTCACCTACAATGTAATTCCGCCGAATGGTCAGTCAATTCGGAGAAATCAACCTTCGAAATTAATGCTTAGCTTCTATACAATTAAATTTTATTTTTCCGCAATGAATTCGTAGCTTGATTGGTAAATCGTCTGCTTACTCAGCGTGAGGTCAGGGTGCGATTCCACGTTTAATTATTTTTTTAAATTAAATAAATTTATTTATGAAAGGTTTATTAAATATTAAATGATATTTTTTATAATTACTTTGTATTTTATAAAGTAAAATTTACAGTAATTATATAAATATTTATATTAAGTTTTACAAAAATATATTTTTATATTAATAAATAATATTTATAATAAAATATATAAATATTAAATGATATTTTACAAAAAAATTAGTTTCAAATAGTTTTATAATGTGAAATACAATATACTTTAAATAAAATATTATATATAGTACAAAATAATTTATAAAATATATTATTATTATTAAATTAATTATTTTACATTTTTAATATAATACAAATATGTCTTTTTATATATTATTACTTTAATTATTTTAAAATTTTATAAAATATTTACTAAGTCTTTTTCAAGTAAATTATTTAATTTCAAAAAGTTCATTTAAATAATTTAAATAAATTTATGTAAATAATATTAATAAATGTATTCAAATAATTTCTATAATAAATTAATAACAAGTTCAATAATAAATCATAATTTTAAATAATAAACAATAATTTTAATAATAAATTAATAATAATTTTATTAATAAATTAACAATAATTTTATTAATAAATTAACAATAATTTTAATAATAAATTAATCATATTTCTTATTAATACTAAAAATTAATGATATTTCTTATCAATACTAATGCTTAATAATAATTGATTAATTATAACAAATATTAATTAGTTAATTAATTTTAATAAATAATAATTTTAGTTAGTTATTTTAATAAATATTAATTAATTAGTTAATTTTAATAAATAGTAATTAATCAGTTAATTTTAATAAATAATACTTAATTTATTAATTGTAATTATTAATAATTTTCATTAATAATAATTTTAAACATCTTTAATTATTAATAATTTTTATTCATAATTATTTTAAATACTTTTAATTAATAATAATTCTAAATATCTTTAATTATTAATAATTTAAATATTTTTAATTAATAATTACTTTAAATACTTTTAATTATTAATAATTTTAAATTTATTAAAATTATTTATAATTTTAAATATTTTTAATTCATAATAATTTTAAATATTTTTACTAATAAATAATTTAAGTTATATATTTTTAATTTTTTTTTACTTTATAAAATACAAAAAAAAATATAATTTAATATTTAATAAACCTTTCATAAATAAATTTATTTAATTTCAATAAATAATTAAATGAATTGAAGAAAATAAGTTGGTCGCGTGGAATTGAACCCTGACCTCGTGCATAGCCAACAGACGATTTACGAATCAAGCTGAGAACTTGTTACGGAAAATTAAAATTTAATTGTATAAAAGCTAAGCATGACTTTGGAAGGCTAATTTCTCCAAATTTAGTGGCCATTCGGCGGAATTCCATTGAGAGGTGAATACCCTAAAGGAGTACTACTAATACATCCCGAATGAATTTCCTTCGTCGCGCCCTCCCCTTGTTAGTAATTCTATTCACTTAAGGGACTGTAAATTTTGTAATGATCAATCTGAAGGTCAAAACACTTGTCTAGTGTTATACATAACACACACACAAAATTTCAGCAAACTATTTTAAACACGTTTGGAGCAATCGCTGTCCCCGTCTCCAATGTGTTTTTCGGAAAAAAACCCAACACATTTTGGGAAAAACGCATTTTAATGTTTGACATGTTATGTAAAGTTATGGTATCTGCTTTTACGAAAACGCTTGTAGTTTTTGTTCTAGTGAATGAAAAATAAAAAAAAACTTGGTATTTTTATAAAGCTAATTAATTGGCCTGTAAAACAAAAATAAATAAATGTCTTTTATTAAAAAAGTTATAATTTTCGGGTAGTCGGATATTTTAATTGGCTCGGTCATGACCCATTTGCTCTGAGAAATTCATTTATTTATGAAAAAATTAATTTTGCCTTTTGCTGTCGATGTCGTATTTGTGTGAATCAATATTTTTTCCCTGATTAGTGATAATAGACATCAATGGAGTAGCGACCATTTTATGAGTGGAACTCATTTTCAACAATCTTTTATAACTTGCAAGTGAAAAATATTCAAAGAAAATGGATTGTTTCAAGACGATTGGGAAGTTGACTATCTTGTTGTGAAAAACAAGCATGGTTCAGTAATCGTTTGATTTATTACGAAAGTGTTGTATTTAAAAAAACACCAATAAACAGTAATCATTCAATGGCATTTCTCCTCGAGGATCTCTTTCAAGAGGCGATAAATAGGCTTTCTCTTGAATAATTTTTACAACAGCAAAAAAGTGTTTTGCCACTGGTAGCAGCAAAGGTGCTCTATGAAATTTGTTGTATTATTGGTAACCCTATGAAACCGTTTACTGATGCAGAAATTGTGAAAGAGGGATTCTTAAATGCTTCCAATTTAGAAAAAATTAGTGACAAAAATAAAAATTATAAAAAACGATAATTTTAAAAAACAAAATAGGAGTTTTAATATTTTGATCAACTTCCACATTTTAAATTTTCTATGTTATCTTGGTCTGAAAGCATTCCCCTCCATTAATTCTCATGTTGAGGCCCGCGCGAAATAGCTAGCATATGTATGCGGCTCCGTAGGAAAAAAGGTCGAGTGGCCCTGATTTAAAGATAGAAAAGACCCTGGTTTCAAGCTAATAATGGTGAAACTCTTGAATGGCTACCAAGAATTCCTGACCTGAACACAACTGAAAATTTAAGGGGCATTTTGGTGAGGGAAATTTACACCACCAAAAATTGGCTTCAAGTGGCCATTGAAAAGAGAAGGAATAATATCTCAACTGTAAAAAAACTTTGCAATTCTGTGACTTCAAATAATGACTAAGCACTGAAGGGAAAGGTTTCTGATTACTAGCACTTCTGTAAATAAAACCTCGTATGCCCTTTTAACATTTTTTCGGCTTTCTATGCGAGGAAAAGACAATACATGGAATTAAAAATATTATCAATTTGCGTATTTCTTTTATGGATACAGATGCAAATGTAATTTTCTTTTATCGAGTGCCTGGTTATTGATCGTCGAGTCATTAGGCAACGAGCTCTCCAATACTTCTTTCAAATACAGTCCAAACCCTTACGTACAGAGCACATGTCTTAATGAACAGCGTTATTTAGTGCACTTTGTTCATACATTTCAAGTCCGTTATTTTAAAAATATCGAAGATTTCGCCTTTCATTTTTTCTATCCTTTCGTTCAATTTTTTTTTTTACTTTTTGTCTGGGGATGGCCAACCTTTTTGGGAAGACTGCCACTATTTGATAAAAAAAAATAATTTGCCACTTCCTACTTTTCTAACAAACAAATATGGCATATTGAAAAAATGTTGCTTATAAGCTTATTATGAGATTTTTACGCAAATAGCAAATTTTTTTGATCCAAGGCTATGGAGTAGAAATTTAAAAATAATATAATAAATAAGACGAAAATAAAAATTTCGGTTTTATTGTTGATAAACATTTTACAAGTTCAATCCCTTAGGTTAGGTATAAAATAAAAATGAGTAACTTGAATCATTTAATTCCAAATATTTTTCAAGCGCTCAGTATATGGCTTTTAAATTACTACCTTTTTTACCAGGTCAGGTTTAAATTACTACCTTTTTTACCAGTCAGGTTTAAATTACTACCTTTTTTATTAGGATTTGCTCTTACACATGCTAACAAAATTATTTTATTATAGGTTCACATTAGCCAGTTTTGAGCGATATTTATTTTATTATGTTCATTGCAGAAAATATAACTTATTCACAAGCCTATTTTGATCTAAATTTTGTGGGGCTTTGTCTAAAACAACCCCATTTCAAAAAAATTGTAAGAAACTGTTATTTATTATCTTTTCAAATTTTTTTAAAGTTTTCACAAAGCCCTGATACAACTCCATCGCGCCACACCTTGGCACGCGTGCCGCTGGTTGAGCCACCCCTGTTTTAGTCACTAGTAATTTAACACTTCGGGGGAGAAAACCGAAAATTGTTAAAGGAAATTTTAGTAAGAATCGAAAGAGCCTCTTACCCAAGGCAAGGAAGAGAAAAACAAACTTGAGTTGCATGATGGTGCTTTGCCAAATGATGCCCCCTAACACTGCCCCTCCCTTTTCTAAGCAGACCTTACCTTCTTATCACAAAATCGCGGAAGTGGACTGCTTCCTGGAATTCATTTGTGAACAGGAAGGCCCTGCTTCCTTCGAATGAGGGAGGAAATTATTAATTAAACCCTTCATGATACAAAACTCTATTCCAACTCTAAATAAAATTACTCTCCGAAAATGATTGAAATGAAGCTGTTTCGTGTCGACCGAGTTCTGTAGAACAAAAATGTAAACCAGAAAAATTTCAAAACGCTCCATTCAGCCCAAAACAACTCCATTCTTCACAAGTAACATGCATTTTTAGTGAGTAGCCAAAAAAAATGGAATAGATTAAAAATTTAAGGGGAGTAGAAAACTTTTATACAGACATACTTAAATTGGCTGTTTTCGATGTACCTTTGCACATTATCTGTTATATGTACAGGTTTGAAATTTTTCATACAATTAAAGCATACTTTTTTTATTATACTGAAATGAGCTTTTAGCTCATTTTGAATTTTTCCACAGTTCATAAAATATTTTATCAAACATAGTGAAATTTTTTTGACCCACTTTTCACACAAAAAAATTGTAAAAAATAAATTTTTGAGTTTTTTACAAACCGCTCATTTTAGTATATGTCAGCCATCATTATGAATATATATCATAAAAAATTTACTTACCTGTGAACAATAATTTCTCAGAAAAAGTTAATCGAACATCAAAATTTACATTTTGAGATAAATTGATTTTAATGTATACAGTGAGACTTCTTATCAGCTAGGATTTTAAAAAAATAACTCATTTTACAAAAAGAGATACATGTTTTGGCTTATACCAGACGTTCAACTTTTAAGCAAAAATGAAGTACTTAGTTTACATTTTTCGCCATTCAAATGGGTGAGGTCCAATTTCAACGATTATTTAAAAATAGGTTTTAAGGGCTTCTAATTACCCTAGAAGTTAAAGTCAGGTATTTTTAGAAAGGTTAAAATTCATACAGTTTGAAAATGTAAAAATCTCAAATTGTCAAAAAAATAGGTTTTAGCTTTCCAACACTCCTTTAAAGAAAAAGAAATTTGTTTCGGAACTAATTTTTATAATATGAAAAATAGAGAACTACAATAAAATGTGATACTAAAAGTAAAAGAAGACAAAAAAACTATATTAATTATTATTTAAGTATAATAACCAAATAGAGGGGGGGCAATATTCCCTGTCCCCCTTTCGGCGGACCAACCCTCATTGTAGAAATTATACAACTGCTCCTACTCATTGCTCAGACTGTCAACTCAAATGTATCATCTATGTATGCCTCGAGTGGAAGGTAAATAAATAAATTTAGTACGTGACCACAAAAAACTTTTTTATACTGAGACATATTCTAACTAGGGATTGCAATACCGGTATTTTGAGCCATTTCTACAATTTTGTAGTACCGGTATTTACAAGTTTAAATACCGGTTTTCGGTATTTACTAGAAAATTTTTAAACTATATGTTTGCCAACATAACTATATAATGCATACTTTATAATATATTACATAATTATAATGATTTTTAAAATGAAAATGAAAAAAAAAAAAGAAAAGAGACGAGAGCCAATTCAAATTTGATCAAGTTTATACTAAATTTTCTTAAAATTTTTTACCCATCAACCTATCCACTTTCAGAAGAAACCAGTACAGTTATCGAAGAGGATGACACCGATGTCGGCAGCGAAAAGGAATTGTCTCTTGAGCAAAGAATAGAATGAGGGATAATTAAAAAAATACAAAACAGAAATCAGCTATATCCAAAATCATACGACGAGAAATCGATTTATTTGAACATGAGGGATTTATAGAGACTTGGAAAAAGTGTATATCGTGCATTGCTAACAGTGCTGTTCAATTCTCACAACTTATTTAAAAATCTCTAAACTAAGTGCTAAATAACAATGTGGCTACGAGTGTTTCTCAATTTAAATAAAACATTTATTAAGTATTTACAAGGATGCATATAAAAAAGGTTAAATATTATCGCGCACGCTCATAGCCGTCCGCTTCCTCCAAACACATCTAGAGGAATCCCCTTTCGGAGCGCCCTTTCTCCCCCTGCTGCCACTCAAAAGGAAGAGAAACTCGCCGGCGCTCACCGCTCTTCGGGTCAACCAACCCTTCGCTCTTTGGTGCTTTCACAACATTCTCCCACCTTTGAGTTTTCCTGCTGTAAAAAAAACTCAAACACAACATATAAAATACAACCGTAATATTAACAATATTGGTACAGAATGCTGGTGTTAAAATAACGCAAAATGTACAGTAAACAAAGCTTTGACATAATACATTTTAGGCATATGTCAAACGCTTAGGAGAAATTTCTTTTCTGCCTCTCCTCGTGCGAATGACAGAATCAGTCAGATCTTTTGGTAACGTAATCTCTGGTTCTTGCAGTTCTAGATTATAAAGTCTTTGCACAGGTCTGGCCAGTTCCCCAGTCTCAGTTTTGACTCGAGCGACTCTAAAATGTCCATCTTTTCCAGGAATCAGTTGAATTACTCTAGCAAGAGACCACATAGTTCGATTCTTCAAACTATTTTACACCACAACTACTTCTCCCACCGTTAAGGGTCTAGAATTGATCACATGTTCACATTCACATAATACAGTGTTTAACTCTTCGTAATATAACGAAGCTCTCCCTAACATTTTCCCCTTAACTCTAAATTTACCGTCTCTTCATCGGGGACTTGTTTTGATCTGGGGCATTGAACCGGGGTTTCGGACAACCAGGAGGGCCCCTCCCACCATCTTAAGTAAACAAGCTGTTGAGCCCGAGAAAGAATGTCCGCGAAATTCTTTTCCGAAGGCACGTGTTCCCAGCTACTAACATCGGAAAGGTTTCGGATTTCTTTCACCCTGTTAGAAACAAACACGCCCCAATCTCTAGTACGTTGTATCCATGCTAACGCTGTCATGGAATCTGTCAAATAATAAATACGCCACATCTGGCAAGTTTAAGTCGTTTTTAACAGAAGCCGCGAGTCGGGTTCCCAAAACACATGCTAATAATTCCAAACGGGGGATAGAAATATCTTTCAAAGGAGCTACCCTCACTTTTGCCTGTATCAGTTTCACAAAAACATTTCCTTCATATTCTACCCTCAAAAATACGCAAGCGGTATACGCTTTTTTACTAGCGTCACAAAACACATGCAATGTTAGCCGTTTAATTCCATTAGAGCTCAAATTCAAACATCGAGGTATTTTAATACTTGCAAGTATAGGGAGTTGCTCTAACCACTTTTTAACTTGATTTAAAATATCTTTTGGGAGATTTTCATCCCATTCTAATTTTAATTTCCAAATTTCCTGTAAAATTAATTTTGGTTTTAAAGTCACAGGAGCCGTAAAACCGATCGGATCAAATATATGATTAGCTATGGATAACAATGATCTTTTCGTTATAGCCTTACCTTCATTTTTATGACAGTTAATATTACATGATAAATAATCATCTTTGAGGTTCCAAATTAATCCTAAAACCATAGTTTCAAAGTTATCAGGTTGGCTTTCCAACTCCGAAAAATTTTCAGGATTTAATAAAACGTTTGACTGCCAGCCTCTTAAATTAAAATGTGCTGAAGATAATAATATTTTAGATTCAACTATAAATTTTTGCAACTGTTCTTCGGTCTCAAAACTAGTTACACAGTTGTCAACATAAAATGATTTTCTCAAAATTTTAGCTACATTATCAAAGTTTCCATGAGCATTATCTAAATGGTGATTTAATGTAGCACCCAGTAAAAAAGGACTGGATGTCACTCCAAAAACTACACGACGGTGACGCTAGATTTTAATGTGGTCCCTATTTTCTCTATCATACCACATAAATCTCAAAAAATCTCTATCTTGCTTCCTTACTCCTATCTGTAAGAAAGCTTTTTCAATGTCCGAAATAACCCCAATCTTATATTTTCGAAAACGATTAAGTATAGTCGGTATGACTTCTATAAAGTTGGGGCCTTTCTCCAGACAATCATTTAGAGAAGGGGAGCCCTTTGTTCGCGCGGACGCGTCAAAAACAGGTCTTATTTTACTTGTACTGTTTTCTTTAATAACGGGCCTATGTGGGAGATAATGAACAAAATTTTCTTTGTCGTCATTAACTTCTTCAATTATTTTTCCTGATAACCAACGATCTAAAACATCTTGGTATTCCTCAAATTTACCCGTTGCAATTAATTTCCTTTTAGTACTTTCAAGTCTATTTTCAGCTAATTTCCTATTAGAGGATAAAAGTTTATTATCCAGAACCCAAGGCAAAGCTACCTCATATCGACCACTAATATCTACACTTATGGTTTTTTGAAAATGATTTAGTGTCTCTTTTTGTATTTCTAATTTTGTCTTAGTTTCTACGGGATCTGTAATACCAAGAGAATCGAGCTTCCACAAATCGGAAATACACATATCATTTACAAACATAGAAGTAACATTCATAAAATGATTTTTATCAAATTTAGTTTCATTTCTATAGGTTTTTCCCATAAGCGTCCACCCTAATTTAGTTTTTATTACTACCGGGCCAGATTTTAAATAGAACATAGTTCCAGTCAGTAGTTTTCCAGCTACATCTGCTCCTAATAATATTTCTATTTTTCCTCCCAATTTATGACCGCTATCTGACAAATTAACTTTTCTATTTTTTAATTCATTTATCCAAGGACCATGTCTGATACTCGGAACATTATTGCATATAATTTCTTGGTCATACACATTTAGATTACAAGTATAATAATTATCGATATCAGTTAAACAAATATTATAACATTTATGCCTATACATTTTTGTTTTTGAACCACCAAATAAAGAATGAACAAACTCTTCTTCTCCTTCATATTTAAATCCTAAATTTTCAGCAGTGGATTTTAAAATATAAGATTTTTTGAGATCCGGTGTCAATTAAAGCTCTTACTAAACTCTTATGGTTTCCGTTTTGCAACATAACCACAAGAGTCTGCAAGAGAACTTCAGAAGTGCAAGCTTGATTAGCCAAAACATTAGAGCTAGATGAACTAGCAGTCGTAATATTCTCAATACTTGCACTTTCGGTTTCCAAACCCGATCTCAAAGGCAATTTAGAGCATAATACAGCATAATGCCGTTTATTACATATTATACATTTAACATCTGATCTACATGAATGTGACCCTTTTTTAAACAAATATAACACACGCCTCTCTTAATTACAGCATTCTTCTTAACTTCATATAACATAGAAGCTGCTTCACAACAATTTTCAGAGGCATGCGCTTTTTCACAAAATATACAATTATTATTATTATTCTTAAATTTAAAGTCTTTCCTATTTTTAAAGTTACTATTAAATAAATCTGCAGCAGTTGCAGTAGTGGAAAGATTTCTAATTTGTTCTTATAATTAGATTTCTCAGAATCAAAACTATTTCTAGCAAGTTTTATTCTGTCTTCACTCGATACTTCTATCGATAAAATTTCATAAGAGAATCAAGGTCTTTCTTACCTGATTCATCTGATGAATAGCCTACGTATCTCTCCCAGGTGCGCAGAATTTCAGAGGGAAGACAGGATTCCACCAGCGGGAACAGCATGGCAGCATATTTCTCTTTGGTGACTCCCAAGGACTCTAAGGCTCGTAGCTGGGCCTCAATCTTGTCCTACAGCGAAGATAAATTGACTTTCTTCACTTCTGTATTTTGTAGGACAAGCTTTAAAAGCTCTCTTACATAAACTTGAATCAAGACATCCTCTTGTCCGAACCGCATTCTCAAGTATTCAAAAGCCTTTCTGTAGTTTTCAGGTGTAGCCGGAAAACTTTCAACTATATCCCTGGCCCGGGATTTTGGAGTTGTTGCCTGGATAAGGTACTGGAACTTGTCTCCATCATCAATGCTCTCATCTTCATGAATTCTCTTGAACTGGTTGTGGAATCGCAGCCAATCCGTCAATTCTCCAGAAAACTGCTGGAACTGAATCTTAGGAAGACGCAGAGATGAAGACGAAGATGTAACCAGGCTGTAGTTGTCCTTCTGTCCCAAAGCATCTGTTTTCATGATATTTTTCACACGGACTTGCCAGGCAATCATCTTTTCCGTATAGCCTTCGATGGCTTCAAATTCAATATTGTACGCTTCTTGCGTACAGTTTGTCTCGATCATTAATTCTAAAATGTCCTCGTCGATTTTTTTCAGCTTAACGGATTTTGCATCAAGCATTTCAAAAGCCGTTTCTACGGCATTCTTATCAACAGGATCGTTTTCAATAATTTCCTGAAGATGATTTACAGCCTTCGTGAAGGCTGTCCTCAACGGCGTGCGTGTCAATTTTAAAGCATCCATGATCCACTTGTTTTTCTAACACTCGTAGCCCACCCGGGGGCGCCAGAAAATGTTCAATTCTCACAACTTATTTAAAAATCTCTAAACTAAGTGCGAAATAAATGATGTGGCTACGAGTGTTTCTCAATTTAAATAAAACATTTATTAAGTATTTACAAGGATGCATATAAAAAAGGTTAAATATTATCGCGCACGCTCATAGCCGTCCGCTTCCTCCAAACACATCTAGAGGAATCCCCTTTCGGAGCGCCCTTTCTCCCCCTGCTGCCACTCAAAAGGAAGAGAAACTCGCCGGCGCTCACCGCTCTTCGGGTCAACCAACCCTTCGCTCTTTGGTGCTTTCACAACAAGTGCTTCCAACTAGAGTAGGTGCCGAAAGAGCGCTTTCGACAGCGTTTGCACAAAATTACCTTCCAGGCTTAATGACAGTACAATGGATACATTGTTTTTTAAGATCACATTTCAAAAAATTGTAATAGTACCACAAACTGAATAGTGATATTTACACTTTTTTGTGATTTAAATGAATAAGATATTCCTTTACTTTTTTGTGATTCTTTATATACTGTTATAATTTATAAGTTACATATAATTTTTTGCGATGTTTACACTCTCTAATAAAACTGGCAAATAAAGCAAACAAAAAAAAAACACCTGTGTTTTCTTTCTTTTTCTAAAATGTCTTCTACCAATATTAAAATCGATATCCCAATACTAAGATGTCAAAAATACCGAATACCGGTATTGAACTTTTGGTCCGATATTGCAATTCTTAATTGTAACACTATAACAGGGGTGGACGAACTTTTCCAGGGCACGGGTTACTTCTAATTTTTTTTAAGGCGATGCGGTCCATTCAGTGGGGGTGGGTGGGGTGAGTTAAGAAAAAAAAAAAGATCCACACTATTTATTATAAGTTCGAAATAAATGTGGAATATGTGTTTACCAACGTAACTAAAAAAAGTACATTTTTAAAGCCGCTTTAAAGCAAGACACAAACGTACTAATATCAGCCACAAATAGAATAATATCAAATGATGTATTTATTATCAAACAATTCAAAATAAATTAAAAAACAAGTTATATGAAAAAACGTTTTTAAGTCGATTCCTACTTAGGTCAAAAAAGAAAATTTTTATTTTAATTACTTTTTAATAAATAGTTACAATTAATATAAATATGTATACACACACATATGTCAGAGTCAAATTTAATTAATCTAATAAAAAAGTATAGTAAAAAAAAGAAATCGCATTCTCTCAGAAATTAGGTCAACCCAGGCGGGATTCGAACCCACAACCTTTGGATTAGAAGTTGAACGCGCCCTTCATAGTGCTACAGGGACACAACGACTTTCTATCTAGACTACTCGTCAAGTATTTTCCTTTGTTACTATATTCATTTTCAATAAATACTAATTAATCATTTTTAATATTTATTCATAGTTAATTAATTAATATTTAAAAAAAAACGATATTAACATCACTATGAGTTTGAAAAAAAAATGTATTTGAACTTGAAAGGATGAATAGAAAGTGTTTTATAAACATCTGTGAATATACATACGTAATATATACATATACATAAATAAATAAATTTTAATTAATTAATATATATATATATATATATATATATATATATATATATATATATATATATATATATATATATAGGAAGAGAGTGACAACTAATAGTAGGAATTGAATAAAACATTTTATTCTAAAGTTGGTTCTAATAGTTATAGACAGTAGAAGACTTACCAACCTATCCGGTTCATTGGTTGCGGTGCCGCAGGGAATGGGTTCGAATCCCGGAAAAGGCACAGACAGGATGTAAAAGTATTTTGCATTTGCGGCATGGGGGTACACTAAATAGCCGTCAAGTCACAAGTCCTCTCGTGAGGTTGTTGGAAGGGGAACAGAGGTGGGTGCCTCTGACCACTCCCAGGAGGTTCTCCCTGAAAATTGGGGCAAAACCTAGCTAAATCGTACTGTCACTTGTATGATGCTCAAAGATATGGCTAACGACATGCGTACAACTAGCCCCTTCCCACGATGAATCTCGTGGGCCTTAATATGACGTTAAGATAGTATAAGTAACAACAACAGAAGACAAAAGGCCCAATCACACACGATGCAACCGTTTAGGACAATTTTTCACGCAGCTGAGAGTGAAGGATTGCCGTAAACAAAACGATATGTTTTGACGTCAGCCCCGCTCTATCTCCAAATTGAAAGATTACACGTATAAAGTAGGTAAGTATATTTTCTCTTAGTTAAATTATTCACTGGAATTGGGATTTTTATCGTGTGTGTGTAAAATAAGATTAATTGTAAAAAAAAACCCCATTGAAGTGACTCAGTCTCCTCTCGCAACTATTAACGTTACTATCGAGTGCGCGCCTGCTCTCCTGGGTTAAAACTTTTTGAAGTCTTCTCGCTTTAAATATTAATGCCAAATGTGATGGGTATGATAGAGAGCAACACAGAATTGACTCGTTTTCTAATGACATTTATACCTTTAGAAACGGATGATGGAGGAATTAAATTTTTAATTAAAAATCATTTTGCAATCTGTTCCAATTTAGAAATTAGAGGAAAGAAAAATAACAATAATTATATTCTATATTACTTAAAAGTAATGCTTAAAATAAATATTACTTAAAAGTAATGCTTAAAATAAATATTACGTAAAAGTAACAATAAATACAAAATTAAAAACTTATCTTGTTAATTAATGCGGTTTATAAATAAGATCGCATTTTAGTTTTAGCGCCAAAGTGCATTATTATTGTTTCAGGGGCGTGCGATAAAAATTATGATTGAAAATTGGGTCACCAATAGTGAAAATTTGAGAAGCACTGCTGGCCTCTTTGTTAAAATTCTTTGAGGCAGAGGATTTTCTACAGTGATAAGTCTTTTTCAACTTCTTGCTTTAAAAAAAAATTTTTTTTTCATCAAAAACTTCCTTTCATTCATTTATTTTTCCTAGAAATTTTAAATAACAGCTGAATTTTATTTCTTTTCGAAGTTTAGATAGTAATCCATTAGAAAAATGCATTCTGATTTTTAATTTAGAATTTGAGAAACGATCCTTGAATAGTTTTAAAATTTCTTTTCGGGCTTGAGGACCTAATTTTGGAGCCATAATCCAAAGAAAAAAAAATCCAAGAAAAAAACTAGAAAAATTGCAAGGAAAGCTTTTTGGCGCCTTTATCCTCTTCCTGAAGAATTAAATGTATTTCTTTGATGCTCAAGCACTTAGGCTTTAACATTTTAGAGCTAAAAGAAACGAAGTTACCAATATGACTGATCAACACTACAAATGAACGGAGAGTAGTTCAAGGACACGGGACAATTCCACTGAAGGTGAAAGGGGATATCGAAGATGTTTGCAGTGAACTGGACAATGGGGATCAAAGGTTGCCTTTCTTGGATGAAGCGCCCAGAATTATATTGCTCTCGTCGAATTAGGCATCTAATAAAAACAAGTTCAAAATTTATAACCTTCATAAAATGTGTTAAAAGAGAGAATAACTTGAAATGTCCAGAAATACTTTAAAAATAGGGAGAAAAAAATTGAATCACAAGAGAAATAGTTCGTTATGTAGAAGATGCACTTCGGTATAGAGAGGTTATTTAACAAATAAAATCGTGAAATGTTCTTAGTTTCAGCAAAAAGTTCGCTATATAGAAAAAATCGCAATTTTAAAAAATTTTCAAGAAATTTATTTTTTTATAACATTTGAACATTTTTACCCAATAATAAAATCTGAAGTTCTACAAATAGAAAAATAAGTACAATTAATTTGAACTCAATGGAGAACACGTCTTTATCGTGTGACCGTCATGAAGGGAACCAACTTATTTTACGTCCTGCCTCTGGAACAGAGAGCTCAAACATCATCCCATTGGTGGGGTTTGGTAGTTAGGAGAGGAGAGTGCTATCTCAGACATCATCCCCGTTACTTGCCCATGGTTCAAAATGACAAGGACCGTCGCCAAAAGCTACCGAACAGTGCGACGTTAATATTCCCCCTCTCACTCACTCTATAACACGGTCTTTATTCGAAATCCTTTCTTCTGCCCATCTTAGTTAAAAGCTAATATAAATATTTTATGTTCAATTTGAATTATTTTTATCCACCCAACGCTATTATTTCAGCCACCAATAAATTGCATCTGACCGCTTTCCAAATGACTGCTTTCACCTATAATTAACTTAATCTTATAAAATGCGATATTGTTACGAACTTTGTGTAAAATAGTTTAAATAATTTGTATTTGGATGTGTAATGCCTTTACCTTACTCTAAATTACATTTAATTTACGTTAAAATTGTAATATTCGCAAGCAGCGTCGTCCCTTACGTTATAGTGGCGATTCAATAACTTGGTGAAATCTTGGCAATAGATCCAAGTTGGCATTGTTTTTGATGACCGAGTTGGGGATGACTTTGGCGACGATGTTGGTGACTTCGGGACCCTCTGGATTCTTCTACAAACATGTGGAGAAATACACTAATTTCCTGCTCTATAACGCGAGAGGGTTTTTCTTGAAGTTTCTGCCGGGCATATAAATAGAGATGCTCGCCGATTTCAACCAGTGATTAGTGAGCATTGTTTTAACTAGCGATTAGCTCGATCGTGCTTGTGAATAATCTCTTACATACGTGTATTTTAGACACCGATAATTGTGTTTGAGTGCTATTAAAGGTGTGAAGACCTTCTGCGATTTATTCTGCGAATATTGCTGTTAAATTTGGTACGTAAAATATAGGATTTACGATAATAAATTCTCATCGGTTGGGCAAAAATCGGCTCTATCATCGCGCGTTGATGTCGCCTTCCTTGACACACCCAATTTTTTTAGTTGTCCAGTGCTCGTCAGTCCACTGCTTCTAAAATCGTATCACTGTGGAATACGAGCTCGTATTACACGACAGCAAATTCCTTCTTTACGAAGGCCGATGATTCCTCCTAGTTCAGTCCCCATAAGTTGTTTAAATTTCACCTTACTTCATCGTGGAGGCATACTCAGGTCCCACTAAAAGTTTTCTAATAGCAAATAACCATGCACGATTTTCAACGTCCCACTTCAGCGTTCTATTTATATACTTTCAGCATCAGTTCAAAGGGCACTGCTCACACCACGCATGCGTAGTGACTCTGAAACTTCACTACTTTGCATGACATCTTATAACAGACATTTGTTGCGAATTTCATTTCATTCGGATGATTCTTTCACAGTGTTGTATGGTGTTTACGTTAAAATTGTAATATTCACAAGCAGCGCCGTGTCCCTTACGGTATAGTGGTGTGGTGATTCAATGAGAGCTTGGCGAAATCATGGTGATAGAGTCAAGTTGGCATCATTTTTGGCGACCGAGTTGTTGGCCATTTTGGCTACTTAGGCCACCATTTTGGCGACCCTCTGGATTCTTCTGGAAACGCATGGAGAAATACACTAATTTCACCATCTATGACGCAAAGTGTGATTTTCTCAAAGTTTCCTCTGGGTCTATAAATAGAGCGGTGCTCGTCACAACGAGTCAGTCTCGTTTCAACCATCGATTAGTGAGCATGGTTTGATTAGCGATTAGCTCAGCTGTATTTGTGAATAATCTTTTACATACGTCTATTTTTAATCACTGATAATTGTGTTTGATTGCTGTTGTAGGTGTGAAGACCTTCTGAGATATACTCTGTGAATATTGCTTCTGAATCCTATATTTTAAGAATAGGAATTTCAACAATAAATTCGCATCGCTCATAAAGAATTGTTATTCTTTGCATAAAATACTCGAATCCCGATCAACGTAACAATATTATAAACAGCAATAAATTTAACTTATAACGTATATTAGGTTAAAAGGAAACTCGTAAAAAAGTGAAGAACATTTTATTAATATATGAATTTATTATAATAATTTTTTGCATCAGAACACTGAAAAATATTATAGTTACGTACTATCACAACCTATTGGCTACATTATACGAAACGAAGCACAGGATTGCCAATTCAGCCTATACGACACATGCAAAATTGTGGTTGCCAACTTGGCGAGTTATGTTGAACGTTGGCGATTGTTGCGATAATACGGAAGTACCAAAAAATTTCACGACAGCTGTGATGTTGCTCCAATTATGTCGAGAAACTTTTCTTTGCTATATGGTTTTCTTTTGGATTGAACGATATTCCTACTTAAAGTTTTTGCATAAGGCAGCAGACTTGGTGAAATTATTTCTTCAGATAGCTTATAGAGTGACTTTTTAATGAAAATATCATCGTAGTGAATTTCGCTATGTGTCTTTACCAGTAAAATGCATTTATATAGTTTGTTGTTGTTGTTAGAAATGAAACCTGATCAGCAAATGCCGGATCATGGCCCACGGAATCCATCATGGCAAAGGTCTAAGTGACGCCTGTCGTTAACCGTAGCTTTGATGCCCTTACAGGTTACAGAACGATTTAGCTAAGTTCCACCCATATTTTTGAGAGAGAACACTCTGGGAGTGATCAGGGGTCACCCACCTCTCTTCCCTTTCCACCCACCTCACGAGAGGACTTGGGGCTCGATGGCTATTTAAAGTACCCCCCCCCATGCCGCAAAGACACTATACATTTACAAACATGCATGTCTTCTCTGGGATTCGAAATCATGCCCAACGGCACAGCAGACAGCGTCGCTAACCGCTCTACCGGAGGGGTGACATTGCACCGTTTGATGCTGGAAACATATTTAGAGAATTTACGTTTTACTAAAGTTTAACTTTTCAAACTTTTATAACAAAAGTTTGATTTTAAAAGTTCTTTGGAGATTAACACCTTCCCGGCTTTTCCGGAGCTGAGCTCGGGCACTGTGGAATCGGTCTTTCTCGAATTATTTCCCATGTGCTTTTTCATGGTTCGAAATAACTGGAAAGTACCACTTCGTGGAATTTTTTGCAACAAAAACGACGTTCTATTCCTTTCCTTCACGCTTATCTGAGAGACCCTTTGTCCACCCCGTTCCCGCAACCGAGAAGGAAACTCACTGGCTACTGGAGGAGAGGCGGCGAAGTGAAGAAGAGATTCTAGCGCCGTGTTTTCGAATTTATTACACACGATAAGTAATAATTTCATAATTATCTATGTAAATGTAAAATATGTGAATAAAATTTGTAATTCACGTTATATTCTAAGCTTTATATTTGTGGTTTGGGTGAATTGACTCCAAAGTCCAATAATTTCTGCCGTACAGAAAGGCAACTGTACGTGTAAGTTACTCGTTTATTTAAATACATTTTTTTTACATTAATTTTTATGCGAAGGGTGCTGTTATGTTTAAAAAGATGTGCATGTTTGAAAATAAACATAAAAAAAATGACATTATTTGATTCATAATCCAGAAATAAAATGAACCTGGAGGGGGCTAAAACTCTTCTTTGACCTCAGACTTTTTATTCGATTTATTTATTTTCATTCATTTCCGCGAGCTATTTTGATTTCCTTTCAAAGAACTGCCTCTGGGAGATTATTTGCATATTTCCGCAGTTTAATTGTTTCCTGCGATAATGAATTCTGACTAATGAAGCAGTTCTCCACTCATAACGTTTCGAGCAGAAAGATGCGTGAAAGAGACGATTTCGTGCATCAAAATTTATGATTTCTCTTTTTCTCTCCCAAATTGTACGAGTAGATCTCTTGCATTTTTCTTATTGGGTGCTCATAAATGAATACAACAGTTCGTTGTTAAGGTTACCACGAAATAAGAATAAAATACTGGAAATACACAAATATAAAAATACTGAATTTTAAAATCTAACCCAAAAGGGATTGGGATATTTTCTTTTAACTCTGGAAAAATTTAATTTCAAACTTGGAATAACATCGCCTAAAAAAGATAATATTCGACAAGATTGTTTCATTCCAATTCTTGAAAACAAAATCCGAGCTCAGCGCATGCGCGTGTCATCCTTGATTCTTCCGGGAATCACACAGGAACTAGCGTTTCTTTCCCGGGTTCCCGGGAAATCATACGAATTCTGTACTTTTCTATTCCCGGGAATTATACTTCGTTCCTGGGATTTCCCGTGAATCGATGATTTGATGAAAAGATGATTTCTTTGGATACCAAAACACGCTGGAATAGTTTGTTGCAATGCTTGAAAGATTTTTAGAGACAATTTAGCTATTTTAAAATCATTAATTGACATTAAAGAAGAATAAATGATGGCTAATGTAGAGTTTGAAACTGTGACTACAACTGCAGCAGGCTAAAAGCCAGTAAAAATTGGCTTAGAAAAATTATGCAGTTGAAATGAAATTTTGCTATCTGCAGAAGGTGTATTATCTTTTGTTAATGGAAAATTGAACGAACAAAATTTAGAATCTGTGAAAAATATGAAATACTCTCCAATCCAAAGAATTAATGAGAGACACAATGTTAATTTTATAGTATTAATGCTATACCTGAGTTTTGGGAGAAAATACGAAGCAGCTGTAGTTATTGGCGATATTTTCGCGATTGCCTGGTAAAAATAGTTTGGTTAGACAAGCCCAAATGATAGGGACAAGGCTTTTCTGCGAAGAAGAGGAATCAATATCCAACTCTTCACACTCAGAAGAAGAAAGCATGGGGATTTTGAAAGAAAAGCCGCTGACATTGGACGAAAACTTAGAGAAAGCGATTTACTCTAAAGCAAAAGTTTTCTTTTGTTCAAAAAAAAAAAAAAAGTAAAATTTTCAACAAAATCATGAAACAAGAGATGCAGTTGTTCGTCTCGACTGAAAATCCATCACCAAACATTATAAAACTATGTGAGTCTTTAAAAACACTTCCTCTCATGTCAATTGAAGCCGAGAGAGCATTTTTCGCGGCCAGACTGTTCAAAACAAAGCTTAGAACTAGGCTGAGTGATCAAAGTTCAAAAATTGCTTATGCCTTCTGAAATCCCATTTTGAAAATTTGTGCCGAGTCTGAAGCTGCTTTTCTCATTTTAATGCATTTTATTTTTTAAAATTTTTACTTTCCTAAAATCTCCAGTATTTTTATTATACACTTAAAGCACTTAATCTTAGCAAAGGGCAAAAGTCAATAATTTACAGTCACTCAAATACCTACTGATATGAGGTTGTATCTGGAAAGAGCTGGGTACTCAAGTCATCCACCCAACGCAACGATATTTTAAAAATGAATAATCAATTTATTGTATGTATTTATTGTATCAATTTATTGTATTATATATTTATATATATATAATGAGCAAAAAAGTACAAATATATATATATATATATATATATAGTCCAATATATATAAAAAAATGTTTCAATATATAATCATATACATACACATATATATATAAATTTATACATATATATACATATACACAAAAATATAAACAAAAATATAAAAATAAACATATAGTTATATACCTAAGATAACTAAAAGTAGGAAGAAGGCACATAGTATAAAGACAAATTCCTGGCCTTAGGAACCAGGATTGCAGGTTTAAACAAGTTTTGCGGCGCCAACCTTCACCTGTAATTTGTCATACTATGTACTAAGAGGAAAGGAAAGAGTTATATATGTAGAATTTAAATATTAAAAAATCATTAAACTAAATAACATAGGAACATAAACATAACCTATTAAATCGGAGTTAAAACGATGGCCAAGAGTGCATAACGTGTTCCCGCCAAATAGGGTGAGAGCAGAATCGCGTAAAATTAATTGCGATACGATATAAGAAACGATTAATTGCGATACGATATACGATAATAAGAAATATATATATGTATATATTAATATATATATATATATATATACTTTTAAAAATCATAAAAATAATAATCATAAAATTAGCGTAAAATATAAAGGAAACTCAAAAAATATATATTAAAATTTTTTAAAAAAATAATCATGTGGCGCCATCTATTTAATAATTGTAGAATAAATTAGATATTGTCTAAATTTAAAAAAAACATTACAAAACATAATAACAGTAAATAATTACAGTAATACATATTGTATCATAAAAAACCATTATAAATATAATATATATATATTTGTACTTTTTTGCTCATTATACACTGCTGGACAATTGCTAAGGACGGATCACAAATTGCTATGTAGCATAACATTAAGCGAGACATGAGGCCTAGTAGGATAAAATATAGTTGCTACACTGTTCAGACATTAGAATAAAGAATATTTATTGTTCTGGAAAGTACAAAAGCTGTGAAGCATCTGAAAGAAAAAAAATGTTCATTTGATCTGCGTACGGAGAAATGGAACAATGCATCTATAAAAGTCAGCAGGCACCTTAAAGAAAGGTATCAGTACGGAATATGTCCACCGTGGAGTGTGATGCAACATTCCACATGTCGTACCATACTTTGCACAACATTATCCAACATCTATTGAGGCAGTTTATCCCATTCCTCTGTGAGTGCACGGATGAGGGTGTTCTTGTTTGTCGGAGGATAGTTTCGACCAGCAACTTGCCTCCCAAAGCATCCCACACATTTTAAATGGGGTTTAGATCTGGAGAACACGCTGGCCATACGAGACGTTGAATACCCTCGCTGTCTAGACAATCCTGAACAGCGAGTGTTCGATGACATGTTGTGTTGTCGTCCATAAAAACAAATTTATCACCGACAGCACCACGGAAAAGACGAACATGAGGAAGTAGAACTTCATCAATGTATTGTTTGCCCGTCATAGTCCCATTCGCAACCACATGTAGGCGCGTGCGGCCATTGATCATGATGCCGGCCCATACCATGATACTGCATGTCGGATATCGGTCCTTTTCCTGGATATTTTCTGGACGATAAGCAGTACCACTCTCACGCCAGATCAGTTGGCGTCTACAATCCGATGACAGACTGAACCTACTCTCATCTGAGAATAGTACGCATGCCCAGTCCTGTTCAGTCCAATTGTGATGCTCACGACACCATTGCAAACGGGCGCTACGGTGCTGTCTGGTCAATGGGACACACACAACAGGTTTGCGTGCGTATAGTCCTCCTCTCCTCAAACGTCTGGCAACAGTTTTTCGGGAGATCTGCTTTCCTGAGGCAGCAAGAAACTGATTTGCCACCTTCAGAGCTGTGGTGCGCCTGTTCCTTTTTGCTAATAGGACAATATATCTGTCTTCTGCAGGCGTCGTACTTCTAACACGACCTCCCCCGTGCCATCTACTACACATTCCAGTAGTTTTAAATGACTTCCACAGCCGTGAAACAACGCTGTGAGCGATGTCGAACTCCCTGGCAACATCTGTTAATTTTCGCCCTTCTTCGATCTTTCCAATAATTCGGCCACGCATAAAATCATCTATGTGATGTCGGGAAGACACGCCAAAAATTTTAAGTTCGTCTATTAAACCTTTTCTGTAAAACTTTGACTTGAAACAACAACTGTCCACACGCGTCAAAACCTTTAAAGCTCTTATGAACGCTATCACTTGATGAACAGACGTGGAAAAAAATTTGCATACTCATACTTCTTCTTACTAATATCCCGCACTTATTCTAATTTTCCACATTTTGCTTCCTTTCATTTTGTGGTTGCTATGGATGATAGTGTTATCCGTCCTTAGCAATTGTCCAGCAATTATTTAGCAGTTGTCCAGCAGTCCAGCCAGCAATTGTCCAGCAGTTAATTTAGGATTTATATGTATCCTTATTTTATATTATTTCAGATTTTATTTAAAATTAACTTGTTTTTAAATTTTTTGAAATTTTGATGTATTTTCGGGAATGGAAAACCCGGAGAAATCAGAAACCCTAACTGGAACCATTATCGATTGGTTCACTGAAATGTATTTATATAGAAATTGGATGTGTGTTGTCGCTATGTAAAACGAATGAAAACAGTGCTCATCAATAGGGAATCATTGTAGACGGAAATATTTATACTGTAACTGGAAAAAAATTTGATTTTTCTATAAGATTATATAAGATTGTCATGCAGTTTAAATCGAATATCTTTTTAGTACTCTTATTCTTAGAAAAGAAATTTTGAGCTACCTTATTATTTGTCATAGCAAATCGAGAAAGAAAAATGAGAATTAGTATGAAAAAAGAAAAAGAATTAAAATATTCTCTGTGATTTTGGTGAGCATTACTGGCCTCAATTGTTAAAATGTTTTTTTTTTAAAAAAATGACTAGAGATGAAATTACATTTCAAATTTTTGTGAATGGAAAAATACACATTAAATGAATCTCGTGCAATTTTAGGAAAAACCAAGAAGGTTTGCACACAAATATTTAATTAAATACTCGAAGAGGAAACGAAAAACTGGCACATAAACTATTTAACCTCATTCTGCTGTTTGCGATATTTTACGATGACAGTTTGCTACAATGGATGAAATCACCACGAATTACCATATTTACATAAGTTTTAAAAATGTACCGATTGTTTTGGAAACGATGTTCAGAAATGTTAGATTTATCAATTGACTTTTTGCTCTTTTCCTTGTAACATCGCTTCATAGTTTCATACGATTACCAATAATACAACGAATTTCATAGTGGATACATTTGTTACCTCTGTGACATTACCACAGACAAAACTTTTTTTTGCTGTTGTAAAAATTATTCAAGAGAAAGCCTATTTGTCACCTCTTGAAATAGATTTTCGAGGAAAAGTGTCATTGAACGATTCCTGTTTATTGGTGTTTTTTAAATACAACACTTTCGTGACAAATCAAACAATAACTGAACCATGCTTGTTTTTCACTACAAACTAGTCAACTTCTTAATTATCTTGAAACAGCCTATTTTCTTCTAATATTTTTCTCTTGCAAGATATGAAGGGTAGTTAAAAATAAGTTCCACTCATAAAATAGTCACTATACTCCATTGTTGTCTATTATCACTAATCAGAAAAAAAAATCAACTTGCACCCATACGAGTCGAATCAAAGAGCAAAATTGATATATTTGATTTCTTAAGAGTTTTCCACCTCAAATTTTCATAAATAAATTAATTTCTCAGAGCAATAGGCTATGGCAGGGCCACTTAAAAAGGCGTGGCGAGGGGCAGGGCGTGTATCGCTGATCTAATTCGTGGCGGTGTAACACATTTCTGGAATGGATGGTCTGGCATAGGTGAACGAACGATACCATATTCGTGGTGATCGTGTGAGCAGTTGCAATATTTTGAGTAAAATGGATTTATGGGTTGCGTCGTCATGTGTGACTGCTTAATTGCGTCATATGTCTGACGGTATGGTTGCTTTTGCGGTGGATAGATGACTTTACGACTGCTGCAGATCACTTTGCCCTGTCAGGGTCACCAATGAAGGAAGATTCGATCTGAGCACCTTCTGTTCCGAAAACGAGTATCTCAGCCATCACGCCTAAGCGATTGTCATCGCGTGGGGGCTATTACTGGTTTATATCGATATCACACCACCACACTACCACCATGCCAGTGATTCAGTGAATAGGTGAATGAACGGTATCATATTCGTGTCGAGCGCGTGAGCAGTTGCGTCACTTGCTGGGTAGTCAAAGAAAGCCAAGTTGGCGAGCCTTTCTATTTCGTAGGCATACTCCTGCAAACTTTCTCCGGTCTTCTGTAGTCTGGTTTTCATCTGCAGGCATGCGTAGTCTTTGGAGTATTTCTGGCCAAACCGAAGATCCCGAGCATTATAGAGGGAGTTAAAGTTCAGACGCTCTGTGTTGGGAAGAGTCTGCAGTACTTCAGATGCTTCTTCTCTAAGGGATTCTGCTAGTTGACATACTTTCACCCCTTCGGTTCATCCATTAGCGTCTGAAATTATGGAAAAGTTCGTCTTGTTTACCTCCCAGTTGGTTTTTCCGTCATAGGTGGACAGTTTCCCTAACATTGGTGAGGCAAGCACAAGTACTGGAGAAGCAGGCACAAATTTTCTTTCATTATCCTCGTTCCCACAAGCTAGAAGCTTCTTATCAATGTCTTCTACTAGCTGTGATGCAATGTTAAAATTTTCAGCCACTTCTTCAATTCTTTCTTTAACTTGCTCTTTAATTCTTCCCCTACATTCTTCTCTTCCACTTTCAATGCTATTTTCTCTCCCACGCTATCGCTAAAGTATCTTAGCCATTCTGTTCTTTGCCCCTCTGCATATTCCTTATACTCTCCTTAGTCTCTTCTCGACTGTTCTGCATTTCTTGTTGGCCGCTTTTCAAGGCATCGATGATTTCCAACAGTTGCACATCCATCGCTTGTGTTATCGGCATAAGATCTCACTTCTGATACCAAAAATGTTACGTAGATCCGGGGATCGAGGATTTTATGCAAATCAGTCGCAAAGAACAAGACAGTTCTTTAAGAGAGATGAGAATTTATTGTCGAAAATCCAATCCTTGAAATACAGGATTCGGCAGCAATATTCGGAGAATAAATCTCAGAAGGTGTTCACACCTTCAAAAACACCCAGACACAATTATCGGTGTCTGAAATGCACGTATATAAAACATTATTCACAAGCAATCGCTCGTTCCACAGCCGAAGTAATCACTAAAGCGATACTAACTGAACTTTTGTCAGAACCAGACTGACTGACCTTCGGGGATCTCTTTCTCCATTTATATCCTTAGCAGATAATTCGAGAAAAACACATTTGTGCCATAGGTCTTGAAATTAGTGGGTTTCTCTACTAATTTCTAGAAGAATCCACAGGGTTCCGAAACCGCCAAAAATGATCACCAAGTCGCCAAAATGACGTTAACTTAGCTCTATTGCCGTGATTTCGACAAAAAAAAATTCCCATTAAACTACCATTATAACGTAAGGGATGGGGTTTGCTTGTGAATATTACAATTTTAACGTAAATTAAATCTAATTTAGATTGATAAAGGCATTACACATCTAAATACAAATTATTTACACTATTTTACACAAAATTCGTAACAGAATGTTTCAAAGTTTCAAAATAATGTAAAACATTAGAAAATATGTACCAGTTTGATATTAGTTTCAATTATCAATAACAACTTGAGAATCGTAACTGGCTCCGACAAATCAATTTCCAAACAACAATGCATATTTCTATCTGTGCTCGATCCCACAATCAAGGAGTTAACTGCGCGTCATCAAATGAAGCATTTTCGTTAAATATCCCCTGCGTTGTGAAGTTGGAGGAGATACGAAAGCAATTTCTTGTCCTATTCAAAAATCACACAATCAAAACTCGTCTACACCTGTTTAGTCTGATAATGTTCTTCGCGCTTTTCACGTCAAAAGAACCTGCTCACAAGAAAAGTCTTTCTGTTTCGCACAAAAAAAATATCCTTTAAAAAAATTAATTTTTTCTAATATAAAAAAAATTCAGCTTTTGAAATAATTTATGGATTTGGTGTTTATCATTCGTTAAATAGGTGATTTTTTCCTTCATTTCAATCGGAGAGTAAAAAAAGAACGAAAAATCGCTATGTTCGTTAAATAGGGGTTTGATAAATTGGGGTCCGACTGTACTATAAATCAAGCAACCCATTATTTGAGGGAACCAATCTTCAATCTATTTAAAAACTATAATACAAAGAATCAAACGGTTTAATATATTATTACAATTAAGAAAATGAGTTTTCGAAGCATAGTATAAATTATTCAGGGAGGATGGGTCAACGTTCAATCAAAATTCTAAGCAGAAAGGAAATGAGAGAAATGAAAGATATAAAAGTCACTAATGTAAAGAATACCTAGTAAAGGTATGGAAAACTATTGATTCAACACTTAACCGGAGCAAATCAGTTAATCTGAAGCCTAGCTAGATAATCTACATATTAACGATTTTCAATCCTTAACGGTAACATTTACATCCGGTCAAAACATATCACTTGTTTTTTCTTCTTCAATAAATCCACAAATTTTTAATTCGAATTTAAATTTATCGTATAAAGTTCTACATTAATAACACAGGTCTGCAAAAAAAACTTTTTTTTAAAATTGTTTTGGTTTTATTAACCGATCTTTATTTAGTTATTTGCGCTGATTTCAAAAATGACATGGGTTTTTTTCGATCGCGTAAGGCTTGCCTACAAAATAAAGGTACAATATTTGAAAAAAGTGCAAAAAACGAAAATTTTGGATTTGTTTTTATTATTTTAACATAAACTAAAAGAAAGAAAAACAAAGATAAATAGCTTAAATAATTATAATAGCGATACACATGTGTTGAAAATGCTATTATAAGTCTTTGTAAAAACTTTTTTTTCCCATCGAAGCTTCTTTTAGTACTTTTTCGGCTGTGTTCTGGTGAATTTCCCCGTTTTAACATCCCACAGTAGTCTGTCATCATGTTGACATTCCAACGACTTTGGTATCTGCGTTCCATTTCTTTTATATCCTGATGAAAACGTTCTCCTTGTTCCTCACTTACAGCCCCAAGATTTTCTGGAAAGTAGTGCAGATGTGAGTGGAGGAAATGGACTTTGACACTCAGGTTGCAGCCCAATATTTTGTAGTTTTGTAACAATTCAGCAACTAAAGCTTTGTAGTTTGGATCTTTTTTGTTCCCAAGAAAGCCTGTTACAACAAGTTTAAATGAATTCCAGGCATTTTTTTCTACCATTTCCATTTTAGTGACAAAAGTTTTATCTTTTAAAAGTTTTCTTATGTCAGGCCCAACAAAGATGCCCTCTTTCAGCTTAGCATCGGATAGATCAGGAATCTGTTCACAAAGATACTTGAAACACTCTCCTTCTTTGTCTAATGCTTTCACAAACTGTTTCATTAGCCACAATTTTATATGAAGTGGTGGAAGCAAGATCTTCTTAGGATCTACTAAACTTTGTCTTTCAACATTTTTAACTCCAGGAATAAGAGCCTTTCTGATTGGCCACGTCTGCTTTACGTAGTGTTGTTTCCTGTCACGACTATCCTATTCACAGAGGAAACATGGAAACTTTGTGTAACCACTTTGTTGACCTAGTAACAAAAAAATAACTTTCAAATCACCACAAATGGTCCATTTATAGTCAGAGTAGCTGAGTTTATTAAGAATAAACTCAAGATTTTTGTAGCATTCTTTCAAATGGACTGAGTGTCCAACAGGCACAGAAGTATATTGGTTACCATTGTGAAGAAATACAGCTTTCAAACTCCTTTTTGACGAATCGATAAAAAGTCTCCATTCCTCTGGTTCATACATAATTTTGAACATTTCCAAAATTGCAGGTACATTGTTGTAGAAAACTAGGCCCCCCTCTTGCGTAAAAAAAGGGACAAATTCCTTTTCTCTTAATCGGTACCACGAAAATGAAACACCGGAGTTTAACAAATGTCCGTCTTTAAGTCCAAACTTTAAAACTTCCGCTGTGTCCTTTGGGAGGCCCAGATCTCGTTGAGAGAAAAGTTCAGGGTCATTTGTACCTGGATCGTAACCATCATCACTGTCGCTGCAAATATATGATATTTGGTCTAAATCGTCTAAAATATTGTCCAGGGTATCCGGAGGTGAAGGAATAGGCAAGTCAGGTCCATGAGGTACAGGGCAAATAGCCGAACGTATGGTGGTTGGGTATGAAATGTCCTTCCTGTTTTTTGAATTGAAACCTTGCACTGAATAAGAACAAAAATAACAGTCATCACTGTGATTTTTAGGCTCTATCCAAATCATGGGTACTGCAAAACGAAATGACTTCTTCTTACCTTGAAACCATTGCCTCAGTTCTTCAACACACACAGAACGCACTACATGGGGTGCCCAAGATTTATCTTGGTCCCCTAATTTAATACCAAGGTATGCAAAATACACCTGCTGAACAAAATTAGAAAGGTTCCTTTGTTGCTTCTTGACGGTATAAGATCCACAAATATAACAGAAACAGTTAGGAGAGTTAACACATCTTCTAGTAGTCATTTCTTTTAAATACCGTAGCACAAAACTGTTTGATGCTTACACCACAGTGGCTATCTCCACACTGAGTCACTGACTGCAACCAAGGTCACGGCGCACGACGCCTAGCAACCAGTAGGATTGGGGAGGGGGCAGACGGAATGAGACATATCTCGTTCCAGTAGGAACTGGTATTCCGTGTTTAGATTCATTGTCTTAGCAAATAAATAGAATAAAACTGTGTTTGTGAATAACATACATTGTTTAGTAACCTATTCACCATAAAAGATCCATAATTCAGACCAAATTCACCAATTATATAGGCTATAATATTGAAAAATCGTACGCATACTGGACCTGAAACCCCCTGAAAATAAGAAAAATTCAGATGAAATTTGTGACTTATCTAAGGGTGATGGAATTATAATATTATGGATTAAATATACAACAATTTTTTCATCGCAGACCTGTGAATTGTTGGAATAGGGAATCCCAATGATTATAATTATAAAATCAAATAAGAACATAAAAAAAAATAATTCCAAAGTATAAAAGGCAATTAGAAATGAAAATATTCAGTAGTAACATGAAAAAAATAAAAAAAAAGAATAAAAAGAAAAGAGTCTTAAAGTAGTCGCATAGGATGTATAACATCTAACATGTTATTGTGGTAAATAGGCAATACTAACTTTTTTCCTGAAAAAAATATGAATCGGGTATGAGATTGGAAATAATTTTCTATCGAATAATTATATCTTCAATGAAAATTATATTTAATTATATATATTTAATATATATATTAAAAGAGTAATGCAACATTTTATCAAAAATAATTATTTTTGTTCAATTTGGGGAAGAGTGGAGACAATAGACTTATGATAACTAAAATATGACACATATACTTGTGATTTCAAAGTATTTAAAAATCGTTGAAAAACAGCGTCAATAACATTACTACTGTTAGCTGTCGAAATATTTCGATTTGTATTCATTTCGAACTTTAGTTCGTCATTCATAAAAGCTATGAGTGGCTCAGCTTTTGGCAAATTGGAGTTAAAGTTAAAATCACCACTCAAAATCAGGGGAAGCGAGTGATAACTTTTTTAAAAGAGCAGAACCACCTTCGTTATATGGTAAAAGTACAAAATGCAGGAAATCTTTAATTTTTAAGTGAT
The DNA here is from genome assembly GCA_019973935.1 of Trichonephila clavipes. Classification (NCBI taxonomy): domain Eukaryota; kingdom Metazoa; phylum Arthropoda; class Arachnida; order Araneae; family Nephilidae; genus Trichonephila; species Trichonephila clavipes. The sequence continues at coordinate 810,840 of BMAU01021387.1, read as the reverse complement.
AACTTCTATTGGCGCGATTTGCTAGAGAGAGAACTTGAATGAACGTCACGCTCGGGAATGTAACGCTCCTTCGGCTTATTCGGAAAGCATGCTCCGACAAGATTGTCTCTTTCCTAAAAAGAAATCACGTGACTAAAAGAGAGGGACGTTCTCCCAGGGTTTTTATTCCCTTTTCTCCCCCTCCCTCTTGATGCAGAAGCAATGCTCACCCATAAACAGGTACTCCGACAACCCATTCTTCGTATTTTCTCCCCTTTATTTTTGTGTCATTATTGAATTTCTTTCTTTTTAGTTTTGAGGGCCCGATATATTAAATTGATGCATTTATGCCAACATCCCTAATTATGTATAATTTTAAGATATTTTGTTTTATATGAGAAATTAGTGTTTAAATGTGAAATTAGTGTTTTTTATTCTATCAAATCTTAATTAACGTAAAACTATTATTAATTACTTAACCTAAAGCTGCACACATTTTATACTAATGCATCGTTATTGCTGTGCGCCCAACTAGTCATCTTATAAACTTGGCAACCATACGTTTTGGTTTTCTTTGTTTCCCAAAAGATGAACAGCTGATTAAAATTTCGAAAGAGACAATCCCTAGGAAATTTAAAAATAAATCGGATGATATTTCAAAAGAAGTGTATCAAGTTTTAAAGTACATAGCGGGTTATTCCGTTTATAATATAAAATTCGAATGCTATGATTACAAATATAAATTTGTTGTAGATAAAATCAATTTCGATTCAGAAAATGTCGAAAGGGCAAAATATTTGAGACTTCTAGATAGAGGCAGGCCCTCTTTTCCGCATAGGAACGCTAGGCGCATGCGTAGGGCTAAAAAAATTGGAGGGAGAAAAAATTAAAATTACAGAGAACGTGTACAACCACCTAGTGTTTATTTAAAAAAAAACCCAATTATTTTCTTTCATTTTTTATTTCTAAATTATCAAATCTTCGTTTCGCTATTGGCCAAATTATTATGTAAATCACTTGGCTTTTCTTCCCAATTAATATTTTGTTTCATGCAAATGGTTATTTAATTGTTCTCAAAACTCGAAATAAAATCTGTATCACAACGTTTCTCAAACTGTGTGGTGAACCCACCTAGAAGGCCCCGATAACCCTACTTGGGTGGAGGCGTGATCATATCGCGAAAAATAGAAAATGAAATATTTAAAATAATTAGCAATTTAATACAATAAATTACAATTTCAAATAATTACAAAATAAAATACACTCTTATGTAATAAAAAATTAAATACACATTCACACAGTAATATAAATGAATCAGTACTGCACAGAGTATTTGATGGTTAATTTATCAATATTCAATTAAAAACAAATTTAGTTATTATATAGTGATTCCCTTGGGCTTGTCATATACAAAACTATATAAAAATATGTATCTTGATAATTAGTACGGTTTATAATTAAAGTCGTATTGTATCGCAGTTTTACCATCAAAGTACATAATAATTACATTCAACAAATTGTTACCATAAGAAGGGGGAGCGATGAATATTCTGACTGAAAATTGGGTCGCAAATATTGAAAGTTTGAGAAGCACTGCTTTATCGCAATCTACAACACTCTTTTTGGTGTCATGACTCCCTTTAAAATCTAGGCAGGATATCTGTTTACCTCGAGGGCTCAATTCTTCCCCCTCCTTCCTCATACACCAACAGATTTTTAATCTTTAGCATAAAGATTACGGCTCAGCCTTGTTTATCTCTTTTTTTAAAAAAACAACTTAATTCCCTCCTTCCCCATAAAAAATATGTACATACCCTGCTTCAGTTTACTAGTTTTATTATTAATTTATCGTGTCAATACGATTCATAAATCCAAGCTCTTAAGTATTTTGTGTGGGTTTGCTTTTTTACTCTGGGCTTTAAGAGACGTTTGCAGCTCTTCAGTCTTCTCCCTCTTTGTATCATTAAAATTAAATATTATTCTAAAAAAATTTTTTCCCTTTTTTTTATAAATATGTATGGAAAAATTTCTCTGTATTTACCTATATATTTAAACATTAGACAGGCGTAAGACAATTATTCGTATAGTAAATTGTTTATCGTCAACAAAGTTTTTAGAAAATCAGTGAAAATATTCGGATTACTCCTAAAGCAGGCAGAGTCTATTTTATTGGTAAAAATACCACCGTGGGAAAATGTTCTCTGGAAGGGTTCCCTCTGTAAAGCCCCCAACAAAAAAATATTCTTTATTTTATGACCTGCCCAAGGGCTAATAAAAAGAGGGTTGAAATGACCCTTCATCAAATATTCTTTTTCGAAGACAGATAGCTGACGCAATTTCAAATCAGCAAATATACGCATACAATTTCTTCAATTGTTCTTCATTTTTTTAAAACTGCAAACGGTAATTAATATTTTACTTTTGATTTATTTTGTATTTTTCATTAACACTTAAAAATGTACAAATATTTTTGTCATATTAAGGTAAAATCAAAACATATGTTTATTATTTGCTTTCCTTTACAAAGGTGGCAGTAAAAATAATGTTCCGCTTAATGAAATCTATTTTTAATTTTTTTTTGTAAACTTTCCATTTTACATTAGCTAATTTTAAGACTTCTGTCTATATTTATATATATATATTTCAATGCACTTTTGTAGTACTTTTATGTTAATTAATATGCATCACTACTGGATCTCTTTGCTTGAATACATCTTCTAAAAACACGCTTTTCTATGCGAGAACAGTTTTATAAAGATTAATTATTAGTGTTAATAGGAATTTTTTCATTTTATCTGATTGAAATTACTTTACATTGAGAGTCAATTTTTTCTTAGATGTTTCTTATATTCTTATGAGCCTTTCATGAGTGATATTTGTCCCTTTTTCCGGTAAAATATTAGACATCCTTCTAATGTATTAATACATAACTTTTATCTGAAAATATTTTAAGTGAGAGTTATAAAAAAAATTAATACAAATGTGGAAATATTAGTCTATGACCTAAAAAGAACTAAATGTCATAAGCTTTATATTATTGACAGCGACTGCGAGTAGTGCAGTATTCCTTCCTTTCGTCACATCATCAAAAAGCTGTGTCATGTCCTTTTTCTCTCAGGGCATAAGTTTTCCTACCCCAACTCAAACATGGAAAACAATGATCCAAATAAAAGCACGACAAAGTACGGAACAAAGCTTGACGAAGTTTTTTTTAGATATTTAAATAACTTTGAATCTAAAGTATTTATATCTTATTTCAGCTACCATAAACCTATTGTTTCTTTCTTAGAATTCAAATAATTAACAAATATGTATATTAAGCAAAAAATATTACTTAATGAGTACAGACATATGAATAAATAATTTTATATGATAATACTAGTATAATATCCTCTTGTTTTTTATTCACCTAACTAATCCCTGAAATAACATTACAAAATTTGAAGTTATCACTTTTATCGCGTGGTCATAAGCACACACACTTTTTATTAACCGTTTGATTTGAAGAAATGTATACGACCACCGAAATCACTGTTTGTCCCTTTTCAAATAAGCATTCTGCTGCATTTATGTCCCTCGACATCGTGACTAAGGGATTTAGAGTCGAGTGCTTGATGGCCACTAGAGTAGGACCAATGCCATATAGTTTTGGTTTGACGAGGATAGCGAAAAGACACAGCCTCGCACACTCATTGGTCAAATCAAATAGCGCGCGATTACGTCACATCCTGTTACACACATCCGTCCCTTTTCACGAAATCATTCCTAACAAATATCCAGCAACCGAGAGGAAAGATGTTACACATCAAAAGGCGTTATAAATGTTCGAGAAAAAATATGAAGCACGTATCTCGATGACGATCGATGGCGAAAAGTATCACAATGAAGAAGCACGAAGTAATACTTTTAAATGGTAATTATTCTGAGCAAGTTTATAAAAACGACACAAATATAGAATCAAATGATAGAAAGACAAATAATATTTATTTGTATATGTATAGCCAATGTTGCCACTCAATCCTTTGAAAATGTAATTGTTAAACTGTTGCCAGATGGGTCCGGTGTATTAGAAAAATATTGTCTCTCTCTCTGCTAAATAGTAACGTAAAAATAAATGTAATCGTCACGTGCACTTTTAAGGTTTTGTAGAAAAGTGAAAACTAGGGGAAAAAATAATCGTTTGCTTGAACTAAAAAGTAAAAAAAAAAAGTTAAGACAAAAAAAACATTGCTACTCTGGTGAAGTTTTCTGGACTAATGTTTACATTATTCATTAAAAATTTAAGGTATTCTTCATTAATAAGAAAACTTATCGGTATTTTTCTTATTTAGAAATATATATAAACTTTTTGTTTTGAAATAAAAGGTTTTTCCGTTAAATGTACTTTCAAAAGACATTACAGATTTTATTTTTATTTTTATTTTTAGTGAACATGTATTTGTATACATCGCTGATGAATGATAGGCAGATTTTTTAATTTAAATTGTTCACACAAATACTCAGTCATAAAAAATAAATTATTTTTCTTATTTTGATTCTAAAAATGTATTAAAAAGCAAACTCGTGTAAGAGCATGTAATCTATCCAGCGCTGGGTTTTTAAAAAGGTAGTATTTCTCAAAGAACGTTTGCACTTGTTTGGTAGGATTATCATTAGGTTTTATTGATAATTTTTGTATATTTATTATAAAAGTTCTGTAAGAGCATATAGAATGAACTGAAGCAACTTATATTTTTAAAAAAAAATAATAATGGTATATATTTAAAGAATTTACATAAAATGAAGAACCGTATCCGTTGTAATAAAACCAGATGTATCATGTTCTAATCTTATCGGCCGACTTTAGATTCGTATCTAATCAGAGTTAACCACGAGTCACGTGATTATGGATTGCTGTATACAATAAAAAGTAATCGGCTGTTTTGCTTTGAGCTGTGTTTATATGAAAACTACTTCATGCCATAAAATGAAAACTTTTTTAGTCTTTAAAATTTAATTAAATTCCCCAATACTGAAGCGCGAATTCGATTAAAACAATTTGCTTATGTTACAAGTACTTTTTTGTGTTCTTAGCAAACTTTTGTATTTAAACATTTTTATTACTCTGTTGAAAATATTCATTTCATCAATAACATAACTCCTAACTGGTGATTTTATTCCATTAGTTATATAAAGGATGAAATTATAAAACTCCAAATTTCCTTTTTTTTAAGAAAAGTCAAAAATTATTTGAAATTTCTTTAAAAAATTCAATTTTAACTATTTTGAATTTTTCTCATGGTGAAGTAAATAAATATTGTAAGACACTTGATGTGAGAGATGTTTTTCGTAAATGAGAAAAACTAGTGTCTCTATAAACATAATTTCTCTTCAAATTTGTAGAATTTTTGAAGAATTATAAACTTTCTTAACAAATAACTGCCAATTTAATGAAAGGAATGTTGCGATATAAGAATAATTACAACGTAGCTCATGTGTGTCGTAGAAGGAGACAAAAACGGAAAAACTGATACAACAATAAGGATCTATGACAGGGGTTAGCAGGCCAATGCTTGAGAGCCGCCAGCGGCTCTTCAGATTTCTATCTTATGAGTTATTAAAAAAACTATTATACATACTAAAAGTTATAGTATTGTTTTTCTTTGTAATTATCTATTGAAAAAATGCACCTTAAAATTACAATTAAAATTTTGACCGTTTGGAGATTTCTGTATTAATTTATTTTCCATTGAAAATTTTTATTGAGAATCAGTAAAAATTTAAAATATTAACTCTAAAGCCGTAACAGTCTAATGCAGCGGTCGTCAATCCAATGCATGCCTGCCACATGGGGCTCTTGGCATAATTTTCAGTAGCCCCCTGCACAGCTCTGCAAAGTTTTGTATATTTTTGAGAGAACGGAAGTTGATAATTTTGTAATAGACATTATTTGACAAATGTCTTCGGAGATAGAGAGAGAATTATATATATATATTTACTTAACACTGCAAAGCTGCACGACGGACCTCATTATTTTGACCCATGGCCAAGTGAAGAGTACGACACTTGAGATGTCCCCCTTACCCCTCTCCTAATTTACACACCACACCAAGGGGTGGAAGTTTGAGCCCCGACAGATTTAACGCGCATCAGCGCCTCTACACGAAGGGTCTTAAGTGGTACTAGGTTCGAATTCCTGGCAAGCCGGCCACAAGTCCGTTACCATTCTGCCAATTCAAATGAAATAAAAGAATCTTGCTAGTGTGTTAATGCATTATTTTTTTATTTCTTCAATAAAACATAGATATAAAATAATCAAATGAGTAAGTGTTTTTTAAGATCGCTCTCAAAAGAAACGTGAGGGGTGTTGGTGGTGGACATCGTAATTTTGAATAACGGTCGAGTGACGGATAAGACCCAACCTGGTACCTAACTCTCCAATCTTCCTCAGCGCGCTAACTAGATAACTTTGAGCCTTGACAGGGTTAATGTGCATCCCTTTCTCTACAAGTAGGGTCTTCAGTGGAATCAGGACTCGAACCCACCACGAGTTCGAGACCATGACCACCGTCACTCAAAAACAATATAAGAAAGAAAATACCTTTCAAAATAAACATTTCAAGAATTACTAAAATACAAGTATTCCTTACAACTTAAATATTTCAATTTATAGTTCTGATTTATCATGCATATTCAAAAAAACATAAGAAATAATTTTTAAAAAAAATCAAGCAAATTTATAAATAGTTTTTTTTAGCAATTTCTCACCAGTTTAAAGTTTTGAGGAAAAAAAAAAATCTTTAAATTATATTTTTATTATGCATGTAATTTTTTTAAAAAAATAATCTTTTTTTGAAAAAAAAATAGGAGAAACTGTCTGTGAGAAATATAAACCAAAAAAGCGAATTCAATAATGCAAAAAAATCTGTTGATGAATTCCGAGCAAAACTGTTGCATTAATAAGAAATAAAAACTGTGTTTCAAACCCGGCTTCGCGGTCTCCAAAAATTAGAGAAAATTTCCATTTCAACTGGTGTGTGTCAGTTCACATTCTAGAGATAAAAAGCAACATCGGAATTCAAAACAAGGAATTTTTCTCTTTCCTTTACAGTCAAACACAAACACACATTTTTGAGACGAAAAGAAGGGTGTAAAATTTATAGACGGGGTTTAAGTTACCGCTAAAGTGCACAAACCAGTTAATCTGAAAATTAGTGAGGAAATATACACAGGTAAAGGAAGCAGGACATCATACACATTCAAAAAATAAAATTTTCAATTTTAGTATTAAAAATAGTGCATATTTTTCTGAATCTAAAAATGTATAACACTTATGTGTTCATTGATAAAATAACCTTAAAATATGAAAAAAGTAATTGACAAAAATGTAAACAAACTTTTACAAAAATGCTTTGTTTTTTCAATATTTCTCAAAAGCAAAATTTCTTTTAGGTACACTTTTAAAAACACTATTGCACTATATGGTTCCAAATTCATTTTACTTCTTTGCCTGTGCTTATAGTGAGCCATTTTTTTAATTCGAAGAAGCACATAGTTTTTTTAAAAAAAATAGTTTTGTGTATGAAAAAGGAAGAAAAAGTAAAAATTTTCATAATTACAAAGTTTTATAATTTTTTTAAAGAAATTATCTTAATATTTTACTAAAAATTGTATTTTGTGTATTGTTTTATATATATGCCTAAATATTTTACATATTTAAGAGATACTCTTTTAAAAAGCATACCTAAACATAAGCATTTTATTTTATCTCAAAAAATATGTCCAAGTTAAATTAAACAGAGAAAAAAATTACTAAAAAATTATTTCTGTATTTCTGCAGAATGATTAAAATATCTATATATTAAGATCACCAAAAATTCTAAGGTCTATTGGGAATTTTGAAAGAAATATGTCCCATATGCAAAGAGTCTTCTTTTTGGCATGTTGCTCTTTGAAGCATGTCCTGGATGTCTTAATTGACAGAATCCGTCATCAGTCAATTGAAAAAATAAAATACAAATACTCAAATGGTTTAAAATATTACTACAATTCAGAAAATTATTTAGTTTTCGATATCTAAATATTCAAGCTAATACAGTCATCCTCCGATTTAATGAATGCATCGACAACACATATTTTGTTTGTTAATTTGAGGTTATTCATTATATCGGGGTATAAAGAAAAATACGAATTCTTTGCAGAAAACTTTATTATAAACAACTACACCAAAGTATTAATAGTTTCAATTAACATACTTTTTATTCAAAAGCAAAAAATAGTAATAGATAATTATTATGCACCTGCTAATTGAATATTTTTAAATACTGTCTGAAAGATGTTCGGCAATCTTCTTTATTCATGACTGGAAAGAGTTTTTTTGTTCGACTTTTTGCAAAAAAACGGAGAATACTGCGTCAATTACATCCTACAGCAAAAGGTACGTTCTTAGCTTCCAAACAATGCAATGTATTAAAAAATATAACACAGTTTTAATTGGAGTTTTACTATAAACTAGTATAGGAGCTTACAAGAAAAGTATTTTCTGTTAACAAAAATGATGTTATTTTGGAAAAAGAATTCATTTTCTTCTGAAACAAATTAATAACAACAACAACAACAAAAAAGATTTTTAGCTGTTGAAAACATTCGTTAATACGATGTTTAATATTCGTTAAATATTGACTTTTTGCTTTCATTTTAGTTGTTAGAAAAGAAAAATTCATCAAATCGCGCAATTCATTAAACTGGGGTTCGGAAAATCGGGGTACAATTGTAATTGAAATTATCTTCTTAATACATTATTGATAGATTCATACATCATTAAATAATCAATTTCATATATACTGCTTGTGCCGTACTTAAAAAACATTTAAAACTAGTTTACAGAATTTCATTTAAATTAACTTTTTCTTAACACAAATGCAGCAAATTTATCTAAATTGAAATCGGATTTAACATCACTTTTTAAGAATGTGTGGGATTTATCTAAAAGTCTATATTTAGTATTAAAACTTTACATGTGCTACATTAAATTTACATAAAACATTTTTATCATTATATATATTTCATATATCATATATATGAGATATCATATATATCATGTTTCAGATCATTCCTATTATAAGTATATATCATGTGGAACTTGCAAGGGATGATCTCTTCCAAGTCGAAGCAGACGATGCATGTTCACGGGTCTGAGTCCTGTTCACACTGAAGACGGGCAGATACGTGAACTGTGGCGTGGTGGGGTTACAGATTGAAGAGAAATGCTTTGCAGATAAATTACAGAATACAGGTGCGGTTTCTAAAAAGTTTTTCTAAATCTACCTAAAAGTAGAGATTCGAGCAAATTTATTTTTTGTATAATCTATATAAAATAATTAATTTATATAAATATAACAGTTAATTTTCTTTGGAATTATTAACCGTGCAGTCATATTTTACTAAGTTGAGATGAGAATCAGGAAAACTTAAAAGTTAATTTGCCACCTTGATAGATATAGATATGGTGAGGATGAAAAGCTGAAAAAACTTAAGAGTTAACGAAAATTGTATAGATGCATATAACAGTGCAAGAAAATATTTCCACCCTCTCCAAGGACTAAAACATAAGAAAAAATCAAAATATTCAATTTTTTTTCTCTGTATAATTGAATTGGTGCAACTTATAAATGAAACTTTTTTTTCCGATCTCATTTACATCATTTTGCCACACTGAAGATGGATTAAAACATGTTAATGCGTATAAAAATAAGTAAAAAAATTATTTACACAAGAAAAATGCATACCGTCAAAGCAAACATTTTTGAACTGATAAAATTTTAGACTCTAAAAGTTCTACAATTAAAAAGTTATTAAAAAATTCGTATATTTTAAAAAATAGGAGAAATTTCTAGTAATTTTAAAAGAAGCAAAAAAGATCAAATAAAAAAAAACGTAATTCCTTTTTTTTTTTTGAAAACCAATTGGAAAAATATGAGTACAAGGATTTCTAGAAATAGAGTACGAGTTATTAAGAAATGCCGGCAAAAGAAACAGAAATAATATTTATAATTGAATGCGGGAAAAATCAAAAAGAAAAAACACAATAATAACTGTTGAAAAATTATGAAAAACCGAAAAAAAATTGCTATCAGGAAAAAAAAGATTTATGATAAATGCTATGAAAGGTTATGAATCAAAGTTCTTAAATATTGGATATAACACGAATAATTTTCAATTTATTATTCCTGTTATTTTAAATTTATTCAAAAATTTCGATTTCCATTAATGATTATCATCGATCAAGGAATGTTTAAAAATGCATTAATTAAAAATAAAATTGATGTAAAATAAAGCGGAAAATAGCAATTTGCTGCTAGGAAAAATAATTATTTCTGATATATTTTTTTACGATTGTGGCTGCGTAAATTTGTACCTTAAGAGGACTTGGTACCGTTTGAGCTACTTTCTTTATTTATGTATTTAAAAATTTTATTTTAGCATTTTATATAATGTTTCTATTCAAGAAAATGATACTAGATGAACTTTTCACATATTATTCACGCAATTTTAAAAATTTAAATTTTTTGAAGAAAATTTGGAAAATTTCAAAATCTTACTCCTTTTGTAAATATTAATTTTTTAACCTAAATTTTTTTTTGTAATATTCTTATGGGTGTTTTCAACAGTTTTAGGGATCGATTTTACAATAACAATTAGTTTGGGAGAAAAAAATTAAAATGTTGATATGAATGCTAAAAATCAACGAAAAAGCCGATATCTCTTACATTTTAATTTAAAAAAAAACTATTCAGTTTAAAGCAAAATGTATCCATAATTTTATTACATGGTTTATATATAACTGGCAGGAAAATAATTGAAGTGATTGGTAAATAATTGTGGAAGGAGTAGCACTTTGAATGCACTAATGTTTCCAAAAACACAAACTGAGAAAAACTACTTTATAATTCTGAAAAAATAATTATAATAAGCTTAAATAAACTTAAAATACCACTTTAAGATATTAGTAATACATTTTTCTTTAAAATAATTGCATTTTCATATTTTTTCAACCCGTACATTTTTATAAATGATCAATTTTTAGAGTGTATTAATTGCACAAGAGAATTCAAGAAAAATGTTAAAAAACTTTTTTCTGTCACGACAGAGAAATTTTAGTTTTTTTTCTTCTTATAATACTGAGGTATTACATTTGTATGAAAAACATATGAGGGGAATAAGATCTGAAAATATAAAATTATTAATATAAAATATCTTAATTCAAAAATTTTACATACACACATTTCACAAAGAAAAAAAATGATTGTATTGTATTGCCTCGGTAATATTCTGCTTTATATATTACACATTCTTTTTTTAATGTTATTATTTCAATTTTTAAAATAGATTTTTTGATCAAAACGCTTTTTCTTGCTTTTTTTCTGAAAAGGGGCTGGGGCTGAATTGTCTAATTTGTTTTCAAATGAAGTTTTATTCAACTTCTAACCTTCCGACATGCACAAGTGATATATCAATCGAAAGATAATAATGAAAAGAATAAGATTAAATAAAAAAAAACCGATAGGTCTGTCATTTTTGGGGTACCAAGTCTTCTTAATATACGCAATAAAACTCTAATAATTATGAAAAAAAGAGAAGAGGAAATAAACATTTTTTCTTTTTCATTCTGAAACTTTAATAATTCTATAAGACAATGCGTTTCAAATACACTCCTAACTTTTCAGTCACTGTTTAAAGCATTTTGCAAAATTTCTCGTAGTGAATTTACATTTCGCATTTACTTGATTTTAAAAAAAACTAGCTGCAATTGTAAAAAAAAACTTAGTTTGAAAACAATGGGTAATGCAACAGCGTATTAGTGGTGGTGGTGGTGGGACTAATCCCCATCCGGTCTAGTGAAACTAGACCAGATCCATGAGCCCATCAATCTGTACAAATCCTAGGAACAGCAAGGGGGAAGCAACAGCCTCCTAACAGGAAAACCCAAGACATTGCAGAATGTGCTAAGGAGAAAAATGACTGATGTTTCATTAGATGCAAATTGAGAAGCTTCTTTTGCTTCCTTCAAAATTCATGCACCTCAGGCGACCAGTAGAAATAATCTGATATGATCATGATGATCGTGAGAATGTCATCTGATATGATCTGGAACCCTTGAATGTTATGGTGGATACCAGGGTGTCTTTGAAAGTACCATGGGTGTTCAGGAGGGACTACCCTGGTTCTACATATAAATTCTTTTGCCCTGGAGTAGATATCAGTCGATGTAAGGACCATGGGGTCTTCCGGATCCACAGGATCGCTGGTAGCCGTCTTCGCAAGGTCATCCGCTACTTTGTTCCTGGGCAGGCGTACATGAGAAGGGACCACTGTAGATGAAAAAGGTATATCGTGCTATCGCCGATAGATGGCCAATTCGATAAAGGTTAGATGGAAGATCGGCTGTCTGTCAGAATCGAAATTTCAGAAAAGTTTGGTCTCTTATGTTGTTAACTAATAAAAGACCTCTCACACATGATAGCTTTTATAGCTCCGTTCTAAAGATAGAAGCGTATGAGAAAAATGCACTGCTGGCCAGCGTAAATGCAACACCCTGAAGGAAGCATGCAAATAACATGAAATTTACAGCAGGCATTAGCGTAAGTGAGATATGCAAATCATTAGAATTTCAGCGCAGACACACATCACGCGCGCATGTGGCGCCACCTCAAAACGCTATTTAAGGCTTGGAGATTTCGACGATTTCAAGTTCGGCAACTGTGTTTTTTGTGGTTTTTTCAAAAAACGATCAGTTATGTCTCGTGGAAACAGTGATCAGCTTTTGATCAAGTATCCGAATTCGACAGAGGAAGGATAGTGGCCTACCGAGATTGTGAATTATCTTTCAGGAAAATCGATAATCGTGTTAAACGAAACCAAACAGCTGTAATGCGGATATGTGACCATTGGATTTAGGAGGGTACGACTGACCGACGTGGACGATCGCATCCACCTCAGTGCACAACTTCATGTAAGGACAGGCAAATTGGCCGCATGGCAGTGCTCAATCACATCACGAACCGTAACACAGCTCATTGATTCTGTAACGCATCATTCAGTGTCTGCGCGTACCATTCGACGCCTTTTACAACAGAGTGGTCTGTCCGCAAGACGTCCATTGCTTGATCTACCCTTGACGCAGAACGACAAACGTCTCCGCTGCCAATGGCACGATGAAAGAAGGATGTGGGTGGCAGAATAGAATTAAGTTGGCTTTACTGATGAGTCACGCATCTGTCTGCAACACCACGATGGTCGGATTCGAGTCTGGAGACACCGTGGAGAGAGGATGCTGAACAGCTGCGTTACGCACCACCACACTGGTCCTGTACCGGGTATTATGGTATGGGGCGGTATTGGATATCACTCTCGCACTCCTCTAATATGCATTTCCGGTGCTTTAAACAGCCAGCGCTACATCTCCGAGGTGTTGGAGCCAGTTGTCCTTCCTTACCTTCAGGGCTTGACCACAGCCATATTTCAACAGGATAATGCGCGACCACACGTGACACGTATCGTCCAAAGTTTATTCGTCAATCACCAGATTGAATTACTTCCCTGGTCGGCTCGCTCTCCGGATCTTTCGCCGATAGAAAACACGTTGTCCATGGTTGCTCAACGATTGACCCAGATTACACCCCCAGCTGTTACACCAGATCAACTTAGGCAACGTGTGGAAGCTGCATGTTCTGCTGTAAACCCAAGAACACATCCAAAGGCACTTTGAATCAATGACGAGGCGTGTGGCAGCGGTGATATCCAACAATGGCGGTTACTCTGGCTACTGATTCTGGCAGGAACCCCACTTCACAGAAGTCTATAAATTTAATCATTTGATACTTGGTCAATATGTTATTTACAAAATAAATTTTGTTGTGCTATCCCTTGTCTTTCTTGGTATTGCATTTACGGTGGCCAGCAGTGTACTTTTATAATTTCCGGTTTAAAAATAATTCAAGTTCTGCCCTCGGTATAGAGTTTTCTTATTTTGAATTAAAAATGTAGCCCATGAAAATGATTCTGGAATATTTATTTGTCTTTCTATTTTATTTTTAGACAGAAAGAATGATGGTCGTCATCCAATTTCCCTAAATCGTAAGTTTTTTTTATAATTAATAGTTAGAAATAATTTGATTGAAGGTGCTAAAATGCAAACACTTGTTGCATGTTTTTTATTTTCCAGGTTCCAGGCAGTATTTTATTTAAGTATAATGTTCTACACCGGCAGGGGAATACTAAAGAACATATATCTTATATGTTCCAATGGTTAACATTAGAGAAGGGAATAAAGCACGGAAAAACATTAGACCGAGAAAACGGATGGCGAGTTCTTGAATCTAAAAGGCATTGGGAAAATTTGTTTGAAAAATTAATTGCATTAATGTCTTAGCCTATCATAATATGACGTTTAGAGGTCACAGAGAAACTCTCATAGCAGACGAAGACACTAAGAATTCTGAAAACTTCATAGACTTGTTTAAATTGATATCTATATATTTAAATATAATCCTACGTTATGGGAACACATAAATCGCATTGATAATGAACAACTTGCACACCATTATCCAAGCCACGGTATTCAAAATAAGCTGATCACAATCACACGTCAAACACAGTTACCAATGAAGTGATTGGTAGGATGAAAGAGGCAAAATATTATTCTTTTTTACTCTTCTGCACTAGAGACTGTAATAGAATTTAACAAATGTCGGTCATCTTAAGATATTGTTGTACATCAACTGGAAGAATAAAAGAAAACTTGATCGAATTTCTTGCTGTCACTGAAATGACTGGGGAATATTTAACCAATGCAATGCTGGGAGAGCTAGAAAAAAATGGCTTAGATATTGAGAACTGTCGTGGACAAGGATGCGACAGTAGAGCAAATGTGGTAGGCATAAGTGGGAGAGTTAAAACTCTAACATTAAACAGAGGGCATTTTCACACCTTGAGGTGGTTATAGCTGGAATCTGTTATTGGTAGTCGGCAGTGGCAACAAAAACATGTTTTTAGTTTCATTCAGAAGATTTTTTTTTTTTGCTATTTTCAAGTTCTAGCAAACACTGGAAAGTTTTCAATAATACATTAAAGCGTACTATCAAATCTTTATCAGACACAAGGTGAGAAAGAGTCGAGGCGGTGAAGGCAGCATTATTACAATTTGATGGTACTGTTGAATGCATAGGAAACTTTAAAAAAACGAACGGAACAATTTGACACATTCAGTGTGATTGCAATTCCATTTTAAATGAAATGTTCAGTTTTGAATTTATCGTATCATTACATGTATGGTGTGAGTTATTAACGCGTGGCAATACCATAAGCAAATTATGGCAATCTGTACGAGCCTATTTATGCATTACTCTTGAACATTTGCTTATATTTTCTAGCTGGATCAAAATGTATCGACAAACTGGATACAGAAAATGCTTGTCTGATGCTCGTCAGTCAAGCATTTAGGATTTTCCAAAAGATTTTAGAAATAAAAGGGTAGCCAAAAAGAAAAGAATGTTTGAAAATGAAGGTGGCGATCAACCTATAGAGTCTGTCAAAAGCCGGTATAAAACAGAGACTTTTTTTAATACCATGATTGATTCTGTGATAAGAAATATAGATTCAGGATTTATGTCTTTAAATCAACATTATGAAAATTTTTGTGTTTTCTTTGACTTAAACAAGTTAAAAATATTCCCAAAGAGCAAATACCGAAAACCTGTCAACAGTTACACACAGTATTGCAAGTAGGTGAGAGCAGTGACTTCCAACCTTACGAATTATATGAAGAATTAATAAATATGATTCCAAAGTTACCCAATATCGTTACAGACATTAAACAACTGCTCCAAAATGTCCCAGAGTATGATTTGAAATAAATTTTCTTAAATATTTACATTCACTTTCGAATTTTGTTTACAATATCTGTAAGTACCGCTTCTGCTGAAAGGAGCTTTTCAAAATCAAAGCTGATAAAAATTATGTAAGAAATACAATGGGTCAAGAAGAAAGACTTCCAGAGCTTGGGCAGTTTTATCTATTAAAGCAAATATAGCATCTAAAATAAGTTACGAACCAATCATTAAGGGTTTGAGCAAAACTTTAAAAAAAAACCTAAGGAAATAGAAAGTTTTCTAATTTTTCGTTATTGTTTAATGTGCCCAAGAAATATGAGTAAAAAGTTTGTTTTTTTTCTTTATGAATAAAAATTGAGTTTTCATTTTATAAATCCTCTTCTTACGACACCAGAGGGCCTCGCGAAATGTATCTTGCCCACATTAAGTTCAGGTCTCGCGCTGCCACTGTTCAGAATATTCGTAAAAATGAATCAAAGATATTTTATGTTTGTATTTCTTCTAAAAGGTTTAAGATGTATCTGAAATTTCCCTTAATTTTATTTGTAAGTGATGCCCAAGTTGACTTTTAGAACACGTCAATTTTAGAGCAAAACTAAGCACATTCAAAAGTATACATAAAAAACAATAACACTTGAAATAATTCTTGTAATGAATAAAAATAGTTAAGGAATCGTTCACGGTAAATTGTTTCTCTTAATTTAATATTGAAACAAAGAAAGATACAAAATTTATTTTTCATTTTAATATAGTATTTGTATCCCTTCAAAAACAAATTACCAAATTAATTCGAATCTCAACCGCATTTTTTCCCCAATTTCAATGCTACAGAGCATCAAGTGTGGATTAGAATCGAAGGCGGAAAGAGATTCGTTGGATTAGGCGAGAATTGAACTCAATGCTGACGGTTAGAGGAATTACAGGTTCATGCATGTGCTGAAAAGGTTTTAATGCTGGTAAAATAGATTAATTATTCGCTCCTTATTAATTTTCAATTGAAATTTTCTTAAATTTCGTAAATATATATTAATAAATCATTTTATATTAGTTTTTACTTTTTACAAAAACGTGTCGAAAATTTGAGGTGCAAACAGTGGCGTAGCGTGGGGGTGCAGAGAGGGACATGGCCCCGGGTGTGGCAAGCATCGTGATATTTATATTAAAAAAATATTTCAAACTCGAAATGATGCCCCCGTGACGAAACTAACGGAAAGGAGTGAAAGCTTTAATACACGCACAGATGCTGGAAGTTTATTAATCGTAATGCAATCACATTCGTTTTTATGTTAGGTTTATGGTTACCGGTACTGTGTGAAGTCAATGATGCTCAAAATTATTTGCAGAGGGACTAAATATACCTCAATGTGCTCAAAAATACGTGCTTTACAGACCGTATTAGAAGCAAAACGAGAGGAATTCATGGATGACGCTTTAATATATGCTCAAAGATCATGTGAAGAGCTTGAAATTTCTTTTGAACCACCAAGACGAATCAGTGGGAAGGAAATATTTGGCGACGGAAATTAAGATGTTCAGTTATCGTGCGAAGATGACTTGAGGCGAACATTTTTCTTCAATAAGAGTAACTGCTGAAATTCGAGAAAGATTCCAACATTTGCAGAATCTAGCGCAAAAATATGCATTTTTTAAGGCCTGAAGCGACATATTCACATGACATGTATGACATGGATGAATTTAACTTAGATCAAGCTCCACAAGACTTTAATAAAGAAGAATTCCAACTTGAGCGCGTACATCTACAAGCTTTCGTAGGCGCAACAGACCATGGCTGTAAAATAGGACTAATTAGGTCCGCCTCTCTTAGTTTATTTAAATATAGTCAAACCTCCATTTAACAAGCGTCTATATTCCGAATTTTTCTATCTAGCGAACTTTTTCCTGGAACCAAGAACATTTCACCTAAAGGCATATTTTCATTTCATTTCAAAGGCCTAAATTTCATTTGGTGCCAAATTCGCCGTGAGCAATAGAATTCTGGACATTTCCTCCAAGAAGTGCAACCTTCAACACCTATTGTCCAGTTCTCTGGAAACATCTTCGATATCTCCTTGGGGCCGCGGTAGCCGAGTGGTATAGGTATCGGATCGTGGCTAACCTTGTCACGAGTTCGAGCGCAGTACCACCAAAGACCCTCCGTGTAGGGCAGCGATGCACGCCAAATCTGTCGAGAGCTGAAACGTCCTCCCGTTGGTGTGGTGTGGTAGTTAGGAGAGGGGGTGCCAGCTCAGGTGTCGTCCACATCACTTGATCAGGGTTCAAAATGACGTGGTCCGTCGCCAAAAGCCTTCTTGTAGCTGAACAGTGCGACGTTAAGATCAATCAATGGATATCTCCTTTCACCCACAGTAGAGTCTTGCATCATTGAACTTGTCTCCATTCATTTGTATTATTGATCACCCCCGTATAGGTAACTTTGTTTCTCGTAGCTCTAAAATGTCGAAACGTAAGTGCTTGCACATCAAAGCAAAAATATTAATTCTTCAGGCAGGGTGTGAATAAAAATTTCATGAAGTTTTTCTTACGGTTTTATATATATATATATTAATTTACAAAAATATGTGAATAATTACTTTTTTTAAAATATAGTGTTTATGAATTAAAAATTTGTTTTACATGTCTTATATATTTTCAATTTATGAGGAAAATTGAAAGATGAACCTCTATATAACGAACTTTTTTGGGGGATTTAGTGACTTCGTTATATAGAGGTCCGACTGTATATTATCGAGAGTCCAAACTTGAAGATGGCTTACCAAACATTATCATAATGTTGATAATTTTTTCGAAATCTGCCATTAGTAATGCCAGTTGAGAGAAGCTTCTCTATAAGCTAAAATTAATCAAAAACTATCTCAGATCGACTATGTCCACGTTAAGGCTAACAAATTTAGCTATTCTGGACAATGAACATGGCATACATATTGATATTGACAATTGTATAAAAGATTTTGCTCTGAAAAAAACATGAAAAGTGAATTTTTAATGAAAAAAAATTAAAAAGCTACTTCTTTTAACGTTTACTAATTTTCTTGACTAATAATTAAAATAGAGGCGACAAATTTCCGGTCTACTCCAGGCGGCGAAAGCCCACGCTACGCCACTGGGTGCATATTAGATTCGAATAAATACAAAAAATCCCATTTAATAAAATTATATTTTGGTTAAGACATTCTACATTAGATGGCAGCACAATCCCTTAATATTTTGCATATCTATATCTCGTAGAAATATTACAGTAGTTTCTTTAGTTGATCGGTTCATTCAACAAATTGAAGAGTTTAAACTTAATTGCAGTTAATTCATTGCAATAACTGGATTTCTCAAAGGAACTTTTTGTTATCAATAACTTCTGATTAGTATTAACTGTATTTATTCAATGCCGCCTAGACAAAGAAGCTCTTAAATTGTGAACGATTTATTTAAGTACCCTTATTCAAAAAAAATTGTAAATATATTATTAAACTTTTTAGCGAGATTCTTTTAGCCATTTGTCACTTTTCAAAAAGGCCAGCTTTCATCTTTAATGAACTTTATTTTCTAAAATACGTTGAAACACGAAAAAAAATTTTTTTTTTTGTATTAATCCATCGATGTATTACAGCAATATATTCATAACCAGGAATTCAAGAATAAAGAATCGAAATGTGTGTGTTGTAATCCAAAACTCTACAGGGCAGGGGCGGCTCTAGGGCCGGACAAACCGGTCTCCTGCCCGGGGCGGCAAATTTTAAAAGCGACATTTGGATCGCATTTGAATTTTTTTGTTACAAAAAAATTGATACATTTTCTGAAGTAGAATTGGGGGTGATATTTTGGTATTTTATTTAACATCTTATTTCCTTATTTTGTACTCTATATGTTTAATCTCAGTTGAAATTTGAACGGTTCGAGGTGGGAGTGTATGTTCAATCATGAAATTGGGCATGTTTACGCATCTTTCACTAGGAACTTTCTTCCTATTCCGGAGTGGAGTCATTACGAGCATTCCATTCACCCATGCGATGTTCGGTGTCAGCTATCCAAAAGGGGGCAGGGGTAATAAGAGATTTTGTTACATTTAGAGCCACAAGAGATATTTTACTTTAGTCTTAAGTGTATTTACTATAAGTTAAAATAAACGCTTGTGATTCTTACCGACAGTAGACTCTTTTTCGAAGAAATTGGCCAGCAGAAATTGGGCTCTTGCATTTTACTGGTTTGAAATAATAAGTGGTTACTATGTCCTTAATTTGAAATTATTTTGCACTTTTTGAAACTTAAAATAATACAAATAAACCGTTGTACTGTGTTTTTGTTCGCAATAATTATTCAAGTTTTATAGGTGTGTATCCAAGTGAACAATTTATCTGTTTTGATTATAAATTTTTGCTTTGGAGAGAGGAGCGGCATTTTCCATTTTTTGTCGGGGGTGGCAAAACTGCTAGAGCCGGCCCTGTACAGGGTTATTCGCTAGCAGATCGACAAACCGGTAGGGGGTACAGAGACACGACTCGGGATCACATAGGAATGCATGATCAAAAATGCCGTAGTGGCGAGCTACGGTGCAAAGAAGTCGAGAAAAAGAAGAGAAATAGCAACACACTAATGAGACAGAAAGCATTTCGTTGAGTGGTTGTACTGCAAGAGGGGCTCGAAAGTGTCTGATTTGCTTCTTCTAGGTTCACATAAAGAGTTTGGTGTACGAGACGCCTGTTCCTTCAGTTGAAGGAAATGCTTGAATATCTGTAGCTGTCGCAGGGACGTCTTAAGACCTCCTGAGGCCCTACACAAATGTAGATCCCACATATGACAGACAGTTCATAAGCATACGTTGTCAAATACTCGTACAAACAATAACACAAAAAAAAATAAATGTGCATGATTTACAATCTCACATAACAGCTCGAACGCGACTACCGCCTTTTGACTGAAACAGTAATCATGGTGTAATGTGTAGGCCTAAATCCGTGCGTGGACGACAGTCATCACATGTAGCCAGTAGATATATCGTTCGAAATTCCCAGTTCTTCGGAGAATGCAACCGGAAATAACATTTGATCGTTGAAATTATTCGAATTAGGATCTTTTTAAGGCTGAGTCAAAAACGAAATGAAGCCCCCATTGTGGACGAAGCCCTGGGCCCAGGTCCAGTCATCCCATGCCTTAAGATGCCTCTGAGCTGTCGAGAGGATATGTGACATGCCAAGAATCTTCCAGAACGTAAGGAATTTCACGCAACGTCGCTGTCAGGCACTGGCGTAGCTAGTCCTGAGTGGGCCCTGTATCAAAATTCCTTGGAGACATTTTTTTTGGAAAAGAAGTAAAAGACACTTATTTGAAAGTGTAAGAACGTTACACATATTGGGGCTTATGTAGATTGGGGTCCCCGTATCATTGATACGACTGATATGGTGGTAGCTAAGTCACTGCTGTCAGGCCTAACCGACGACTTCTAGCCGTAATTTCGAACACCTGTTGTAGTACAACCTTTCAATAAAATGTTTTCTGTCCCAATAATGTGTTGCTATTTCTGTGCGCGTTTTTTTCTGCTTCCTTGCACCATAGCTCGTAACCGTGGCATTTTCGACCCTGCATTACTGTGTGATTCTAAGTACATCGACCATTTTGTCTGCCTGGTGTGTAAAATTGCGTGAGGAAGTCCTATTTTGGGAACAGTTTCTTCGTCATTCGGCTTTCTCTTGTCGGAATGATTTTTTCAATCACAGAAATGAACGGAAGGCAGTTGCTTCGAATCAAATAAGCCGCTCAGAGAGCAGCGTTCCAAAAGGGGAGACACCAAATTACACAAAGCCCACATGTTTTGAAATATTTTGATTTCAACGTCCTTGTCTGAAAACAGGTGATAGATGCCCTTGGATTTGTCGGTAAAAGTTAGATGAATTTTGACAACTAATAGTCGGATTCAAGTTCCTCGTGAGTCAATATTAACATCGCGCTATTCAGCTACTCCAGGCTTGCCATTTTGAATAATGGTCAAGTGACGAGGACGACACTTGAGCTGGTTCACCTGAGCTGGTGAATGTTAACGTCACACTGTTCAGCTACACCAGGGCTTTTGGTGACGGATCTCGTCATTTTGAACCATGATGACGAGGACGACATCTGAGCTGGCTCTGCCTCTCCTAACCACCACATCACACCAACGGGAGGATGTTTGAGCCCTGGACAGATTTAACGTGTATCGCTGCCCTACACGGTGGGTCTTTAGTGGTACTGGGCTCGAACTCGTGACAAGCCAGTCACGATCCGATACCTTGATCACTAGGATACCACGACCTCAATTTTTGTTTTGCAGCTTTTGCACGAAATTTTCAACGTGTTTTTGCTGAAACCCTTACTTACCGACGGAGTTCGCTTGTATTTTTGGGTGAAAACACGGCGTTTTTAATTGGTAATACTGCATTACATGTTCCGAACGAAAAACGTAGATCTGATGCTCGTATTCGGAAATATGCAAGCTGTGGCGTTTGAGATAAATAACGGTAGCTTGATATGGGTTAATTCAAATATTTAGTTTATTTACTTCAAAGCTATTATTTTCAGTTTATACGTTGAAGTTATTAAACTTATTAAAATATTATATTAGGGCTCAAAACGGTGGTTTAGGAGAGGAGGAATCCCTTTCGGCAGCTGCTCACTTGAAGGTTCGAAGCATCTCTCGCTGATTCTCCTTCCCTCTGTTCGGGAATCGGGGAGCAGGCCCTTTTTAGCATTTCGTTACATCCTACTAGTGACGGGAAAAGAGTCCCTCGGGATGTCAAAGGTGGACGTGCGATCCAAGAGGGTACTACGCCATAATTCAAAGTTGCACAGGGCATGTGAGGTGATTATTTCCACAAAGAAGCCAACTCACTGCTGAGGAGCTGCGGTAGCCCAGTGGACAAGGTATCGGATCATGACAGGCATGTCGTAAGTTCGAGCCCAGTACCACTAAACTCCCGCCGTGTAGGGCAGCGATACACGTTAAATCTGTCGAGAGCTGAAACGTACTCCCGTTGGTGTGGTAGTTAGGAGAGGGGGGTGCCAGCTCAGGTGTCGTCCACGTCACTCGACCATGGTTCAAAATTACGTAGTCCATCGCCAAAATCCCTCACGTTGCTGAACAGTGTGCAATGTTAATATTCACTCACTCACTCACAGCTGGGAGACAAAAACGTTACAAACCTAATGACATTCAGAAAAGAAACAGGAAATGAACTGTCCGAATAATGTGGGTTCTGAGTACTTACATGCGAGGGACTCGAATCCGACCTTTGACTTGCAAAATTCTGGTTCAAAATAACGAAGTCCGTTGCCAAAAGCCCTCGTGTAGCTGAACAGAGCGACGCTCACTCACTCACTCTCAAAACAAACAATCACTCTCAAAACAAACACTCACTCTCAAAACAAAAATTCACTCACTCTCAAAACAAAAATTGGACATTTCGGGGGAAATGAACAGAATTTCGCTAATCTAAACTCATATTCGAGTTCCATATTCTGCGCTTAATTTATTTAATTCTTCCCCCCATACAACACTCCGAGAAACACTTTACATTAGAGCAAGTAAGTGAACATTAACGTCGCACTTTTTTCAGTTACACGAGGGCTTTTGGCGACGGACCACGTAATTTTGAAGCACAGTCAAGTGACGTGGACGAAACCTGAGCTGGCACACTCCTCTCATAACTACCACACCACACCAACGGGAGGACGTATCAGCTCTCGACAGATTTAACGTGTATTGCTGCTCTACATGGCGCGTCTTTAGTGGTACTGGGCTCGAACTCATGACATGCCTGCCATGATCCGATACCTTGACCACTAGGCTACCGCAGCCCTATTTTACATTAGAATGCTTCTACAGCTGTGTTCGGAAACCCTCTGTTTTATCCATGAACCAAAAAACTCAGGAGCTTTTCGTGCTTAAATTTAAAGTTTAACTCAAATTTGTTGCTATGTCGGTACTTTGTGTGTGTGTGTGTTCCCTCTCCTTCACTGGCACAAACCTGATTATGGTATCCGAGTGGAATTTGGTGCTAGTTTGATATCACGGCCAAGTACTGTTTGTCGCCAAGCTGTATGAAATCGTCAGGAAGATAATTTTAGAAAATTGTTTTGAAATACATTGAAATATATTTCAAAAGAAGAATATAGGAAGATGTTGAGAATGACCAAGATCAATCCATAAATAATGAATAACAATATAATATAATAAAAAGTTACATGTACTATTAATATTTCGCAGTATATAATAAACTTATAATATAATTTAATAGTAATTATATATAATATTCATATAGTATGATTTTATAAAAATTACTATATATAAATAATATATAATTTAATAGTAATTATAAAAAAGAATAAAATCATCGCATTGTAATATAAAAATTATTCATAAGAATACTCATGTAACGTAATAATTATAAATAAAGAGTATACTAATTATAAATTAATAAAAAAAGAATAAATATAGATAAAGAACATAATAATAATTATAAATAACATGATATGAAATAATATTTATAAATAAATATAATAAAAAAAAACAATTTTTGTAAGTAACGAATATTATATGATTATTACATATAATAATTGTATTTTTATATTATATTATTAATAAAATAATTACATAATATATGTTAACATTAATAAAGAATATCAATTTATAAGTACTGGAGAGAGAGAGAGAAACTCGCAATATTCCAAAATTTGCAAAAAAAAAAATATCAAGGTACCCATAGTGTAATGTTATCGCACATCTTGGCGAACATAAACAACAACTTGGTGCGTGCCCCGTGATATCAAACTAGCTCCAGTAATTTAATCTATTCCTGCTTAATTTTTCTCTTCTGGGAGCTGCTATGCATTTACATGATTTGGGTGTTTTTTTCTTTAGGAAATATTTTCTTATATATTAGTTTCTTTTTTTCTCCTTCACAAAAAAGTGCATTTTCCATTAGAAAATTATTTAGTTTTGCGAAAAATTAATTAAGGCTGTCTTCGGCTAATGTTAAAGAATAGGAGCAGAATTCGGGGAATTCTTTTTTCAGATATTAAAGTACTCAAACATTAATATTATATATTCTAGTTACACTATCCTTTAGAGAAACGCTTATTTTTTATCATATTACTCATTTTTATCCGAGTTGACTCATTTTTTCTTTTATAAAATGTGTTTTCCATTTTCCCCCTAAACTGTAATGCTAAATGAGCTATCCCTACACATGTTAAAAGGAAAAACTAATTATTGATGAAGTATTTTGAAATTTTAAAAAGCACTCTATTATATATATATATATAAACAAATGCATGAGTTACAATGTGACGCATTTTTATAAAGATGGAGCCATTTCTTCTGTCTGAAAATGTGCTCCGCGTCAAGTTCCCGCTCTCGAAAACAGCCTTAACGAGAAAAATTGTTTCGTAGAACCAGCAATAGAACCAAGATGACCAGCTATAAAATATTCACAATAGTACATATAAAGAAGGAAAAAAACCCCTTTAAAAAACTCTTTTATATTATAATAACACACACATGTTCCAATTTATTTTTGTACTTTTGTTTCTTCTCTGACCTATGGTCTTTTCGTATAAATATTATGTAATGAAGGGCATTTTCAGGCTTTTACAGAAATCTCAGGATATTCCGTGCAAAATTTAAAATTGTTTCATTATAGGTTATTTTTTTCAATATGTTTATTAAAACGGATAAAATCATTGTTCAAAAAATTATTCGCACATATTTCATTTAAATAACCTTTTCTGAAAATTAAATTCTTAGAATATTTTAAAGAGAAAAAAGTTTATGAAATAGAATTCAAACAAAAGAATTATATCCCTGGATTTCAAACCCTGTTACAAATTAAAAAGTCCTCTAGAGAAAATTAACGTGAATTATTACACACACACATACACATATATATACATATATATATATACATATATATATATATATATACATATATATATATATATATATATATATATATATATATATATATATATATATATATATATATATATATATATATATATATATATATATATATATATATACAATTATACATACATTATTTTGAAAGTAGTTGCATTAATAATTATAAATATTATATATATCGTTATATAGATGACATAATCCTTTTTGGCAAGCAAGTCAATTTTATACCTAACATTAATTTTTATCCACAGTATCTTAATTTAATACAGACAAATAGTAACAACAATGAAGCAAATTTTCTTGACATACGTATAAAATTAAAAGATAATGTAATAGTTTCTAAAATTTATGATAAACGAGAATAATTTAATTTCAATATTATGAAAGTTCCTCATTGGGAGAGTAATGTACATGTTTCTATATTCAGAAATATTGTTATTAATTATATACAACGCGATAAATCTCTGGTATAAAAAATAGAAATAATAAATAACTATAAACATTTTACTATATCTTGCTTAAAAATCAGAAATATCCAATTAATTTTATTAATAGTTATGTGAATAAAGCTATTCAAAATAGTAAGGATTAAAAATTCTGAGATTGTTAATAGTTTATTACTATAAAGGTACATATTTCATAGTTATAGTTACCTTCATATTCTAATATTAGATGAAATTACTTATTATTATTTAATTCATATATACTCTAGTGTCAATAAAGTTGTGGTATATATATAATTTGTAACTCTCTTATTAATTTTTATTTCTATTCTTTTTATACTTTTGTTAAGTGCTACATTTCAGCCATTCACATGCTCTGAATCTGCATTAGGGTCCGGAATATGTCAATAACTTACTTATTGCAATCAGATTTAGCGTAGACTCTGCATTTTTAAGTGCAATTTTTAGGTAAGTTTTATCTCTATCTTGTAATGGATTTATATAGTCCTATCCATTACTTTCAATAGGTTTTTACTCAGTATTACTTATTTAAAGGGGGAACTTTGGCTGGCCAAAAAACATGCTTAACCCCACTTTTATTTAAATTATTTTATATATTAGCTGTCCTAAGTCAGCAATGTTTATAACATTGCAGTGTCCATTTTATAATTTTTAATCTCGGTTGCTCATGTGTCCTTCATTGTGGGATTTTCCTACTGTCTATGTGTTTTTCAAATGCGATTGTAAGATGTTATCTCTTGTTTGTAGAGAATAAGACTATATATATATATATATATATATATATATATATATATATATATATATATACTATAGCAGATAAAAAACATCATGAACAAAGCAGAGTGAGTGAATATTAACGTCGCAATATTGAGCTATTCGAGGACTTTTGGCAACGGACCCCGTCATTTGGAACCATGCGCAAGTGACAAGGATGACACCTCAGCTGGCACCGCTCTCTCAACTTCCACCCCAACTCAACTTCCATTGCAAAGATGACAACTAATTTACAGCAAAAGATTTCTAAAATAATAGGAATACATTAATTAAAAGTTCTTCTTACGCCTTCTTTCAAAGCAGCGTCTCTCAAACAGTGGGGCACGCCCCCGAAGGGGGCTTGATAAATCTTCGAGCAGGGCACGAGCATATTAAAAAGTCAAAAACAAAAGATTGTTTTGAAAAATTATTAATGTGCTGAAAGTAAACAAAATACATTCTGACATAATAAAAAATAAAATACATATTTACACTGATATAATACACATTAAGTGTATCAGATCTGCTTAATGCATTTTGTAATAAATTAAACAATATTATTAAAAAGAAATTTAATAATTACCAGTGACCTCATGGGTTTGTCATATATAAAATTATACAAAAAAGTAATACTTTTCTTGACAATTTGCTCGGTTGATAATTAATCCTTGAACTGCTGATAAAAAGTTACATGCTATTTCCCTCCCCAATTCCATTGTTTCCTACGTGATGTATTGGGGAGGAGATAAAAGGAATTAAGAACTTTAAAAAAAAGCAATTCCTCTAAAATAAGTAAATCCTTCGCAAACACTCTCAAGGTTCTTTTATTGCATTCCAAAGCCTTCGGAGTAATTTTACGGATAGCAATGCACAGAAAATATCGCACTTCGGAAAGACGTATATATACGTCCGGGGCGAAGAACGCTTTCACTGAGGAAGACGTTTCTATATACCGGCGGCACTTAAGAGGCTAAAGTCACATTGTAGCAGCAGCGTCAAATTATAATGCTTCGGAATTCAATTAATTAATATTATACGGAAGGGGGGGCGCAAGAAAAATCATGATTGAATTTTGGATCGCAAACATCGGAAGTTTGAGAAGCACTGTTTTAAAGCCTTCGTTAGACACTATTTAATGGCGAAGAATCCCTTATCGCATTCGTCCATTCCTTCTGTTTACCATGACCCAAATGTTTAACTTTTCTTCAATTAGAACGCGTTGTTCTTTTTTTTTTAAGCTAACAACCCCGCACACAATGGCGTGATATTCTTTTTATAAACACTCTCACGCCACCTCAGGTAAGGTTCGCTTGCTTCGAATGAAAAATCGAATGCAAATGACGAAACGGTGAATTTGAGAATGGGATGTGTTAACATAAATTCTTGACGTTCTTGCTTGGATCTGTAGCGAACCTTTAATCGTTCCGAGTCCTCTCCCTTTGAGTTCAAAAAAACGAAAATTGAATGCTACGGAAACCACGTGGTTTCATACGTCACCGTTTGGTGGACAGCCAATTTCAACTGCCGGCTGCTCCAGAAACGTGTGCTTTAATTTTTAGTTTATGTTAGTATAGAAATGTCTTGGATATGGGCAAGCATTTTAATTGGTTTCATCGGTAAGTGCTGTTTCGGATATTTCTCCCGATTCTTTGTTCGTTGCAAATTATGGATGTATCATAGAAATAATTTTTGAAAATTTTGCTAAAACTAAAAATACACAAAAAATCTGTGAGTTGTTATCTTGAAGCTTATTATTTGTGCTGTAAGGGGGCATGGTACGATTTACACAAATATTTTTAATTTAAGGATTTCCAAAATTTTTTTGGTTGCCTCCTATCTGTGTGTATACAATGTAAAACAGATTTTGCGCTCAACATTTCATAAAAAGCTAGCCATTTAATTTTTTAAGGAAAAAAACTTAAAGTTTGTGAGAAATGCTACTCCTACTAAAATTTAAGTACACGCATGAAATTTGATTACAAGTACGTCAAACTATGTATAGCAAAAGTTGGCATGGGTTTTACGATAACACGATTGGTATTCGTACAATACTTCTTTTTATGAATGCTTATTGAAAATTCCTTAAAAAATATATAAATTCTGTGTTCAATTATTTTTATAACAATAAGTATTGCTTTGATTCAAAAATGCGTAACAAATTTCGTTACATGTACTATTAATGAAAGGTTAAAAAAATCAAAGCATTAGGCACAATAGATAAAAAAGCCTTAGCATTTTAAATGAAGACGAACTAGTTATTTTATCTTTCTGAGATAAGTCAGTTTAAAGTTTTGATTTGCCATAGAGATGTGAATAAAAACGAACACAAATGTTATCATAATTCTACGTTTTTTTTTAAAATTTAGAGCTTTCAAATGCTATGAGGTTATAGAAAAGTGTTTAAAAATAATTTAGGCTGAAAAAATTAGATTTGATTTTTTGACCGCTTGTTGTCAATTGAATCGTACTGTGCCCTCTTAATATACAAAAAATAATTTTGGTACTTCTTATTTCCATTTCATGTAGGATTGGAGTAATACTTAAGGCTTACTGATGATAAAAATAGTATGCAACGAAAATTAATGGGGATTGTTTTTCATTGACTTTCTACAACATAAAAACTAAATGTGAAATTAAAATTCAGCGATTCTTCTAAGCAAAGTGTGTTTAATTGTTAAATGCGTTTTTTTTTAAATATTTCTTGATTAATACTTTTTTTTTGTTGCTGCTCAAAAACTAAAGAAAGCGCAATTTTTTTGTTAAACTGAATGCAGAATTTTTTGGTTAACTGTAAAGTAGTATACTTTTTTTATGGGTCGAATGAGAAAAATTTTGTGAAGCTTTTATAGTAAATTAAAATCGTTAAGAAAAATAGTCTTGAACTTTTAAAAATCATTTTTTCAAAAAGGTGAATTTTTTACTTTCTTTTGGTATAATAAATTTCATTAAAATTATTGAAAATTTTTATTTTATATGTAAGCTGTACAAAATGAACTTTAAAAATAGTGAGCAATTATACCGTCGAAGAAAAGACTTTTTATTTATTTTTTAGCTCGGGTGATTATAGATGCATTTTTGGAAAATTATTTTTGTAAACATTGACCTAAAATAAGGTTTCGGAAATCTATGGCCCACTTGCCAAATGTGGCGCGCGGAACACTTCTCAATGGCACTCTATAAACTAGTGCCCCCAAACTTTTTTTTTTTATCACCACGGGATCAATTTATGTTTGATAATTTTATCACAGGCCATTTAGGCTGGGACATTAACGGTTGATTTGTTAGATTGTTTAAAAACTTTAATTTAATTGCATTTGAATGTGCTTCAGAATAAAATATAGCTACACCAAAAAAATAATAAAGTGATTTCCATCCAAACTCGCACAAACTCTTAAGAAAGAAACCACAGAAAATAAAATGGAAATGATTCAGGAAACTAGCTTGATAACACGGGGGTACACGCCAAGTTGTTTATTTCCGTCAAGATGGGTGATAACATTACAATATGGTTACCTTGATATTTCTGCAGTTTTTTAGAATAGTTTTCAGTACTTTTTAATTAATATTCATTATAAATTTTAATACATATTATGTTTTTATTTTATAAATAATATAATATAAAAATACTATTATTATATGTAATCAAAATATTCGTTATTTATAATTACTTTATTATTTATTTATAAATATTATTACATGTTACTTATTTATAATTATTATATTCTTTAATTATAAGTATTGTTATCCATTTATTATTATTAGTGTGTTATTTATTTATAATTTTACGTTTTATGAGTATTCTTATATATAATTTTATAATACAATACGATGATTATTCTTTTTTGCTAATAAATTATATTATGATTATTATATATAATTATTATTAAATTATATGATTATTATATACTGCATAATATTAGTTCATGTTACTTTTTATTATTTTATAGTGTTATTCATTATTTATTGATGGACCTTGGTTATTCTCAATCTCTTTCTATATTCTTTTGAAATATATTTCGCATTGTATTTCTAAACAATTCTTTAAATTTATCTTCGTTAGGCCGCCATCTTGGATTTCATTCCAGTGACAACGAGCGCTGCTTGGCGTGATTCCTTTTTCGCGCCAGCAGCGCTTGGAGCCTTGTCCGTTTTATCAAACTAGCATCTAATTTAGTGTTCCTTGGACCGTTCGGTAGCATTTGATCCACGGACCGGGGGTTAGGGATCACCAGGACCGATCCTGAGGGTCGGAGACCTAATATGCCATCCCTCTACAAAACTTTATGTATTCTGACTAATACTTAACGTTGATATTATAAACCTACATCTAGCTGTATAAGAATAAATATTAAAATATTAGTAAAAATGAGAAAGTAGACACACACACACACACAAAATAACTTTTTTCTCTATTTTATTTGCTAAATTGTAAAGCTACTTATAAATAGAAATTTTCCACCATTGTATATTGAATTTAAACACTCCTATGCAAAGGTTATATTAATTATATTAGATTTTTCGCAAAGCAACTTTAGCAAAAAATAATTTTCAAGGCGCCTTAAGCATCAACCCACATTGCACGGCTGTGCCGATGATAAGATAGAAGACCCTTTCTTTTGTTGTATTGCCGGCTCTGCCACAAATTTTGATATCAAATGAAGGATGTGTGTAAAGAGTAGACAATGTGGGCCTACACACTGGGCACTATTTTTCTTAAACTATGCTATGCTGTCGGGACTTGTTTTAATTTTTCAATATTTTTTTAAAATTCAGCATATTTGCTTAATTTATAACAAGTTTTATTGTGAGAAACTTGTAAAAGGTTTTGCTGAATTGATAGAACTACAGTCGAACCTCTATGTTACGAATTTTTCTATATAGCGAACTTTTTCCGGGAACCAAAAACATTTCACGATTTTCTTCGTAAAATAATCTCCTAATAGCGAAGTGCATTTCCTATATAACAAACTTTTTCTCTTGCGTGTGATTCAATTTTTTTTCCTATTTTTAAATTATCTCATCATTTCAAGTTATTCTCTCTTTTAACACATTTTATAGTAGTCATAAATCTGGAACTTGTTTTACTTGATGCCTAACTCACCCAGAGCAATAGAATTCTGGACATTTTATCAATGAAGTGCAACCTTTAACCCCCATTGTCCAGTTCACTAGAAACATCTTCAATACCTCCTTTTACCCTCATTCGAGTCTTGTGTTCTTGGACTAGTCTCCGTTCATTTGTAATAATGATCAATCGTTAGTTTCTCGTAGCTCAAAAAGGTCGAATGAGTGAGTGATTGAGAGAATATTAACGTCGCACTTTTAAGCTACACGAGGGCTTTTGGTGACGGACCACGTCATTTTGAACCATGGTCCAGCGACGAGGACGACACCTGAGCTGGCACCCACTCTTCTAAATACAACACCACACCAACGGGAGGACGTTCGATCTCTCGACAGATTTAACGTGCATCGTTGCCCTACACGACGGATCTTTAGTGGTACTGGGCTCGAACTCATGACATGACTGCCATGATTCGATACCTTGACTATTGGGCTACCGCAGCCCCCCAAAATGCCGAAACCTAAACTCTTGAGAATCAAAGAAAAAAATTTAATTCTTCAGGAAGTAGAAAACGATGTCACGAAACGTTTCTTGCAGTTTTTCTTTTTTGATAGGCAAGATATATAAAACAAATATATATATATATATATATTAATTTACAAAAAAGGTGTGAATAATTACTTTTTTTAAATAAATAGTGTTTGTGAATTTAAAATATGTTTTATGTGGTTTATCAAGAAAATTGAAAGATGAATCTCTATATACGAACTTTTTTCAGGATTTAGCGACTTCGTTATATAGAGGTCCGGTTGTCCATGAGGCTTGCGGCCTCCCTTTGCTTTGGCCGCGAGCATGGATCGGCGCTGTTGTACACAGCTGAATCGTTGTGCCTCTACTCTCAACAGCTTATTTTTCACTCTTGGTCAAAAAACCAGTCTAAATCCGTTAGCGTGTTTATATCAGCGCCTCTCAAGCTGTGGGGGTGGCGGTAGCCGAGGGGTCAAGTTATCAGTCGTGGCTTTCTTGTCACGATTTCGAGCACAGTGCCACTAAAGACTCACCGTGTAGGGGCGCGATGCACGTTAAATCTGTTGGAAAATCAAATGCCCTCCCGTTGGAGTGGTATGGTAGTTAAGAGAGAAGGTGCCAGCTCAGGTGTCCTCCGTCACTTGACCATGGTTCAAAATTACATCGTACGTCGCCAAAAGCCCTCGTGTAGCTGAACAGTGCAACGTTAATCTTCACTCACTCAAGCTGTGGGGCGTGCCCCCTTAAGGGGCATGATAGCCCTAGGAAGGGGGAGCAAACGTATTGAAAAGGCGAAAACAAAAGATTTTTTTTAAAAAAAATTTTATTAACGCATTCTGACAAAATAAAAATAAAAAATTGTAAACATTTCCACTGATATAATACACTTTTTAATTTATCAGTACTGAGCCCAATGTATATAATTTAACAATACTAAGTTAAAAACAAGTTTAATAATTACCAGTGACTACATGACCTTGACATAAAAAAATTATATGCAAAAATTAACACTTATTTTGATAATTTGTACGGTTTATAATGAATATCTTCACTGCCGATTACAAGTGACGTTATTCGGTCCCCAATGCCACCCTTTTCCACTTAGGCACGCATATGTGATGTATTGGGGGGAGTATTAATCCCTGAACTGCTGATAAAAAAGGCTATTTCCACCCCAATTCCCACGTAGGTGCAATTATGTGATGTATTGGGGGGAGTATTAATCCCTGAACTGCTGATAAAAAAAGGCTATTTCCAGCCCAATTCCCACGTAGGTGCAATTATGTGATGTATTGGGGGGTATTAATCCTTGAACTGCTGATAAAAATAGGCTATTTCCACCCCAATTCCCACGTAGGTGCAATTATGTGATGTATTGGGGGGGAGTATTAATCCCTGAACTGCTGATAAAAATAGGCTATTTCCACCCCAATTCCCACGTAGGTGCAATTATGTGATGTATTGGGGGAGTATTAATCTATGAACTGCTGTTAAAAATAGGCTATTTCCACCCCAATTCCCACGTAGGTGCAATTATGTGATGTATTGGGGGGAGTATTAATCCCTGAACTGCTGATAAAAATAGGCTATTTCCACCCCAATTCCCACGTAGGTGCAATTATGTGATGTATGGGGGGAGTATTAATCCCTGAACTGCTGATAAAAAAAAGGCTATTTCCACCCCATATCCCACGTAGGTGCAATTATGTGATGTATTGGAGGGGGAGTATTAATCCCTGGACTGCTGATAAAAATAGGCTTTTTCCACCCCAATTCCCACGTAGGTGCAATTATGTGATGTATGGGGGGGGAGTATTAATCCCTGAACTGCTGATAAAAATAGGCTATTTCCACCCAAATTCCCACGTAGGTGCAATTATGTCATGTATTGGGGGAGTATTAAACCCTGAACTGCTGATAAAAATAGGCTATTTCCACCGCAATTCCTACGTAGGTGCAATTATGTGATGTATTGGGGGAGTATTAATCCCTGAACTGCTGATAAAAATAGGCTATTTCCACCCCAATTCCCACGTAGGTGCAATTATGTGATGTATTGGGGGAGAAGAGAAAATGAATAAAAAAATTTATATAAAAAAAGCAAATCCTTTGAAATAAGTAAATCCTTCTCAAACACTGTCATAGTACTTTTACTGCGTTTCAACGCCTTCGGAATAATTTCATGGATATCACAGAAGAGATCGCACTTCGGAAAGACGTACTATATATACGTCCGAGGCACTTAACACTTTGGATGAGCGAGACGTTTATATTCACCGATGGTACTTAAGTGCTTCAAGTCAAATTGTAGCTTTGGCATCAAAGTGTA
Organism: Trichonephila clavipes; assembly: GCA_019973935.1. Taxonomy (NCBI): domain Eukaryota; kingdom Metazoa; phylum Arthropoda; class Arachnida; order Araneae; family Nephilidae; genus Trichonephila; species Trichonephila clavipes. Next base: position 775,910 of record BMAU01021387.1, on the reverse strand, counting down.
TTACAGAATTAAATATATTGCTAATGTATGGAGGGGGCACAATGAAAATTGTGATTGAATATTGGGTCGCAAATATTAAAAGTTTCAGAAGCACTGATTTATATGGTTCACGTAAAAAAATACCCTCTATTTAAATGCAAATGAAAACGTAAAATAAACAACCCCTCATTGCCGAGTCATGAAAGAGAAAAATTGACTGATGTGTGTGGGTTAGGTTCCCCATTCTCCTTCCCAACCAATGACTTGGGCGTCGAGGTTGACAGAGAAACAAGGAATATAAAAAAGAGCCAATTCCTACTTTGAATGGATGAACTGAAAGTGTTATATTAACGTTTGAAAATTTGAACAAGATGTATAGGGAGAAAGGGAACTAATAGTAGGAATTGAAAAAAGAGCAAATGATTTGTCTGCATTGTTGTAACAATGCACACCTGGTTTAGCTAGTTTGGATGAAAAACCGATTTTCGACGTCAACTTTTGTCATTATTTTAACAGTTACATTGTTACAACAACGGAGACGAATCTAAGTCGGCGTTGAAAATCTAATTAATTAAATTAAATTAAATTTTTTTTTATTGAAAACAATTATAAAATCCCCGTGCACCACAAAGTATCACACGGGGCTTACAGAAGTAAGTATTAAACACACATTCAAGGGAAATAAACAATTAAAAAAAAGAAGTTAAGAAGGATTACAAACAGTTACAACAAATTTACAGAAATTATTGAAAGCACTTCTGGTGGAAAGAAATTGGTGAAAATTCGGTGGCCAATTAATGTTGAGTCTCTTGAACGCCAGTCTTATGATCTTTCTCTCTCTGACATACTTGGAACACAGAAGGATCACATGTTCTACATTTTCCTCGCCACCAATATTATAGTCACAGAAAGATGAAGGAGCTAAATTAAATTTGTTCAGGTAGCTTTTTTGAAATTACCGTGACCAGTGAGAAATTGGGTTAATTTGTAGTTAGTGTAAAAATGATGACATGATAGTATCTTATTAATGGTGGGAAAAAATTTCTTTGTTATGCTCCCCTTATTAGAAATGAGATATTCTTGGTTCCAAGACTTCATCATTCTTTCATTCGTGATCTTCTTGTAAAACGATTTAGGAATACTAACGTCAAAGTCAATTTTGCGCTTGGTTGCAGCTTTTGCAAGCCAATCGGCTCGCTCATTTCCAAGAACGCCCGTGTGTCCGCGAACAAATGCAAAATCTATTGAGATGTTTTTATCTCTTAGGCTTTTAAGTTGCTTCTGGATCTCGACGATTATATTGTTAGATAAAGAAATACATTTAAGAAAATCCAAGGAGGAAAGAGAGTCAGTACAGATGAGGTATTCTGAGATGACACTATTTTGCTCAGTGATCCATTTAACGGCGAAATTTAAACATAAAAGTTCAGCTACATAAACTGTGCATTCATCACGAATTCTAAATTGAAAGTTCTCGGATTCAACACCACTCCTGAACACAACAAATGCGAAACCAACTCTTCCATCAATTTTACTGCCATCAGTATAGCAAATAACAGGGAAATGTTCTGTGCTCTTGTCACTAAATTGAACAGTATTGATGGCATTCCTCTCTAAAGGATGAGGGATATAAAATGGAGATATAATACAATCATAATTAGAGATGGAAGAAGCAGAGAGATTTTCCCTAAAAGCAATATCATGAAGAATAGTAATGTCGATTGGAGGGAAGCCAGAAATAGCATAAACTGAGTCGTAACTTATTGTGCGATAACCACATACGACCCGTAAAAGTATCCTTCTTTGTATGCGTCGCAGATACTTAGAATTCATCTTTCTTTTAAGTGCCTCGCCCCAAACTCTAGAGCCATACAAAATGAAAGGCTCGATTCCTTGCTTATAAATGAGAGAATGTACATTGAAATTTATTCCGAACGTGTTGCGAGCAATCCGATTTAATCCACGCTGTAATTTGTCACATTTCTCGGATATGTAACTTAAGTGTTGCTTCCAAGAAAATTTAGTATCATGAAGAACCCCAAGATACTTCATTTGCTTTACCATAGTCAAGGGAGTTCCATCGAGATATAGCTGAAATGCATCATAGCAAACGTTTCGTTTTTCAATAGCCATGAATCTGGTTTTATCAGGATTAAATTCCAATTTAAAACTTTTTGACCAGTCAGAAGCGAAGTTCAAAGCTTCCTGTGCATGTAGGAAAGTCTCAGAAATATCCCTACCTTGGGAACAAACTAAAATGTCATCAGCAAAAGCTATGATTTCACAGCAGGCAAGATTATTAAGTTTAGATAGGAGATCCTTGATAATGATATTCCAAAAAATAGGTCCAGACACTGATCCTTGAGGGCAACCCCTTTCAAGGCAGCGGATAGCAGACGTCGAACCCAGTTGCATTTTGGCCACTCTGTCATTTAAAAAGTCAGCAACAAGTGAAAAAATATTTATTGGAATTTCAGCTTTCTTAAGGAGATTCAGAATGCAAGGCCACAATGCATTGTCAAAAGCACCTTTTATATCAAGATTGAGTGTAAATGTTTCTTTTTGCCTCTCTTAACAATCTCATTTAAACGTAAAAGAGCATCTTCAGTACTCTTATGAGGAGTAAAACCGTATTGATCACTAGAGAGAAAGTCTCCACGGCGCAGATACCAGGAAATCCTGTTAACAAAAAGTTTCTCTAAGCATTTACCAAGAGCCGGAAGTAAGCTTATGCACCTAAGGTTATCCAAATGGGGAACTCTAAACTCATTAACTTTGGGGATGAGAATCAAGCTTCCAAATCCGAGGAAAGATACCTAAACCGAGGCAAACATTAAAAAGCTTATGGAGAAAAGAGGGGAATGCTAAGGGAAACTGTTTAATAATCTCATTTGAAATAGAATCCGGACCAGGTGATTTATTTAGCTTTAGCATAGAAACCATTGTATTAACTTCATCATAGGAAAAAGAAGGATCAAAAAAGGAAGGGTAAGCAGTACGCGCGGCATGACGATAGTCTTTCTGAAAGATATTGTCCTTTTCCTCTGAATCAGATGGGAATGATTTCTGAAGCACGGCATTAAATTTAATTAATGAATTGATATTTGAAAAAAACTGTATTAACATCAAGTGTCATCCAGTACGAGTTTAAAAAATATTTATTTGAACTTGATCGGATGTGAATAGAAAGTATTTTAATAACGATTGAAAATTTCAAGATAAATATATAGAGAGAGAATGTGAGCTAGTAGCGGGAATTAAAACACGTTTTAAAAGAAGGAATCGGAACTCTGCTATGCAAATATTTTTCTGCGAAAATACAATGGTAAAATAAAAATAATTATATTCAAACATGAGAATTTGAAAATAAATACCGTAAAAATATCCATTTGTACGACACTGGAAGATAATCGTAACAAATACTTTTTGAAATGAAGGCCTCAAGAAAAATAAGTGAAAGCTAATCGCGTACAAAACTTCTCGACAAATTTTAAATTTAAATTTCAATGGCTGCTTTAGAACTAACATATATATTAAAAACCGACTTTTTATTTTGTGGATCAATGATAAAGAATACATATTTAATATACTTTTAAAGATACGTTCTTATGTGTAAAATTTTATCTGTTTATTTACGTTGAAAGAACAGTTAATTTCATGTTGTTTGTTTTGTACTGTGAAATGCATAATTAATACCCAAATGAAATGGTACCTTGAATCCTATTATACGTAGTAAATTGATTCGGCGCACCTAACTGTAATGTGGCCGACCTCTGATCTAAATACAAAACGAATATAACACGACCTAAATATTTGTTTAGCTGGACACAAGGACTATATAAAGAATTTGCAAAACCGATTGAACAAATGACGGAAAGCTCTTTCAAAACGATAAGCAATCCACTGGACTCCAAGTTCGGCAGGTCTATGGCAGGATCTCGATTTCTCGTCAACAAATAGAAGAAAAGAAGGTGCTAGTTTGATATGACGGGGCAATGAGCCAAGCGCTGCTTGGTGAGAAAAATGAATCACGCCAAGCAGCGCTTGTCGCTAGAATGAAATCCAAGATGTCGGCCTAGTGGTATCAAATCGTCAGGAAGATAATTTAAAGAATTGTTTAGAAATACATTGAAATATATATTTCAAAAGAAGAATATAGAAAGAGATTGAGAATAACCAAGATCAGACAATAAATAATGAATAGCAGTATAATAATAAAAAGTTACATATGCAAATAATATTATGCAGTATATAATAATCTTATAATTAATAGTAATTATACATTATATTCATACAGTATGATTTAATAATAATTGTTATATATAATCATATAATATAATTGAATAGTAATTAAAAAAGAATACTCGTATAACGTCAAATTATAAATAAAAACATATATATATATAAGTTATAAATTAATAACAAAATAATTTTAAGAACATAATAATTGTATTTTTACATTATATTAAAAAAATAATTACGTAATATATAGTCACAATTATAATGAATATCAATTAAAAAGTACTGAAAATTTGCAATATTTCCAAAACTGCAAAAATATCAATGTAACCATAGTGTAATATTACCGCCCACCTTGGCGAACACAAAAAACTTGGCGCGTGCCCCGTGATATCAAACTATGTTAAACTGAGGAATATAATTCTCTAATTTTATACAGACATCGCACGGTTTGGATCATTAGATATATTAATATTACGCTATAGGTGGGACTGAGTGATAGCCACGTAAATCGAAGTACAATTTCTCATCTAAATACAGATAAATTATTTTTAGTTGGAGGAAAAACCTGAAGAAAATTATTATATTAGGAAAAATAACGTTTAATAAAATCTTAAATAACACAAATACAAAATCAATAACCGAAGTTATTTTTAGGTGATAGGTTTCATAACTACAAAACAGTCGGCCGTGTCACAGCTTTTTTTTCTCGCAAGTTCCTTGTAGTATGCTGATACAGTAAGGGGGAGGTTTGAGGGTTTTTGGCGACGTCATTTTGAACCATGGTCAAGTGACATGGACAACGCCTGAGCTGGAACCCCCTCTCCCAACTACCACACCACACCAACGGGAGGACGTTTCAGCTCTCGACAGATTTAACGTGCATGGCGGATCTTGGGTGGTACTGGGCTAGAACTCGTGACATGGCAAGCCATGATCCGATACCTATACCACTCGGCTGCTGCAGCCACCTGATACAGTAGAACCTGGTTGTGACTTTCACAAGCAACTGATCGTCATCGCAAAAACTTATCACTTACTTTATGGTGGCAAAACATAAATTAATTGGAATTTTTTATCTTCAAGTGACGAAAGTGATTTCGAACTAATTGATCACAGGGAGATGCGCGCTTCCTATTACGAAGTAGCGGTGAATTTGAAAATTTCTGCGTGTATCCCATTAGAAAAATGAAATGATTTTAAAACGTTTCCATGCGGAATTTAATTATTTATTTTCTTTGGAAGGACTTTCTCGTAAATTTCCTAAATAATTGACATATTTTTTAAGTGCGAATTTTTTTTATGCGGTCCCTGTCACCGATTAGTATAGATATCAGATCGTGGCTTGCCTTGTCACGAGTTCGATCCCAGTATCACCAAAGACCCACCGTGTAAGGCAGCGATGCACGTTAAATCTGTCGAGAGCTGAAACGTCCTCCCGTTGGTGTGGTGCGGTAGTTAGGAGAGGGGTTGCCACCTCAGGTGTCGTCCACGTCACTTGAACATGGTTCAAAATTACGTGGTCCGTCGCCAAAAGCCCTCGTGTAGCTGAACAGTGCGACGTTAATGCTCAATCAATCAATCATTTATGTGATCCCTGTCCACCGCCTATATTTTTGTAGTATGTCGACAAAATTGTTTGTTATATATAAGTGTTTATGAAATGTTCGAAATTTTTTTTTGTCTAATGCAATTTATACGATCCCTATCTATCGCACAAAACAGGTTTAACTGTAATTTTCTCTTCGTTGTTTCGTTGAAAAAATACTCTTTGGAATTGGGATTCTGAGACAGGCGTTCACAGGATTTGGTTGGCTGTTGCCTTTAGCAAACACTTCAAGCGGATTCGAGGTGGCGGTGAGACCGTTTTGATTTTTTTCCCCTTGAAATTTATGTAGTATAACTTTTTTTCTATCTTCGGATACGACATTAATTTTAGTATTTACACAAGATAGTGTATTAATACAAATTTGAGTGTTGGAGTAGGGAAGAAAAAATGGGTGACTACCCTCACCCAGATAATAAAATGGTGGTGGAAAATACAAATTCTATAAATATAGATGTAATTTAACAGATATAGAATTATTAGCCAAGTTTGCGGAAAGACAAAATTTAAATACGAGTCCGAATATTACAATTTTCTTAAAATCAGAAAATATTTTTCAGAGTGGTAATCCACTTAAATTAAAAAAGTTATAATGAAAGCGTTCACAATTAAAAAAAGTATTCTGAGTATAAGCAAAACAAGAAACGGTGAGATCATAATCAAAACAAGAAACGGTGAGATCATAATCAAAACAAGAAACGGTGAGATCATAATCAAAACAAGAAACGGTGAGATCATAATCAAAACAAGAAACGGTGAGATCATAATCAAAACAAGAAACGGCGAGATCATAATCAAAATAAATAGTTGCGAGACCGCCAAAGAAGCATTAAAGATTAAAGAAATAAATAGAAAAAAAATAAGCACAAGATTGTCCTTTATTGGCCTAACCAGTAGTTACATTTTGCAAGGAATAGACACGGATTATACAATAGAAGACAAAAAATCGGTACTTGAAAACAATCATGCAAGTTTGGACATTCAACGTTTCACCAAAAAAAAAAACAGAATCAGAATTCAAACTTATCAAAACAATTAAAGTTACCCAAATTGGATGCACGATCCCCGAAAGAGTCCCAATAGGATTTGAAATGTTTAAAACTAATTTATACTATGAATAACCTAAACAATGCACACACTGTTGGAAATTCGGTCACTTTCAAAAATTCTGCCGAAGCTCAATAAAATGCCAAATATGTTCATTAAATCACCCTGAAAATGAGTAAAGAAACTGAAATAAAAAAAAATGTAGCTCTTGTGGAGAAGCGCATGAAGCCAACTCTGAAATTTGCAAAATATATCAAGACGAAGTCGAAATCTTAAAAATTAAAGTAGAGCAACACATTTCGAGAAATGAAGCAGTCGAAAAGTTTCAAAATTTTAAAAACCTCATACTCAGCTAAAACATACAACAATCAAACAGAAAAAATAGAAAATTTGGAAAAAAAATTAAAAACTTGAAACAAAAGTTTGAAGAAAACAATAACACATTCGAAAAGAAATTAGAACAAGTAGTACAGCGGTTTAGGACAGAACTGAATACGGTGGTGACTCAAATAAATTTGAGATTTTCTTCCTTGATGAACACAATGGAATATACTTTAAAAAAAGTTGCATCCAATATAACAATTCCAAAAGATGATGAATATCTAATAAATAGAAAACTGAATGAAAAAGCAAAAGATGCAAGAAAATATGAGAACAGAGAGGAAATGCATTAGAAAGTGTAGTAGAAAAAATAAAAAAAAAAACTTAAATAAACAAATTTTCCTATATTCTCGCTAAAAACTCAATATTAAACTACTTTTTTTTGGACATTTAAACTAATTCGTAGAATTGCACCTTTTTCCGTTTTAAATCATGAATATAATCCAATGGAATGCGCGTGGAATTAAAAACGAGAGGTCAGATATTCTTTTTGGGCCAATTTTTCAAAAAACAAGCATTTTAATAATTCAAGAAATTTGGTTACATCCAAATGATATTTTAACAATTCCCAATAAGAATACATTTCGAATTGATAGAGAAATCAAAAGAGGAGGAGGGCTAATGATAGTTTTAAATAAAGATATTAGCGCAATAAAAAAAAATATTCTCAGAAATTAGTGAAGACTTAGAAATTTTAATTGTTAGAGTTCAGATAGATACAGTTCCTATTACAATTTTTAATATATACATCCCACCGGGTAACTTTAAAGACATCAATTTATCTAAAATAGCATCATATATTGATAATCAGTTTGATATTGGGAGATTTCAACGCATCTCATGAAGTATGGGGATCAAAAAATTCCAATACTTCTGGAAAAAAGATTTTTGACTGGATCATTGAAAATGTGTGTGTGTGACTTAATATTATTAAACGATAAAAGTCCAACTTATCTCCATTCATCGGGAATTTTTACATCTATATATCTTTCTTTAAGCATCTATAGATTTAAATTATGATTTATCCTAGTCTACAAATACCGATAATTTTGGAAGTGACCACTGCTCTATAATCATTAATTACAAAAGAACAAACAGCTCAGCAACTAATAATTTTAAACAAAAAACAAATTGGAACAAATTTATCAATATTATTCAACAAAATTTAAATTTAAATGAAAACATAAATATAGATATTATAGAAGAAATTAAAAAAGCTCAAATCTTAACTCAAGAATCAGAAGAAAAAAAACAGAGCAGTTCAAGAGCTCCATGGTGAACAGCAGCATGCGGACATTTAAGAGCAAAAAAAAAAAAAGAAAACTCTTTAATAAAACAAGAAATTTTTTTAAAGAAGACTGGATAAAATATAAAGAAGTAAGCGCAAAACTTAAGCGAACAATCAAAGCCTGTAATGAAAACATTTGGCACAAGACGTGAAAAAATCTCTTCTCCTAAAGTTCTTCTCAAAATAATTCGGATAATCCGAATTAATTGTCCTTATAATAAAGGACATAAATCACAGACACTTTTCTCTAACACAGGAATGTTATTTTCTGGCAAAATTGTCATATTTTGTTCACGTTTTTGTAGTTTTGCTGTCTATGAATGATACGTTTGATGATCTACAAATAGCATTTTGAACTTTTCTTTCTTGTGTCTTTTTGACAAGGCGAAGTGCTGTATCATAACTTCATAGTTTTCTTCATAAAGATCTTTAGGCAGCATTTGAAAATTTCAAATCAACTCAAACGTTTCATGCCTAACGCTTTTCTGATATTTACTTTCGTTGTCGTAATTAATATGCATTATTTCAGTAGGTTCTTCAATTGCTTGATCAGTTTCAACTTCCTTTAATAGGGATCAGAGATGCCCATTTTTTTTAATATTCTGCTCATTTACATTTATAAATCATAATAAGTCGTACAACACAGCAATTAAAAGCACACAATTGTTGATGGGGAAAGTGTTGCGTGTTCTAAAAATAATTGCGTAAAACGTTTTTCATTATGCATTGTATGTTTCAGAATACTCATAAAAAATCTTGGCCAAATAATTCTTCAAAGTGCTCAATATGCTTATCCATATATCATAAAACTCTTTCACATGGAAATAGGCGAAACACAGAAATATATTATTTACAACTTTCCTAAAAAAAGGACGGAGATAACCATACCAGTAAGTTCAAAGGTCAGCTAAAGTAATATTTTAGGTTAAAAGAAATGTAATAAAAAAATCTCTCATCGTGGGATTACAGCAAAGCAGACAAAATATTTTTTTAATTTGGTTATAGGATCAAAGATGGCTAATGAGCGTTTGAAGTGGAATCTTTTATTTTTGATGTTCATAAGATGATAAAAATAAATTATATCAGTATAAATGTGTATTTTTTATTATGTCAGAAAGCATTTTGTTTTACTTCATTCCAAAAAAATTTTTAAAACCCTTTATTGTCAATATGCTTGCGCCCCCAGGGGGGCAAGCCTCACAGTTTGAGAAACACTGCTAGTTCCTCACAGGAAGATGCATGCTCTTGGATTACGATGAGTAGCAGTGAATTATATATGTGCATTTTGAAAATTTCTCTATGTATACAATTAGAAATTTACTGTTTTTAAAATTTTCCATGGGGGATTTAATTATTTTATTTGAAAGCACTTTCTCACACATTTCGTAAATAATTCATGTATTTTTTAATTATGACCTTTTTTTATGCGATCCCTCACCACCGCTTAAGAAAATTTCTGCAGTACGTCGTCACAGTCGTAAGTTATGTAAAATTTTTATAAATTCTTACATTCTTGGTGTGGTTTCTTTTTGAGGGGTCCCTATCTATCGCAGAGCAACACAGGTTTTACTGGGAATGTAATTTAAAGAAAATTATGGTATTTGCATGCTTGCAAATTTTCTAGTTGAAATTTTACAAAGGGTCATTTGACCACACGCTCAATGTTTGTATTTACGTTGATCAATGTAGTCAATCTAATGAGGTTCTTAATTGTGTATTTTTTCTCTTTAAGAATATATTGATGGAGTGTTTTCTCATGATTGCAACTCCAGTGAGTCCGTGGCCTGCAGACGGGAGTTTGAGAACCTGAAGTCGTTTCAAGAAAGATATCAGTACACAAGTGACAACCAAACTCTCTCAGAAATGTGTTGGTAAGAGTAAACATGATTAGAGATTCCTAATGATTCCCATACACTCCCAATAATTTAGCTTTACTCTTTTATTATACATTGACTTTGCAACACTTAAAGATATTACTTAACACAAAAATAAACAGCATAAAATATAATTATTTGAAAATAAAATAAAATTTGTACTTCCCTATCTATATAAAAATGAATGTTTGTATGTATGAAATCGCATCCCTCGAACACCCTTCAACCGATCACTTTGCAAATATTATTGCGGAGATGGTTTGGGGGTAATCTTCTTTGTTGTAGATCTTCACCAAATGGCATATCAACTTCCGAACCATTCAATCAAACACCAAGTTGACAACAGAGTCGCCAAAAATGATGGAAACGTGGCAGTGGAATAACGGAGAATATTAGGGCCCCCTTGCAAACTCAGGTTTTGGACTAAGAGCCCAAATACGTACTTTGCATCACTCAAGCTTTCCCCCTAAAGTCTCTGCCCCTCCCCCCACAATTAGAGGGTTGCGGGGTGCTATGCTACTGCAACTTGGCTCTATTGCCAACATTTCGCTGTTTCTATTGAATCGCCATTACAATGCAAGGAACACCGTTACTTGCGAATATTACAAATTTAACATAAAATAAATACAACAGAAACTAATATTAGCGTATTAAACACATCCAGATATAAATTATTTATACTATTTTAAGTGTTACTATTTTCACAAAATATGTTCCTTTTACTGAGCAGCTTAAAAAGGTGTTTTGAAAAATCGACTCACAAGAGAGTTTCGGCGCGTTATGAATAAAAAAAATCCTTTTTATCAGTTATTAGATCTGCAGACTTAAAATTTAACAAATGTTTTTTTTTGTTCAGCTGAGATATGCATAAAGCTTTTTTTTGTTTAGTTTGCAATTCACGTAAGATTAACACATTAAAAACTTCTTTATCCGTCAATCTGCGTCATTTAATTTTTCAATTCACCTATGCGAAGAACGGGTATACCAGCTAGTTTCATATAAAATCTTATTCTATTATAAAAATGGTAGATAATTACAAAGGCTCTACCCGATTTAACCCACTTAAAATTGAATACAAAGTTATTATGCGTTTCTAATAAAGTGGAATGATTTTTTCCCTTAATACCATTAAAGATTATAACTCAATAGATTAGGGGTGGGCATTATAACTTGATCGTTATTGGTTGTTGAACCGCCAAGACCCTTTGGGATGACCGCCTGAAGATTAGCAGCTAGTCGTAATATACCGAAATATTCAATATAGTCTATATATTGTTGGCAAAGTCTTCTACTGACTATAACTGCGATAATTCACTTGAGATAAAAATGTTTATTTTTTAATGTATTTTTGATAGTAAATGCATCATTTGACATTTTTATATTTGCGGCTATTATGTTTGTATCTTGCGTTTTACTTTAAACACCGTCTTAAAAGTGTAATTTTTTTTTAAATTTGTAGCTCTGTATAGGTAAGTACATATTCCGAATTTATTGTTAAGTCATAATAAATATTGGCTCGCCATGCCATCGGGTGAATCGGAAAACCTTGAAAAAAATTGGACCCTGGAAAAGTTAGATGTTAGGTTTATTGGTGTTACCAATATTAAAATATTGATAATAAGTAGTTCAGTTAAGCTAATATTAATAAAATAAAAAAATACATCCAGTTTGCCAGTTGAAAAAGCTTTACTAGGGAAGATGGTAGTTTTTTTTTTTTTTTTTTTTTTTTTTTTTGGAATATCTGAGAAACAGGGATTTTCATTCTACCTATTACATACCTATTAAAAAATAAAGTAAAAGGTTTCAAAGATAAAGTAAAATGACTTCAAATCAGAAGTATACTAAAAATTGGCATAAAAATAGTCAATATGAGATTTGTTGTAAGAATTTATAAGCGAATTGTTGGTGAGAGAGAGAGAACTATTAGAGAATTTCCTGGAGGTAAACCATAAAATGGAAATACAAAAGCCCTTTGGGTAGATTTTCGAAAAATTACAATTTGACCTTAAAAACAAGAGGAAGGTTATGTTACAAAATTCTTTTGAGATCGGAAAACTGTGGATTCGTTTAACTTACATATTCACAAATAGACTCTGAGCAGTATAAAAGAAGTCATTGGCTTCATCCAGTTAAGTGTCTTTGAATGGTTTATTGATCGTAATACCATGAATTAGGAGATATACTGTTTGTTTTTGTTTGAATGTGTGTCATGAGTTCCAGCCTAGTGCCGCTGAAGACCCGCCACGTTGAAGGTCACGTTAAATCTCTCAAGGCCCAAAGACCTTCCGTTGGATGTTAGGAGAGATGTCATCCTCGTCATTTGACCATAGTTTGAAATTACGAGGTCTACCACAATTACCCTCATCTAGCTTTGCAATACGAGAATAGTATCAAACTCTACTTTATTCATTGAATGCACAGTTGAACTTGGACTCGTCATTTGTAGGCCAATGCAGCCTTGTGGTAACATCCAGCGTTGTTTCTGTCGAATTGTAGGTTCCAATCCTGGTTAAGTGGAACATTTGAGAAATCTTTACTATCCACTCATCAGAAATCGTTGAGAACAGAGAAAAATTTGTTGAAGCGATTTAAGAATAGACAGCAGTTCATATATGGAGTGAGTGCAGCCCCAGACCTGGTGGAAGCGGAAACTATTCTCCCTGTTGATCTAATTTTGGTTTCACTTTCGAAGGAGAGAAGAGAAAATGACGCCAGATCTCCACAACATCAAAGTCCGTCTTTCGACCGGTGGCCGCATCTCCGCCGAATAAGAAGGGATGAATTTCTTTCACGTTAGAGTCAAGCGAATTTTTCTGGTTAACTTCGAACTGCGACGTTACTAAACGGTTCTCAATTCTTCCTCATAAACCTCGTATTTAGATTTTATCGAAGAGTGTAATACTTAGGGATATGTTATGAGGGTCGATGTCATCTACGTAGCCATTCTAATTTGGACAGTCCAGATAAGTACTGGTCTGCGAAACAATGTATAGAAACTAAAAAAAAATCGATTTATTTCGGATTTCCAGGAAACGAGGATATCCGCAGTCCTACTCACCAACATCGAGTTGTGGATTCGAGAGCTTGATTCGCAAAAGACCCGTCGTGCAGAGAGGCTGATATAAGTCAAATCTGTGGAAGGTCAAAGTCCTTATGTAAGCGAGATGTGGAAATTTGGGAAGAAGGGTGCTGGCTAACGTACCCACCTCGTTACTTGACCGTGGGTGAAAATAACATATTGCGTTCCCTGTAATCCTTGTGCGATGTTAATAAACAACCAATTATTCTTTTTAAAAGTTATTGTTTATTTGGTTGCTAATTATACTTGCATTACCTCTTATTTTAAACGGCAGGGTACATTGAGAAGAATATGAAATTATGAGATTACCAATCCTTATGCACTACCACCATTAGGTATGCTAAAAATCAATAACTATGCCATTCAAAAGGTCTACTTTGGACTGCACTAACAAGTAATATTCCTCTAATTCACATTTCTTTAAGGTATTTAACAATCCAAAATTCACCGTTTTTACGAAAAGTTTCGAAATTTCTCTTATGCTTTTATTTTATAGCCCGTACATCAGTGTTTGTCAAACTTTCAATACTGGCGACCCAATTTTCAATCATAATTTTCGTTGCACCTCCCTTGTTCAACAATAATGTATTTACTGCAGTAAAAATGCACTTTGACGCTAAAGCTACAATGCGATATCAATTATTAACTGTATAAGTATTACATTTTGTATGTTACTTTTAAGTAATATATATATATATTAAGAAAATTACTTAAAATATATATATATATTACTTACTTATTATGTTATTTTTCTTTCTCTAATTTTTAAATTGGAACAGATCGCAAAATGATATATTTAATTAAAGATATATTTCTCCTTCAGCATCCATTTCTCACACTACAAATGTCATTAGAAAAATAGTCTAGTCTATGTTGCTCTCTATCATATCCATCACATCTGTCATTATCGGGTACGTTTGCGTGAGTCTGGGCAACCTATCAGACGTCTGCGCAAAACCTGTAAAAATGCTTTTCCTCGTACAATTACAATCAGTTTTGGTCGACTCGATACTTCTATCGCTACCGAATCTAGCTTGAATGTACATTTTTTAATTTGCATGTTAATTGTAGTTCACTGTAATTAAGTATTTGCGGAAGTAGATTACAACAAAATCATACATATATTTTTAAGTCGTAAGCAATCATTCGACGATAATAAAATATCAACAAGTACGCAGACGAGCATGGTTCCGAAAATTAAATCAAGGCAATATTCTCAAAAATACTTATATTTTGGATTTACTTCTACTGAAGTAAATAATGGGGGAAAAAGCCCCAGCTCGTTATGTGTTAAAACTTACAAAACTGAAGAACAACATGTGAAAGTTGTTTTTAAAACCATTTAAAATCATTTAGCAATGTTGGCAAAGAAATTTAAAAAAGTATGTTCTGGATGAGGACAACGTGGTAAGAAGTTACGAGTGTGGATTAGAGATCTATTTCAAGACACTCCAGAAGGGCTCTCAACTTCCAGAGAAATCTTCATAGATTTCACATCCAGTGAAAAATTAAAAGGCAATTTTGTAATAAATCGCTCTTTGAATTTTGGGTAGAGGTAGATAATGAATTTTCTGTACTGAAAACAAAAACACTTCGCATACTATTACCATTTTCAACATCTTACCTTAGTTAAACCGGATTTTCTGCGGTGGTTGCTTTGAAGACAAAATATAAATCTCAGCTAAATATAGAAAAATAACTCAAGAGTGTCAATTTCTGATATTAAACCTTCCTTTGAAAAATTTTGCTCTACAAGACAAGCCCATGGAAGTCACTAATAATTATTAAACTTGTTCTTAATTTAGTATTAAGAAATTATTTATAAAATACCTTCTTCAGTACTGATACATTAAACGTAAACTGGCTGAAACAGCGGCTCTTCGCACGAGTTTATTTTTTTAAAAAATAAAACATTATTCTTGATATAATAGCTGAACTGTAAGGAGAGTAAAACTGCGTGCACACGACATTGTATTCAAAAATGTAAAATGATTTTTTATAGATAAATGCTATAATTGAAAATAACTGTTTAAAAGAATTGTAATTTTAAATTTCACAGAATTAGCATTTAGAATTAATGTTAAATAATGAAAAAGAATATAAAAATCCATTGAATAATAATTGTTACTTTTTAATATTTAAAGCAGAAATACTTAAAAATGTTTTAAACCGGGAGAAGGCGTGCACTCGATACTAGCGCTAATGATAGTGCGGGGGGACTCAGTCACCCCAATCATTTGTTTATAATTATTTTTACTGTTCAAGATACAAATCGGAATTCCAGTGAATAGTTTAATTAAGAGAAAGTATACTTACCGGCTTTCAAGGGCTACTCAACTTTTCTTTGATGATTTGAGAAAAAATCCAATAAACTCTGAACTAAAATGATTCAAAAGTGAAAGACCTTAATAAAGGACGCAGATCAGAGACACTTTTCACTAATATGATAGAAATGTTACTTGCTGGCAGAGCTGTTGTATTTTGTTCTATTGTATTTTAATGAGCTTTCATGATCTAGTGAGTGAATATTAATGTCGCACTGTTCAGCTACACGAGGGATTTCGGAGACGGACCTCGTAATTTTGAACCATGGTCAAGTGACGAGGACGTTACTTGTGCTGGCCTCTTTTAACTACCCCACCACTCCAACAAGAGGACGTTTGAGCTCTTGACCGATTTAACGTGCATCTCTCCACTACAAGACCAGTCTTTAGTGGTACTGGGCTCGAACTTGGGACACCTTTGGTGATCAACAAATAGCAAGTTGAACGTTTTCTTTCTTGTGTCTTTTTGACAAGGTGAACTGAACCTTGTGGTACACTTTTGGCTTCATATTTCAGTTGGAGTTCTTTAAGAAGCATTTGAAAAATTTCCTTTCGTTTCATTCTCATCGCGTTTCTCAATCATAAATAATATGCATTCTTTAAGCAGGTTCTTCTTTTGCTAGATCAGTTTCAACTTCCTTCGATAGAGATCACAGATGCCCCGCGCCACCGCTCCCGGGTTAAAAGTGTTTTGAGAAAAAAATACGGATGTTCTAAAAAGGATTATATATTATGTTTTTCACTATGCTTTATATGTTTGAGAATACTGATAAAAATAAATCTTGGCCAAATAATCCTCCAAATCACAATAATTTATTTTCCAAATTAGTAAACACTTTATTATTTACAATTTCCCCCTAAGCGAAAAACAAACACACAAAAGATGGGACGGAACTAATGCAGAACTAACCATACCAGTTAGTTTGAATGTCAATCAAATGATCAACAAATGTATGCTGCCTGGCTGAAAAGTTAATCATGTCTTCTTATTTTCTTTCTACAACTACTGTACAGTATTTCAATAATAATTACAGTGATGAATTGTTTATCTTTGAATTTTTCTCAGGGTCTGGGTTTCGTTTTTTTCCCTTTTTAACGAAATATATCTTAAGTTTAAAAATAAAACGTAATAAAAAAAATCTCTCATTAAGGAAATACAGCAAATTAAACAATGTATTTTTTCTTTAATTTGGCTTCGGGATCAAAGATAGCTATTTGATAACGGAAAAACGCCAGATGATAAACATAAATTATATCAGTGTTGAGTATTTTTTTATTATTTTAGAAAGTATTTTGTTTTACTTTTCTTTCAGGCTATTTTTTTGAAAAAAACCCTTTAAATTTCCGATATGCTCGCACCCCCCTTGTAGGGTTATCACGCCCCCCCAGGGGGTGCGCCCTACACTTTGAGAAACACTGCCATACTTTTAAGATTCCTAAAACACTGCTTTTTTCTGCGATATTTAGAAGCAAAGTTATAGCATAATTAGTAAAGTGGAATTGAAATTTACAAAACCGCAAGTAGATCTCTACACAAAATGTTTTTAAGATACTGAATTGAAATTTTCAGAACATGTTTAATTTAGTTCTATTTGTGTGATGAATCAAAATCTAATCTCTCTGTATATATTTATATGTTTTACTGCTTTTTTATGTAAAAAATCATTAATTTTTAAAAAATCGTGTTTTTGCATAAAATTTGGCATATCTAAAAAACTTTCTAAAGTATTACAAATCTTTTTATTCTTAACACAAAAAAGATGTTATTCACACGCAATGTATAAATAATATTTGAATACATTTATTAGAATTTTGTGTAACTGTAATTTTTCATCAAAACTTCACTTTAAACAACAATTGTTATAGTCTATAAAAATCTCTAGAAAACAGCAAAAAGTTAAACAAAAAGTGTCCGAATTAGTTCAACATTAAGCTAATGAGACCTGAACCTGTAAATATGAGGAGTTTGAAAAATGTAAAATTAGTAAAAATTTTTTATTCTGTATTAAAATCTTTGAATGCGTTTTCTGAGAAATCATATTTTTCAATTTTTTGTTTCACGGTAAATTATTTTATTTAGTTTTACCTCCAGTATAGACTATAATCTGTGTGACCACTGCCACCTACTTGACAAAGTCAGATAGAGACCCGCGAAATTCATCGCGGCTAAGAGCTAGAATTTTTACGCCTGTCGTTAGCCTTAGCTTTGAGCACCATGCAGGTGACAGTACGATTTTTGCTCGGTCCACCCCAATTTAGAGGGAGGAAACTCTGAGGGTGGCAGAGGCCTCCCACCTCTCTCCCTTCCACCACTTCTCCGGAATTCGAACCCAGTCCCGACGGCACCGCAGTCAGCTTCGTTAGCCACTATAAACGGTTGTGCGACAGATTATAATCTAATCTGTGTTTATATTTACGTACTAGCTGGTATACTCGTTCTTCGCACGGGTGAATTGAAAAATTAAACAATACAGACTGAAGGATAAAAGATTTTTAATGCGTTAATTTTACGGGAATTGTAAATTAAACAAAACAGAAAGCTTTTTGCATATCTCAGCTGAATAAAATACCATGTCAGGGTTACACAGTAATGCTATTAAATTACTCGTTTTTGCGATCACGAGATAATATTTTGAACGAGCTACTTTTGTATTTTTGTCTTTGGCAACGAGCCAAAACAATGGAGTTGATGGATTTCGCTTGAATAAATGTGGAATTTTGTGCTGTTGTGAAATTTTCGTTTTGAGTATAAACTGGGTTCACGACTGACATTTGTGCGGGGAAATCTCAATGGATTTCGAATTGTTTCCAAGATTAAGGATTTAGAACTGTTTTGAAGAAAGGATTTTGAATTGTTCTCAAGATTAAGTATCGTGAACTGTTTTGAAACTTGGCGGCATCGAAACTGTGCTGAAGTGTGGGAATTTCAATTATATCCAACATTTAGTAGTAAGTGAACAATTTTGAATCTCTGATAAATTGTTAATAAGTTGTACATTTGAGGAAGTTTATTTTACAAGTGGATGAGAAATGGCGTTTTTAGGAAGAGCTTTGAAGGTAGATTTGAAGTGTTTGGTGGAAGAATTAGGAGAAGCTGTAACGGAAGAAATGAAAGTTCCTGCTTTAAAAAAGTTGATATTAGCAAGTAAGGAGTATGAAGAGGTGTTCGCGAAAGAATTATTACACAGAATAGTAAGCGAAAGAGAATATGAAATTAAACGCCAAGAGAGAAGATGAAATAAATCGCCAAGAAAGAGAAGATGAAATAAAGCGCCAAGAAAGAGAAGATGAAATAAAGCACCAAGAAAGAGAAGATGAAATAAAGCACCAAGAAAGAGAAGATGATTTAAAGTGCCAAGAAAGAGAATATGAATTAGAGAAGTTGAAGATAGAAGCCTCGATGATGAGCAATGGTTTTAGGAGAGAGAGGAATTCTCAGAATGAAGGAATACAAGAACACGTACCAGTTGGATTGCAAAAATTAATGCGTACTTTTGACCCCAAAGAAGGTGATATAAGTTTTTACCTAATACTGTTTGAAAGACAAGCACGAAGAGTCCATATTAAGGAAGAAGATTGGGTAACGAATCTTGTTGGACTATTGCCGTTAGAAATGGCGAATTTGATTGCCAGGGAACCAGAAGAAAAGGCAAATGATTATGAACATGTAAAAGGTATGTTATTAAAAAGATTTAAATTGAGCCCATAAGCATTTAAAGTAAAATTTAAGAGGCATTGTAAATCGACCGAGAACACTTGGCAAGATTTTGGATTTGAGTTGGCGAACTATTTTAATGAGTGGATTTCGGGACTAAAACTCTATGATTTTGACAGGCTGAAACAACTTGTCGTTGTAGAGCAGATGAAGGAACAGGTTTTCAGGGATATACAGCAACATTTTATTGATGACTGGAGTAGAATTGTTACAGTTGAGATTATCTTACTGAGAAGCTAGATGATTATGAAAACGCAAGGCAATATAACCAGGCCACTAAAGCTACTTTGTCTCAACCGTATAGAAATTCCTATCGGGAAAAACCTAGCATGTGCAATAGAAAATGTCATACATTTGGTGAAGGATATAGACAAGAATTAAACAACCGCAGTGGATATGATAAGCGAAATTCTTTCCAAAAATCAATTACATGTTTCAATTGTGGACGAGTAGGACATTTTGCGAGATTTTGCAGGGATAAGAAAGACGGGAGAGAAAAGATCGAGGGTAAAGTTGCTAAGGTAAAGGTATCTGAGGTGCAAGTGGCAGAAGTCAAAGTAGTTGAGGATGAAAGCAAAGTATTCACAGCGAGATTCAACGGTGAAGTTGTAAGGGAAAATAAGAAATGCAGCGCAGTTCAACTAAAAATGTCTGATCTTAAAATAGTAAAAATTTAGTATGGTGGAACAGAATATGAAGCTGTAGTGGATTCAGGTGCACAAATTAGTGTGTTTAAAAGAAGTGTCGTGGGAAAGGAAGTAGATTACAAAGGACATATAATGTTGCAACCCGCATTTGGTGATTGTTTAAAGGCTGAACTAAAAGAAGTGGATATTGGTTTGGTAACGAATAGGTATATTACGCCGGTAATTAAAACGGTGGTGGCAACTGTGGATGGGCTGAATACTGACATATTATTGGATACTGAAACTTATGAAGCATTATTAGAACAAGAAAGAATATACAATCCTAGATTTACAGCCGCTATGAACTTAAGATCAGATTCCTCCAAAATATCGTTAGACGAGAGTGTAACTAGTGAAGAGGAACAACAAGAGAGCCAACTATAACAGAATATGATGAGGAGAATGGAAATAACACAGAAAAATTCAAGAAACAGCAACAGATTTGTGATACTCTTCAGGAAGCATGGAATTTTGCTAGGCGAAACGAAGGAGGATATGTGATAGAAAATGATATCCTGTACCATGAAGAGCTATTGGGCGGAAATAGGATAAAACAGTTAGTGATTCCTGAAATGAGGAAGAGGAAAATACTAGAAATTGCGCATGAATCAGTGTTCGGAGCACATCTAGGAGCTCATAAAACAATTCAGAGAATCAAATTTTCGTTTTATTGGCCAGGGATGGTAAAGGAGATTAAAGCGTATTGTAGTTCCTGTCATGGTTGTCAGCTTAGAAAAGTAATTCGTTCGGTTGACAAAATTCCGATAACACCTGTGTCTCGACCTGAATTACCATTCCAAGTAGTAAACGTTGATTTAATTGGTCCTGTAGATCCAGTATCATCACAAGGACATAAATACAAACTTTGTATGATGGACCAGCATTTTAGATGGCCGAAAGCAATTCCACTCAAGTCACTAACATCTAAGAGTACGTGTGAAGCACTGATCGAGAGAGATATATTCAGTAGAACACAGGAATATCAGAAGTGATCGTAATGGACAATGCAACAAATTTTACAGCCAGTTTAACGCAAGAGTTTTTGAAGATTTTATGAGCTTGTCCGCGTTTTTCAACACCATACCATCCAGAAGGAAACGGTTTAATTGAGAGATGAAACCAAACTCTCAAGAACATGTTGCACCACATTATCAGAGAGAAAGGAAGAAGTTGGCATAGACATATACCGTTTTTACTATGGGCTTATAGTGAAGTTCCAAACGCAACTATCGGTACACCACCTTTTCTACTAATGTATGGAAGAGATCCGAAAGGACCATTGTCTATACTGAAGTCAATTTGAACTGGGAACACTTGTTACCTCTGAATATGAAGGGATTAGTAGAGAGTTATTTGAAAAAGCTAAAAGAAAGTTAGAAGTTGCAACCCACAAAGCAAAGTTAATAAGTGACGTGCAACAAGGTAGCTACGCTAAATATTACAATAGGCAAAAGAAACATCGAGAATTTGCACCAGGAGATCAAGTGCTTGTTTTGATACCTGATTCGACGAATAATCTATATGCTAGATGGACAGGTCCAGTTAAAGTTGTTAAAATAGTAAAACCAAATTCATATTATATGCAGATGGCTGGAGGTAATTTGAGATTGCTGCATGTTAACAAGATCAGAGAATACAGAGCGAGAGTTCAAACGGTTGGAGTTATTTATGATATTGATGATGAATTCGGTGAGATATATGAAACGCCAACAGTTCCTGCAGCTGAGAAGAATGACGAAACATTGGACAGAGTGACGTTGGATTACCTATCTAAGAAGCAACAAACTCAACTAAAGAATCTTTTACATTGACACAGGACGTTGTTTTCTAGAAAAATAAAAAGAGCTAAAGTTGGTGAACATGTGATAAAACTGAAGAATGAGGAGGAGACGATGAAACCCAAAACTTATAAGATACCAGAAAACTTAAAGAGAAAAGTAGACGTGTGCAGATAGACGAATTGTTAGAGTTAGGACTGATTGAACCTGTTGTAAGTGAAATAGCACACCCCATGGTATGTGTTCATAAGAAGGATGGAACAATTCGGTTATGCATAGATTTCAGAAGCTTGAAGGCCCTTACCGTACCGGACGCATATCCAATGCAGAATATGATGGAGTTGAATTTCTTAGTAGGGAAGAAAAAATTCATTATTGTACTAGATATGTTGAAAGGATATTGGTCTATACCAATGGAAGACAGCAACAAACATCTAACAGCCTTCCGAACTCATCGAAGACAGTACCAATGGAATGTGTTACTATTTGGGTTAAGAAACGCTGCTGCAACCTACCAGAGAGCCATGTCTAAAGTGGTTCAAACTATATCTGATTTTGCATGTGCGTATATCGACGATTTAGCAATATTCTCTGATACGTGGGAATAACATTTAAATCATCTAGAAGAAGTTTTCAAAAGATAGGAGCATTTTAATTTCTCAGTGAATTTAGGAAAGTGAGTTTGCGAGACAAAAAGTTAAATACTTAGGACATGTCATTGGTTCAGGTAGGCATTCCCCTGACAAAGAAAGAACAAAAGCGATTCAGAACTTACCGGCACCAACGACCAAGAAACAACTGAGAAGTGCTTTGGGATTGTGCAATTTTTATAGCCAGTATATTACGAATATTGCAAAAATTGCTCTACCATTGACGGAGCTCACTAAAAAGAAAGTCCCTAATGATATTCCATGGAGCAAGGAGGCTGAAAATGCTTTCAAGGAGTTGAAGACAGCACTATGTGGAATTACAGAGTTGCAGGTCCCAGACATAGAGAAACTGTACTACTTGCATACGGATGCTTCTCAGACGGCGGTTGGATGTTGTCTAGGTCAATTGGATGGAGAAGACAACATTCATCCTATAGCTTTTGGGAGCCAGAAACTGAACTCAAGCCAACAAAAGGGGTCAACAATCGAAAGGGAAGCGTATGCTATTATTTGGGCTCTAAAAAGATTTGAAACTTTACTGTGTGGAGCACAGATTTTCTTACTAACCGATCATAATCCTCTAGTATTCCTCACTAATGCTGCACCCCAATGTCCGAGATTGCAGAGGTGGGCGTTGGCCATTCAACGCCATGACATTGAAGCAAGCCACATGAAAGGATCTAAACTAGTTAATGCAGATGCGCTATCCAGACTGTAAATGTAAACTGTAATTAAACAAGAACTTTAAGAAGGATTTAAGATTAATTTAGGTTTTTAACATTTTCTTAGCTTTATTGTTAGATGATTAAGTTAAGAAGAATATTTGTGTGTAAAATTTATTGTTGAGTATTTTTATGTAAATGTATAATATTAAGATAGTGAATAAACAGTGTTTCATTTTGGGTGTAACGTGTGACCCTTAGATTGTTTTAGCCATATTTGATCTTTGGATCTAATATGACTCTCGGGGGGAAAATGTCAGGGTTACACAGTAATGTTATTAAATTACTCGTTTTTGCGATCACGAGATAATATTTTGAACGAGCTACTTTTGTATTTTTGTCCTTGGCAACGAGCCAAAAAAATGTAGTTGATGGAATTCGCTTGAATAAAATGTGGAATTTTGTGCTGTTCTTATGAAATTTTCGTTTTGAGTATAAACTGGGTTCACGAATGACACCATGTTTGCTAAATTTTAAGTCTGTAGATATAACAGCTGATAAAGTTTTTTTAAAATTTATAACGCCCTTTAACTGTCTCTTGTGGGTCGATTTTTGAAAACAGCTTCCTTCTGCTCAGCAAAAATAACACATTGTTACAAATTTTGTGTAATAAATGCTTAAATTAGTGTAAATAATTTGTATCTGGATGTGTAATATGTTAATATTAAATCTCTCTATATACAATATTGAATTTTTTGAAAAACTATCTATATACAATATTTGGTGTACGATTTTCTTGGGCTAAGACAACAACGCTGGTGGCATCCATCACACGGGAGCATGCCACGTATAGTTGACCATGGGAAAAGCAACCCTTAGTTAAATGTATGCCAGCTCTGCTTAACATTTGCTCTTGTGACGTTAATTGTCATAGCAAAGCTGACATTGATAGGGAATTGCAGTCTTCTAAATTCAAAGGGGAAATTCGATGGTATTATGGGAATTCGTGGTATACATACTATCTCACCTTTTCCGGATCCGGATATTATACGACCTTCTATAACGTTTTTCTGCAATGACACTACTCGCAGCCTAGTGCCATGCAAAGTTTTGGTGGGTTTAAATTACGGAGTAGTGTTAAGGGCACACTAATCTTAAGTTCTAGTTTATGAAGGGGTAGATCAAGCACAATTATACTGTTTAAAAATTATGTTGGATAATTAACCGTTTCATCTGGATTGCAAACTATATTGATAGAAAGGTACGTTTGTGATTCGCCAGGAATCTTATGCAACATGCGCTGATTAAGAACAGTAACCTGGTCGTTTATGTGTACTAAAATTGATCTTTCACACAACCAGGAATCTTCTTTTATATTGAGATCGTGAACATCATAAATACTATGTATTTAAAGTTTCAGTGACCGCCACAACCTGACAAAGACCGGTAGGTAATTCTATATCATCAGTACTATTCACTTCCGGACACTTTCTCTCTCCAATATCAAGAAGAATTTTACTAAATTCTGAATCGGCTGAATGTGCTCTCATTTTTCTTTTAAATAGAGTTTTTTACAATATCTCCGAAGTACTGAACGTTTTATACAGGTGTTGATTTCATCCACTCGTGTACCTTTAGCCACAACTGGTAATATTTGTCTAAAATCTCCAGCGAATAAAAATGTTGCTCCACCAAATAATAGAGTATTACCTCTTGGGTCTTGCATTATTCTGTTCACGGCTTCTATTGAAATTTCGTTTGCCATAGTGTATTCGTCCCACACAACCAAGACAATCTTGTAATACTTTGACATTGTCACTATTTTTCGTTAAACTGCAGACTGGATTTTCCATACTACTGCTGACTGGATTTTCCATACTACTGCTGACTGGATTTTCCATACTACTGCAGACTGGATTTTCCATACTACTGCAGACTGGATTTTCCATACTACTGCAGACTGGATTTTCCATACTACTGCAGACTGGA
Source organism: Trichonephila clavipes (assembly GCA_019973935.1). NCBI lineage: Eukaryota > Metazoa > Arthropoda > Arachnida > Araneae > Nephilidae > Trichonephila > Trichonephila clavipes. The sequence goes on along the minus strand of BMAU01021387.1, from coordinate 750,613 downwards.
TTTTCCATACTACTGCAGACTGGATTTTCCATACTACTGCAGACTGGATTTTCCATACTACTGCAGACTGGATATTCCATACTACTGCAGACTGGATATTCCATACTACTGCAGACTGGATATTCCATACTACTGCAGACTGGATATTCCATACTACTGCAGACTGGATATTCCATACTACTGCAGACTGGATATTCCATACTACTGCAGACTGGATATTCCATACTACTGCAGACTGGATATTCCATACTACTGCAGACTGGATATTCCATACTACTGCAGACTGGATTTTCCATACTACTGCAGACTGGATTTTCCATACTACTGCAGACTGGATTTTCCATACGCTCTGATTCTAGTGGAATTTTAAACATGGAATGCGCCGTCCCCCCCATGAAGTAAAGTTGCAGCTATTCCCGAAAACGCGACTGCTATGGCAGTCTTTTTTCTGAAGGTATTTTGACCAGTAAAAGATTTATTTAAAAAGTCTTGCCAGTGCCACCTGGAGCGTCTAAAAAAATACGTACTACTAGCGTCAGCATTCACACTGTCAGTGTGTGACAAACCTATACGGAACTTTATCACTAACCTTCTGAGACGTCTTTTTTAGGGAAATTTAATTCCCCTACCTATTTCCAATCAGCTCCAAAAAGAGGACAGGATTCCTTGTTATGCAGATTAGATAAAGTATTTAAGTCAAACGGAATAGTAAAGTAAAAAGCAGTAGGAGAGAGAAATTGAAGCAGAAAGGTATAATAGTGAAGTTAGAGATTTATTATTGAAGATTTCTAGGTGGATAAATTAATCTCAGGAAGAGTTGAGATTCAGTGTGGTAAATATTGATTTATATTTAAAGTCTCATTAAAGCTTTATATTAGGAATGAGATTAAAGTTAAATGTTCAATAGGAATATTATTGAATATAATTCTGGGATCTCTTATCGTGGTAATCTCTGCGTGATCGATATTCTAATTGTTAATTAATTGGATCATTAAATATTTAAGTTAATTTAAAGGAAAGTCCCTTTTAAACCTCATATAACTAATTTGAATTATTTGTTATTAAAAGTTTTTGATTCTATTTGGGAAAGATAACCAAATAAAGAAAGTTATTCATTAAAATGGCTACTGGTTCTTCTTTGACTCTAAATCATTCTCGTTCTCAAAGTGAGATCAAAGGGGATCTTCACAAGTGAGGAGTCGGTGAACTTGATTTTGTTCGTTATTTTATCTTGGTTCATTCTGATTTATCATATGTTGAAACTCAACAGGGTCAAAATTTGTGTGTTCAAAATACTCTGTTTAAATTCTCAACAATTCCATTGATAACTTGTGGAGATGGTAAACCATAATGAGGGAGAGTATTGCCGCCTATGGAAAGAAGAACGTCTTGTAACGCAAACAGAACACGATTACTAAAGTTTTCTAAATGAGCATTTATGTTTGCATCTGGGTAATGCCGTTGGAAGTCTCTTACATAATCTACCATAAAATTATCCTTAAACTTGCTCCACAACTCTGAGGGATTAGATACATTAGAGAAAACAATATAATGGCGAATAGATCTCGTAATTTAGATGCGCTATTGCTTATCCCGACATCTGTTAAGGTGTGTCGCACCAGTGATTATCACCTTCTAGCAAACCAAGTGCAAAGCATGCTGCTTTATGTGTAGGATATAAAATACCATTCACACTTTTAAGACTTTCGAAAGAAGTTGGTCCCTTGACAACATTTAATAACATCCTTAGGTGATAGCATTCCCGATTATTAGGATGAATCGCATAAATTATCCCAAGAGTATGCTCATGAAATAGGCCGGAATGATACTCCACAAGAGTACCTCGGTGTCGCCGTTGGAATGTTCCATTTTGTTTATTAAATGTGTAATAACCTGGTATTTCTTCATACAATAAAGATGCAGCGAATTCGTCTTTATGGCACAAATCGAAAAACGCCATCAATGTCGTATTTCTCGGATTTTCTACCACTCTACGGACATTGCTTGGATCAAAATAAATTCTGCGCCGATTTTCTAAATGGATATCGAGATGTGTTACTGCGGGGAAACGTTCGTGAATCGAAAATGAAAACATGCGCCGAATTGCTTCGGAAGTACTAATTATCTTCCATTTTGATATCATGTAGCTTCATCGTTAACATTTTGTACACCAAATACCGCAAAGTCTGAACCTTTATTGACATACTTGCAAATATATTTTGACTTAACACTACTACAAAGTTTGACGTTGATATGTGCTCTAAAATTGCGTGACAGTACTGGCGAAAATGGAACAATCCAGCGATTGTCAATGTCAATACAGTTTGCCCATGATTGGATTGTCGTTCTTATACCATTGTTTTCAAGTGAATGATGTCTGTAAAATGGATAACCAGCCTCACCTGTAACAGTTTCTGTACTAAAATTCTTGGAAAATCTTTTACTACAGATAGCATTCTTCATACACGGAGATCGAGGATTGTAAGAGCCACATGAAGCGTGTACCATCAGGGTTTTCACGACATCAAATAACTCTGGATATACACTGGTGTGCAAAAATTAAGGACGAAGTCGAAAAATTAGCATATCAGCTGAACGAAGACGCAGAGCGGACAGAAAGACCAATCAGGAGATTAAGTAAGGTGATGTACGGTAGCACATGCACAGATATGCAGGTAGACGTAATGGGGGAGTGTCTGAGTAGTATAAAGCATGTTGTCGGTGTAAGATCAGTATTTCTGGCAAAGAGATTGCACACCGTATAGCAGTTAAAATCACACCGAGTTGCTGCCTCAGCGAGAAATGGCGAATAATCAATCTGTTAGACGACATCTGGATGCTTTTACCCGAGGTTGAATCATTGGGATGTTGGAGGAAGGCCGCAGTGTGACAAGTGTGGCTGCAGAGTTCGGAATTGCTCACAGCATCGTTTCACGACTTTGGAGACAATTCCAAACTACAGGAACAGCTATCCGGGGGTTCAGTAGTGGTCGTCCACGAGGAACCACACCCGCAGATGACCGGTACATTGTCTTACAGTCCAGAAGAAACAGGTGGCAGACAGCGGGAGAAATCGCTAGACACACGACACAGGCAACTGGACGACCGATATCGCGTTTTACCGTGGCCAGAAGACTGCACGGTGGTGGTCTGTTTGCACGACGCCCTGTACGGTGTGTACCTTTAACGCCTGCCCATCGAAGAAGGCGTTCTCTGTGGTGCCGGAAACACCGAAATTAGAGAGACAATGAATGAGGACGAGTACTCTTTACAGATGAGAGCAGATTCAGTTTGAGTAGCGATTCTCATCGCATACTTATCTGGAGAGAGCGGGGAAGCCGCAATCATCCCTCGAACATCATTGAAAGGGACAGGTATGGAGGTCGCGGTGTTCTCGTTTGGGGAGGCATCATGCTTGGTAGTCGTACAGACCTTCACATCTTCGACGCAGGTTCAGTCAACGGGACCCGTTATTGTAACGAGATTCTTCTTCCATATGTGCGTCTTTTTAGAGGTGCTATGGGTCTGCAGTTCCTTTTCATGGACAACAATGCACCATATCATCGCACAGTAGCTGCCGAACAGCTCTTAGAAAGTGAGGATATTGAACGTATGGATTGTCCGGCATGATCTCCGGATCTCAATCCCATCGAGCATGTATGGGATTTTCTAGGCAGACGCTTGGCAGCTCGTACCTTACCACTAGTAACGATTCGGGAGCTTCGATTGGCGCTGCAAGCCGAATGGGCAGCAATGCCTCAACAACTCATTGACACCCTCATTCTCAGCATGGGCAGACGCTGTGAAACCTGCCTAGCAGTGTCAGGGGAGATCATATCCCCTACTAAAGACCGGATGTTTCTTGCTGGACACCCATCACAGGGATGTTTCGGCCTTCAGTCGCATTGCGCTCAGTGCTACTTTTTCAATCCAGCTTCTTTTCATCCCTCTGATTTCTCTTTTAGTAAGTGTTGCTTACATATTACACATGTCCTTACGTATTGGGGATCTTACGGTATTAAATATGTTGATTTGGAAAGCTTTTGTACAAAGTTATATTGAAAAAAACGTCTCGTCCTTAATTTTTGCACACCAGTGTACTTCCTGGTCTGGCAATTCTGCTCGAATAACATCATAAATTTGCTCAGCTCTTATTTTCGTTTCTAACCATATCAAAATGTGGGCATTAGGCAAAACATGCTTTTGGCCATTCTACACTATACATAAAACGCAACCGAAATTTCTCCCTTTCACCAAGAGATCTATCATTTTTCAAATTGTTGTTTAAAAACTCTTGCTACAACATGAAACAGATCAGAAGCCGACTGTCCTGTAAAAAGTTCGTTTGTAATTTCATCCCATTTAGGGTGGGTCGTGAACGTTATAAAAAGATCGGGACGTCCACATTTCCTAACATAACAAAACACATCTTGTGTGCGTTGTTGCATATATCTGGATCCTCCCGTAAACGATAAAGGTAAAATAACTATCTGGCCCAAGTCATCTACATTCTCATTCCGATTGATTGCGTCTTGGAGGCGATTATAATTTTAATTTCGAAGCTTTTTTATATTAGTTCGTACAAAAATGATTCTCTATGTTTCAATTTTAGAGTATACGTCAACTAAGTATTGATTGAATAATTGTTTATAATTATGGAAATGATTGTACTCCTTCTGTCTAAGCATTAATCGGTAATAATAGTACTATAGTGCGGAAACTTTTTTTTAGAAATTTCGTTTTCGTTGGCCTGTGTTGGGTTCGACTTGATAGACCGCAAAGTTATATCCGTCCGCATAAACAAACATCAGAGGATACTGTAGATAATCATATGATCTATATGAGTTTCGGAGATTCTCTGCAATCTATTTATATGTCTGCGAAGTACTATGTCTCATTTATGACATTCTTGATTACCAGTAGCACAGATACTTCGTTTGTTGTCGGTTCCTAATGGCGACCTCTATGTTCTGCTGAAGGTCGTCGATCAGCATTTATAACTATAGTCATTTTCGTTTGAATTTGGAGGGAAAGATTGAAGAGCAGTTTAGAAATCACGAATGTAACTTTTTATTTCAATAAGCATACTTTGCTAGCTATCCACTAACATAGGGTTTGGATTTGAAAAACATCGTAATCATGTGTCCCTTTGTAGTATATAATCGCTAATCCATATATATAAAGGAGAAAGGCGACTCACTCACTCACTGACTGACTCACTGACTCATCACGATATCTCCGGAACTATTAAACCCACAGACTTGAAATTTGGTAGGTAGGTTCCCTTCATGAAGTAGACGTCAGCGATGAACGGATTTTGCAAAGTTCGAACCCCAAGGGGCGTTACGGGGGTTTAAGGGGCGTTATAGATAATTATTTCCATTACTAAACTATTAGATGTACAGTCTTGAAATTTGGTAAACGGATTCCTTTCATGGTGTACAGATACGCTATAAAATAGTTTTGGGTAAAATTGATCCCCAAGGCTCACTGAGGGGGATTAAGGGGCGTATATAATAGATAAATATTTCCACTTTTCAACTAATAAAACCACTTGCTTGAAAATTAGAAGGTATGTTCCATTCATGGAATAAAGTTCGTTTTACAAAGATTTTTGCGAAAACGGACCCCCAAAGGAGTGGGGTTCCAAGGGATTAAGGCGTGTTATAGAAAAATTCCTGTTTTTGAATTTAACTCATTTACTTGAAATTTGTTGAGCACTTTTCTTTAGTTGAATAGAGTTCCACTAAGAATGGATTTTACGGAAATCAACTCCAGGGGGAAGCGGGGAGAGCTATTGGGGCGTATTGATAGACAAAATTCCCGTTTTTGAATTGCTAAGACTATAATAATAAAATTTGGTTTGCATGCTTCTTTTGTTGAATTGGAATCCGCTAAGAATGCTGTCAACGAGGTATTGATGATAAAAATTCCATTTTTGCTCTGTTAGATTTAGACTTGAAATTCAGCACGCATGTTTATTTTATGGAGTAGAGATCCACTGAAAGTTGCTTTGGTGGAAATCCACTTCATTATTAGGTTAAGTGAACGAAAAAAATCTTTCTACTTCTATTTTAGATATAAAAAGAAATGAGATATTTTAATTTCTGTCCTTTTTATATCAAGATGCGAGAGTTACAGCTATAAATATATTTTTCAATACAATCCCGGATTCTTAATGCTAGATATCAGTAGTTCACATATATGCAAAAAATATACATATATACAACATCGTGAAATACCCAGTGAAGCGGGTGGGTAACGGCTAGTGAAATATATTTGTAAAAATGATTATCTTGCATTATCTACTGGAAGAAGGGAACCCATTAAATGATACCAATGCCCCTGTATTTTAAATGGGAGCATATAATTTCCTTCGTGAACTTCTTTTGCCCCCAAAGAAGTCATTCGAAAGGAACTAATACTATTTAGGAAATGGTAAGATTGATCCTGTTCCCCACATAACAAAGACTTAAGTGGCTGTGCTGAAAAAAGTCCAGGCGTACATTACCAGAAGAACAACAAATTCCTTTTGATTCATCTTCCTACCTTAAAGCTTTAGAATAGTTGTCATAGGTCCTATCTCAGATGCATCAGAATAATTTATTTGGGCATCCTGATGGAAGCCACTGTCCTATTTTTCTCGCTATGCACTATTAGTTCTTCTTACTTGGTCACTATTCAGTGGTTGTCGCCGGTTTTCTTCCCGCAGAGCATCTGGAAGTAAACAGACGCCGGTCTCAAAATTCGTTTCTACCTGACAAATGGCACTTTCACGGAGTTGTGCTAAGCGCTCATTCTTTGTCACTCATGATATCGATCACATAGTTCTGTAATACGGATGACATGACTTCCAAATTCGCGTTGTTTTTGGTGATGACGACGATCACTTTCCAATCTTTGCTCTCTGGAATCAGACAATTCTAGGGTTCGCAAGACAGCGTGTCGAATACGATCATCTTCTAATCGCTACTGTCTAGAATCGTCTGATTCTAGGCTTCGAGAAACAGCGTGTTGTATACGATCGTTTTACAAACGTTGTTCTCTAGATTCCTGAGATTTTTGACTCCTTAACAATGAATGACGGGTTCTATCTAACTGTAATCCTCTCAGAGCTACATTCATTCGGTCTAGACATGAATATCCGTAACCTAAAATTTGTGAGACAGCTTTCTCTATCCTGTTGAGATTCATTTTCACGTTGAAATCTTTGACTTTTGGTCTTTCTCGTGTTTGTAGAGAGATTTGATTTTCTTTTAGACATAACTAAATGATGTAAGTGCACTTTTTCACCTAAAACGAAATTAAATATATTTATTTAAAAACAACTACCTACGTACTTAACTAAATAAAATAACATATAAGCAATTTATCAAATTCAAAGTAAATAAAAAACTTAACTATTTTCATGAAAGAAATCCTAATGGCATTTAACATTGATTTCTCATTATTACTTAGCAGTTCAGGACCAGCAAAAGGAGAAAGAAGCATTTCCCGAGGCCCACACGTTCTTAGAGCATACCCACGCACGGGGCAAGGCGAATTTCGCGGTTAAGGCTAATTTCATTTAAAAATTCATATAAAATCTTTAATGCAATCAAATACGCTAAAATTTGCAATTTACTACCATTGATATCTGAATAAAAAGTACAAAAATTTTCGTTATATTTAAAAGAAAACAATTGCGAATTTTACAGAAAATGTTTACATTTTAATAAAAAAAAAGTTCTCTTGTCTCCATGATGATAAAAAAAAGACTTAAAACTTACAAAATACTATCCGGCAAATCTCAAACGGTAAATTTACTCTCACATAAACTGGTTTTGGCTTGAAATGACACAAATCTTTTAAATAACAACTAATATATGGTTTTTATTTTCAATTAATCCTTATATTGCTCATAGCTTTTTTAGAATTAGATTTTTTCTGTTCTTATGGTTATATCAACTCTGGTTGCGATAGCAACGAAAAAGAGGCAGACGCCAAGTAAGTAATCACGTGATTCTGGCGTCAATATCAACACGTATTCATTCATAGCGTGGGTGTTATATATATATGTTGATGACATTCTTGTGTCTTAATTTTATCTAATTAAAACATATATCATTGCATTTTTTGTATTACTTTAGAATATATATTTGTTGGTAAATAATCTTAACAATTGTTTTATGTATTTTTTTTATTCTAATTTATTTATCTAATTAGGTAATTGTCTATTAATTTAGGTTGTATCGTAGCATTTATTTATAGTTCTTGGCACACTTAGGTATGGCTCTTAGTTATTTTAGTTCTTAATTAATTTAGTAGTTATTTATTATACAGTGTTTTGAGCAAGAATGGTTGATAGTATAGAATCAATACTTTTTTAAAATTGTATGAATATCGAATAACAATGGTATCATTTCCTTAAAAGGAATGTATTTTTTTCCTCATTTTTAAAATCTTAGTGACTACTTATGAAGTAAGTATTTGTTTATCCATGATTTAACTATTTTCTTTTTTTGCACAAATCCTTAAAATAATTTAATTTCTGAAAACTCAGTATTATGCATGTAAAGATAATTATGGAAAAAAGTATATGATTCATATATATGGCTCCTGTGATGAAAATGAATTTTTTACAACTTCATGAATTGCAAATTTTATAATAGTATGGCTTACTAATGGGGACATTAAACACACTATGTGAAACATTATAAGTGTCAGACATTTGAAATAATCCTGTAATTTTGGTTTGATTTATCAATACTATAGGAAGTTCTTAAACTTTTCCCTTTGTACTTATGCTACTAGCTGGTAAACCTGTTCTTCCTACAGGTGTGAATTTATATATAAATAATGTTATGCATGAATTTCTCTTTTTCCCCCAGTACTTTAGTATTTAGAAATGAAAAAAAAAAACAATTTTCTAAAAAATATAATATTTTTACTCAAAATTCAAATGAATATTTTATTTCACTGTGGAAAGTTATTTGATGAAAATGAATTTTTCGTTTACACAAAATATTGCGTATAAATACTTCATATATAAATATTGTAAAATATTATGAAGCATTTAAAGATATTTGAAAATGTTTCTAATAAAATAACATTCCTATCTTTGACTGTTTGATTTACTTAGTAATTATCCTTTAAAAATGCTTGGAATTTTTTTTAGAACTGATTGTATAAAGTAATAAAAGAAAATACTATATTTCCCATTATTAAGTTAAAGAAATGAATAATAATATATAACTTTTAAGAAACATTCAATGTAATATGATTATTCATTATTACGAGTTATTGAATGACATAGTTTTTATATTTTTCCCTAAGTTGCAGTTACTATAGCAAGTGCTGAGAGTTCTTTCAGCAAATTAAAATTAATAAAGAGTTACTTTCAGTCATGCATGTGTATAGAAGGCTTAAATGCCCTTGCTATATTATCTTATGTTTATAAATAACATGTGTTTGTAATTTTACTCGTCAAGTATAATGTTATGCAGAACCGAATAGTTTTCTATTGGAAACTTCATCTTTATATCTCAGCTACTAAATATTATGCATGGATATGCGACACTTGGATCACGAATTCAAATTAGTAATGCGCGTATAAGCTATATTAAAAATTTACATTACAAATTGAATACTTTTTTTTAAAATTGTGTTTGTATAAAGTGCTTATAACATGTTGAACAACTTATTTTAAATTGTATAATGTTGAGGAATGTTTCATCAGAAAAAAATGCTATAATTTTCCAAATTCTATTTAATTTCTTATTGAATTACATACTTCTTTAAGCTATTGTTTATCTCATATTAGATAGTTAATATGATAGTTTTTGAATAATAATTATTTATCCATTGATGAAAATGAATCTTATTTTTATAACACAATGAATTGCAAATAAGATAGAAACAATTCAATACTATATATATATATATATATATATATATATGGAAATAAATAGTTGCATAAAATTTCCATTCACAATTTCTACTAGTTATGTTTCTTGACCAGATATTTCTGTTTCGTATTAAACACTTGAGTTTCATTTCATGCAAATTTAAAACTTGGAGAAATGTATTGACATGTTATTTTGTTATCACTAATACGTATCTAAAGTATCCTTTTAGATATAATTATGCTTTTAAAAAAAAGAAATTGATCCTTGTAATACACAAGTGCCCAAAATTTGTCTTCGAAACATATGTCACACAAAAATATCAGTGATTTTGGCCAATTAACCCCTTAACAATAATTTTGAAAAAGGATTCTCTGTAATTCTCTTCGATAAATATCATAAAATTGATCCAAGTACTCTTCTTGGGTCAATATTTGTAACTGACTCAATGCAAGAAATTTATTCAGGACTTATATCACGAGATTTATTTTTGAAAAAGTATAAAATAAATCTAATCTCTATAATGATAAATCTTTTACAAATTGGCAAATACCAATAAATGCATATTTGTTATACATATGTAGTAAAAAAATTTGTATATGTGTGACACACACAGGTTTATACCATACAGCAGTGTTTCTCTGTGGGGGGCGGGAGCATATTGAAAATGAAAGGATTAAAAATAATTTTTTTTTGGAATGAAGCAAAACAAATGCTTTCTGACATAATAAAAAATACACATTTACACTGATATAATTTATTTTTATCATCTGGTGATTATCAAAAATAAAAGTTTCCACTTCAAACGCTCATTAGCAATCTTTGATCCTATAACCAAATTAAAAAGAAAATTGTTTACTTTGCTGTAATCCCACGAAGAGAGATTTTTTTATTACACATCTTTTAACCCAAAAAATTACTTTAGCTGACCTTCGAACTTACTGGTATGGTTATCTCCGTCCTTTTTTTAGGAAAGTTGTAAATAATATATTTCTGTGTTTCGCCTATTTCGATGTGAAAGAGTTTTATGATATGTCGGATCCAACAAAAGATGCCGACTAGATGTTGATGTTCGGAGAAGCAACGTTACAGCTCTCGCCCTCTCTTATAGAACTTTTCCGTTGAGAAAAGTTTAATGGAATGACGATGAGACAACTGACAGATTACCGACACATCCCTTCATCAAGCACCACTATATTTCTGAGCTGCAATTTTAATTACTAAAGAAAACGCTGAACTAAATTTGGAATTACTTATTTCTAGTGAGTGAGTGTTCTTTCTAGGGAACTTACACAAATCCATATTACGAAATAGCAATGTAAGCAATGTAAAAAAACATACTATAACATTAAATAAAAATACAAGCACTCCTATCACAATGCCTATTATCAATTATACTAACAACATGTTATATCAAATGCTAGTGTAAGACCTTACACACACATAAAATATTCTTCGTCACAATACTTAAATAAAATTATACTAACGACATGTGTGTGTGTGTTGATATGATATGCGAAGTGTACAACCTTACACACAATATATTTTTCACAATATGCCTCTTGCGTAAACTAAATACTCATGTATATTTTAAAACTTTATACACAAAATTAAGCATATTAATACATTTGCTTTTCATGGCTTTATCTTTTGACACGCATCTCCATTCAATATGATATACAGTACTAGTAAATAAATAAAATTAATACACTTATTAACCTTTAACTAAAAAAACATTATAAGCAACAATTATTATTCATGAGCAAGAGAACATTGTTAACAATTCCTAATTATCTATCACCGATCTGCTGAGACTATCTGCATTTTTGTGACTTTTACCCGACCGATGTACAATTCTAAAATTATATGGTTGCAAAACTAAAGCCCATCGCATCAATCTAGGGTTAGAGCTAACGTTTCTATTCAACCACACCAACGGGTTGTGATCGGTCATAACTAAAAATGAATTTCCATCTAAGTAATAATGTAACCTTTTAATTGCGAAAACAATACTAGCACATTCCTTCTCTGTCGTACAATAACGCTTTTCTACCTCTGAAAATTTCTTACTCGGGTAAAGGATTGGATGCTCCTCACCTTGTTAATTTAATTGGGTTAAAACTGCTCCCATACCTGCGTTTGAAGCGTCCGTTTGAACAAAATGAATTCTCGTTCAAAATTTGGCGCGTACAAGACGGGCTTATCAATTAGTTTCCCTTTTAGTTCTCGAAATGCGTTTTCACACTTGGTCGTCCACGTAATTTCTCCCTTCTTTGCTCTTCCCTTCAACGCGTCCGTCAACGGAGCAGCGATTACCGAGAACAGATTGATATATTTTTGATAATAACCGGCTAGACCTAAGAAGGCACGTATTTGGGTTTTCGTGCGAGGGGTAGGGAACTCTAGAACAGCCTGAACTTTGATCTCGGAAGGGGTGAGAAAACCCTGACCCACAATGTGACCCAAAAATTTGACATTTTGTTGCGCAAACTTACACTTTGAAGGTTTTATCGTTAACTTAGCTCTCTTTATTCTCTGCAGAACCGTTTCCATATGTTTAATGTGCGACTCCCAAGTATCTGAGAAAATTGCGATATCGTCTAGATACGGGACAACGAAATCCTCTAGTCTGTTAAGTAATTCAGCCATGAGTTTACTAAAGAAATATGGAGCATTCTTTAATCCGAAACTCATCCTTAGGGGTCTGTATGTACCAAAGCTTGTACAGAAGGCTGCGTATCGCTAAGCAGTTTTACTCAAAGGTATTTGCCAATATCCCTTAGATAGGTCTAAGACGGTAATAAACACGTTTCTACACGTTCTTCGATATTCGGAAGAGGAAAATATTCCGTTCTAATGATCCCGTTTAATTTCCTGTAATCTATACATGGACGAGGTTCTTTCCCAGCTACCTCAACTAAAATCATAGGGGACATGTAATCCGATTCTCCTACCTCAATGATTCCTAATTTTAACATTCGATTAATTTCGTTTTTAAGATTTCATTTTGTCGGTGCGACATTCGATAGGGCTTCGTCCTAACTGGTTGATCGCTAACTAACTGGATTTCGTGTTCAACCAGATTAGTTAAACCGGGATTGTATGAAAAACATTTAGAGTATTTACTTAATAATTCGCGCAGTCGATCCATTTGTTTGTCGTGAAGGTGTTTGTTCAACTTGCTAGCCTGGATTACGTCCTCGAAATCATAAACGAGAGAATTGTTTTCTAAGTATGGGATTTCTAATTCCTGGTCTGCGAGAGTTTTTTTTCATCATTAATAATTACGTTAACGTGTTCTGGCATTTTGTAATATGGTTTTAGCATATTTATATGATAGATTTGAGATGTTTCGCGTCTGCCGGGGATTTCAACTAAATAGTTCGTTTCCGAAATTTTATTTAAAATTGTCCCAGGACCTATCCACTGCACTGCTTATTTGCTCTGGATGTAGCTAACACTAGGACTAAATCCCCATCCTTAAATTCACGTTTTACTGCGTTTTTATCATACCAAGTTTTCCGCTTAACTTGCATTTCCTCCATTTTATTTATAGCTACTTCTTGACATCTTTTTAATCTATTTATTAACTTAAACATAGATTCAGTGACGAGATCACCTTCTTCCGGTTCCATCCAATGTTCCATTACTAACGTCTCTGGGGTTCGCAAATTTTTCCCATACACCAACTCTGACGGTGTATACCCTGTAGTTTCGTGAGATACAGTTCGTTACGCTAAAAGAATTGACCGAAGATGTTTATCCCATTCGGAGCCTGCATCTAAACATAAGACTCGTAAGAGTCGTTTTAACGTTCGATGAAATCGCTCAACAGGGTTACTCTGTGGATGATACACAGAACTATGCCTGACAAGTATTCCGAATCTTTCAAAAAACTCGGTAGTCAGAGCACTAGTAAAAGAAGTACCCTGGTCACACATTGTATTTCACGGGGAAACCCCATCCGACTAAAGATGTTTAACAGCGCATCTGTGACACTAACGGAACTAATATCAGACACCGGAATAGCTTCAGGGAATTTTGATGACATGCAAATGGCCGTGATAAGATATCGATTCCCTTTAGATGTGATCGGGAGAGGCACACATGCATCAATATTTAGCTTAGTAAAAACCTCCTGGATAACAGGGACCAATTTTAGTGGAGCTTTCTTTTTATCATTGGGCTTCCCAGCCCTCTGACACTGATCGCAAGTTTTTACAAACTGTTCCATATCTCCATAGCAATTCGGCCAGTAAAAATATCGGTATAATTTGTCTTTGGATTTTGTAATTCCCAGGTGTGCAGATGTTCCCTGATGACACAAGGATTTAATGGGGTCGCGCAACTCTTCCGGCACTACTATTAACTTCACCACGTTACCTAACTTATCTTCACGATTTTTGACCAATAATTCCTTCTCTAGCGAATAAACCTGATTGGTAACCTGCACTTGACTGGCTGCCTGTTCGTATACGGATTTAATCTCCTCGCTATTTTTTTGAGCATTGATCAAATTTTCTCGCGTAACCCTTAGCAGCGCTAATTCTGGAACATATTCCTGGAGTGCAGGTATTAAAATTTCGTCCTCTGCATCTGGAGAAACAATTATAACCTCATCTTCCCCTTTTTTAGCATCACCACTGTCTATTCCCCTTTCTTCTCTAGCCGCTTTGACTTGAGACCTTGTTTGGACAGCATTCAATATTTAGACTGGCAGGAAATTATAGCCTAAATTTCCTTTTATTAGCTCGGCCGTTTTATTTCCAAGCAAATATCGACCGTGTTGATTTAAGTGATTTCCACAAACTTCTGCCTTAGTTTGCACTGTTCCAAAATTTCCGGAAATTTCCACGACCGCCAAAGGTAAACAAACTAATTCTGGGCTTAACGGTTGTTTTACCCAAACATTTTCACCAGAGAAAGAAGAATTTATGTATTTTGCACATACTAAATCTATTGTCGCTCCCGTGTATCTCTAAGAATGTCTATCTCGTGACCATTCACAGAGCCCTTTGTTGTATATGAATTAAGAAAATCCGGGTTTTCATTTCCTTCAATATTATTGAGAGTTTCCGTCTTTTTGTGTTTTATTAATTTAGAGCAAACGGCTTTTATATGTCCGGGCATATTGCAATGATAACATCTTTGCATCACGCGTTTTTCAAAAGTTCTCTCTCTAGTACTCTCCGGAACAGAAGCTCCTAATCTGGGGGAAGTTTTTCCATATCTATTTTCTTTTTCCTTGACCCCTGAGTATGTCAAAATTTTATCATTTCTGCCCCACCTATCCATGGGTTTCGAATTTACCTTTCGGACGTCCTCATAATTATCAAAGAGTTCTGCTACTTGAGTAGCTGATTTAAGGTTTGCCCAATTATCTAAAAAATGATCTTTCGTACTAGCATTGGTGCGTTTTTTTACTTGATCTACCACCATTAGATCTTTAAGATCTTGAAAGATATTTATTTCTAAGCCAATCAGCCACTCATCTAGATAATTCGTAATTTCAAAAGTGAAATCCTTCCAAGTGCTATCGGATTTTTTCTGGTGTTGGACAAATTTTTGCCGAAAGTCCTCCGGACTTAACTTGAATCTTTTAAGTAATAATTTCTTTACATAATCGTAATTTTCGGCTTGTTCCTCCGGTTCGCGAGCAATAAATTGCACGATCTCTAGGGGTAACAAACCCAATAATTGCCCCACCCAATCTTTCTTTTCTATTGACGCCCTTTTAGCCTGGCGTTCAAAGATCACTAAACTAATATCTGACTGCTTAGGATCGAAATCTGGGATCAATTTTTTAAAGTTTAAATTAGATGTTACAGAACATGCATTTGTAGAATCGTTTGATTCATCGTTTACCCTAAATCCGGATTCTATTTTAAACCTTTCTAAATCAAATTTCAGCTGTAATTCTTTCTCTTTTAATGCCTGCTCCTTTACTAACTCCTCCAATCTCATTTTTTCAGCCCTTTCTAACTCCTCCAATCTCATTTTTTCAGCCCTTTCTAACTCCTCCAATCTCATTTTTTCAGCCCTTTCTAACTCCTCCAATCTCATTTTTTCAGCCCTTTCTAACTCCTCTAATCTCATTTTTTCAGCCCTTTCTAACTCTTCCAATCTCATTTTTTCAGCCCTTTCTAACTCTTCCAATCTCATTTTTTCAGCCCTTTCTAACTCTTCCAATCTCATTTTTTCAGCCCTTTCTAACTCCAATCTTTTTCCGTTTGCAATGATAGTCTCATACAGATTTTCAACAAATTCCTCTTCATAACCTTCACTGTTAGTGATTGCAATTTTTATGCTAGGGACAGTCATATTTAAAGTGGCATTTATTCCTAATTCCTCAGCAAGTTGCAACATGTCTTGCTTTTACCCTTTACCAAGGAAAGCCATTTTTTAAACAATATCAAATAAATGTCACGCTAAATTTTGCACTATTGTTACTATTCTCTAATAATACAATAACACTGGTCCCATGCATACACAGAAAAACACAAAGAAAAACTTAACACTAAAAATAATCAAAATCATTCAAGAGACTTAAAACACAATAAATCTTAAGCTAAAATTGCACACAATGCTTGAAATACAATTACAATTCTCTAGAAACAAAATAACACTGTTCCCATGCAAGAAAAAACACTAAGTATTTCAAAATTTGTAAAGAACATTTTAACCAAAATTCCTAATACAATATGCAATTTGCAACTCAAAAATATAACAGTACTCACCCATTTGAAGTACTCAGCTTGCTGTCAGAAGCAAATTATGTGCAGTAATATGGCACTAGTGGTTTTGAGCTCTTCCGTGTGAACAATGGTCCTTTTGACCAATCTTGAATCTTTCACCCTTAACAATAAGTGTGGTCAGTTTGACCAGCCTTGAATTCACTCGTGGCACGGCTTCAAAGATGAATTCAATCGCAGCACGGCTTCCGAAAATCGCTTTCCCTTCGGACACTCTCGCCGTTAACACTATAGATCAGTTTGATCTTCTTTGAGCAGGACGCTCTTTTTCTCCGAAGCTGAATTCAATTGCAGCACGGCTTCCGAAGATTTCTTTTTCTCTCCCTGCGTTGCGGTCCGTCCGTAAAAACCCAAAATTTCCTCCTCTCACGGGTCCTGAATGCTAACTTTTTATCCCAAAGCGCTGCCACCAAAACTCTAAGCTGTAACGTTTGAAAGAATAACAGTAGCGTATTCTTGGTTAATTAAAATATGGAATTTATTTACGTCACAACTATTGAAAATTATTTACTAAATAATACATTAAAGTTATTAAATTTAATTATAGATTGTTAGAGTCCAATATTTTGTGAGAGGAGGATTCGTTGGTTACCGCTCCCGTGCAAGTTCAAAGCATCTCTCCCCTCATCTTCCGGTCGACGAGCTAGACTCAAAAAGGGGTTGCGTTGCAGGTGCAAGATGCACGTGTGGGTGTCGGATCCAACAAAAGATGCCGACTAGATGTTGATGTTCGGAGAAGCGACGTTACACTGTGTTAGCGAAAAGTGTCTGTGATTTATGTCGTTTATTAAGGGCACGCACATTTGGAACATTTTCCTCAGTTTTATTGGATTTTTTCTCAAATTTTCAAAGAAAAATTGAAAAGTCCTTGAAAGTAGGTAATTATATTTTCTCTTAATGAAATTATTCACTGGAATTTAGATTTTTATCGTGTATAGTAAAAATAATAAAATAAATTATAGTTTTAAAACAAACTAAAAAACGCGCTTTTATAGTGAATCGAACTAAAAAGTTAAAAAAAATATATATAAATATATATTACTTAAAAGTAACATATGCAAAATGTAATACTTTTCTTGTGTTAATTTGTAAGGTTTATAATTCTGATCGTATTGTAGCTTTAGCGCCTAAAGTGCATTATTATTGCATTCAATACATTATTATTTTTAGGGGGCGTGATAAAAAATATGATTGAAAATTGGGTCGCCAGTAGTGAAAGTTTGAGAACCACTGCCAGAAGCATAATGGAAATAGATTAATAATGATGATACTTTTCTCAAAATAGATACAGTAAAATTTTTTTAAGTATTGTGTATTGAAAATGGAAATTTAGTCTATACTTATACCTTTTCCATCCTAATTATTTTTTTAAATACAGTTTGAAATAATAATGATAATTTGTTAATTATATATAAGATTACTTCAAAATAAAACTTTATTATACAATTCAATACATGTAAGCCAAAGAAGTTAACTTCTAACGCGTGTTCACGCTAATACATGCTTTCTTTTTTTTATATTTTGGACACTTGACACAATATTTATAAATTATAGCCTATGTGTTATTCTGATGTATAAGCTATACTATTGTTAAGTTTCATTAAAATCCATTCAGTTGTTTTTGCGTTAAAGACTCCCGAACATCCTCACAAACTTTCGCGTTTATTATATATATTAGGATAAATGAGATAGCGGGTACTTCAACCGATATAATTTAAATGTATCAGTGCTGCACAGAGTATTTTATAATTAATTATTACTAAATTAAGAACAAGTTTAATAAGTATTATAGCGACTTCCATGGGCTTGTCTTACAGAGCAAAGTTTTTCAAAGGAATTCTTATGATTAGAAATTGACCCTCTGAGTTTTTTTTTCTATATTTTGCTGATATCTACATTTTGTCTTCTAAGTAGCCACCGCATTTTGAAATATGTTCCAATTTAAAAATGAGAGAAAGGAAAAATAACATAATAATTATCCCATTAGTTAATTTTTTTTTTGCTTAAAAGTGATATATGTAAAATTTAATACTTATGTGATGAATTTGCACGGTTTATAATAAAGATTGTTACTTTAGCGTCAAAGTGCATTATTGTTGCATTTAGTGCAATATTAATGTATAAGGGGGGCGCGATAAAAATTGTGATTGAAAAAGGTGGTGCCAGTATTGAAAGTTTGAGAAGCACTGCCATACAGTCAAACTCTGAAAAACATATGTGTTAATAGATACCACGCAAATATATTAAAATTATTATTTTTTTGTAAAAGAATTATGAATTCAAAAATGACTTTTTTTTATTTTGGTCATTTAGGAGTGTGTGTGAGCAGGACTTTTATATTTAATATATGGACACAAATGTATATTGTACTACACTGTTGGACAATTGCTAAGGACGGATAACACTATCATCCATAGCAACCACAAAATGAAAGGAAGCAAAATGTGGAAAATTAGAATAAGTGCGGGATATTAGTAAGAAGAAGTATGAATATGCAAATTTTTTCCCCACGTCTGTTCATCACGTGATAGAGTTCATAAGAGCTTTAAAGGTTTTGACGCGTGTGGACAGTTGTTGTTTCAAGTCAAAGTTTTACAGGAAAGATTTAATAGACGAACTTAAAATTTTTGGCATGTCTTCCCGACATCACATAGATGATTTTATGCGTGGCCGAATTATTGGAAAGATCGAAGACGGGTGAAAAATAACAGATGTTGCCAGGGAGTTCGGCATCGCTCACAGCGTTGTTTCATGGCTGTGGAAGTCATTTAAAACTACTGGAATGTGTAGTAGACGGCACGGAGGAGGTCGTGTTAGA
Organism: Trichonephila clavipes; assembly: GCA_019973935.1. Taxonomy (NCBI): domain Eukaryota; kingdom Metazoa; phylum Arthropoda; class Arachnida; order Araneae; family Nephilidae; genus Trichonephila; species Trichonephila clavipes. The sequence goes on along the minus strand of BMAU01021387.1, from coordinate 731,159 downwards.
AGTACGACGCCTGCAGAAGACAGATATATTGTCCTATCAGCAAAAATGAACAGGCGCACCACAGCTCAGCAGGTGGCAAACCAGTTTCTTGCTGCCTCAGGAAAGCAGATCTCCCGAAAAACTGTTGCCAGACGTTTGAGGGGAGGAGGACTATACGCACGCAGACCTGTTGTGTGTGTCCCATTGACCAGACAGCACCGTACTGCCCGTTTGCAATGGTGTCGTGAGTATCACAATTGGACTGAACAGGACTGGGCATGCGTACTATTCTCAGATGAGAGTAGGTTCAGTCTGTCATCGGATTGTAGACGCCAACTGATCTGGCGCGAGTGTGGTACTGCTTATCGTCCAGAAAATATCCAGGAAAAGGACAGATATCCGACATGCAGTATCATGGTGTGGGCCGGCATCATGATCAATGTCCGCACGTGCCTACATGTGGTAGCGAATGGGACTATGACGGGCCAAAGATACATTGATGAAGTTCTACTTCCTCATGTTCATATTTTCCGTGGTGCTGTCGGTGATAAATTTGTTTTTATGGACGACAACGCAACATGTTATCGAACACTCGCTGTTCAGGATTGTCTAAACAGCGAGGTTATTCAATGTCTCGTATGGCCAGCGCGTTCTCCAGATATAAACCCCATTGAAAATGTGTGGGATGCTTTGGGGAAGCAAGTTGCTGGTCGAAACTATCCTCCGACAAACAAGAACACCCTCATCCGTGCACTCACAGATGAATGGGATAAATTGCCTCAACAGCTGCTGGATAATGTTGTGCAAAGTATGGTACGACGTGTGGAATGTTGCATCACACTCCACGGTAGACATATCCCGTACTGATATCTTTCTTTAAGGTGCCTGCTGACTTTTAGATGCATTGTTCCATTTCTCGGTACGCAGATCAAATGAACATTTTTTTTTCTTTCAGATGTTTCACAGCTTTTGTACTTTCCAGAACAATAAATATTCTTTATTCTAGTGTCTGAACAGTGTGGCAACTATATTTTATCCTACTAGGCCTCATGTCTCGCTTAATGTTATGCTACATAGCAATTTGTGATCCGTCCTTAGCAATTGTCCAGCAGTGTATATACAGAGTCTAATTTAAAAATTTTAATGCTTTAATTTATTACCATATTTGGAATTCAATTCTCGATAAATCATATATTTTACCTTAAGTAGTGCAGCGAATAAAAATTTTTAAAATGTAGCACAATTTTTGCGTAAAATTTTACAAATGGTAAATGAGAATTTTGTTTTCTGTTGGAAAGTGTTTCTTATTTCATCAATTAGTATAAACATTAACAGACCTGTAGTAAATTAAGATATTTTTTCCATTTCTCTCTCTCTCTATATTTTTTCTTTTTCCTGTAATATTGTAAAATTATTAAGTAAAATAAATTTAATAAATATATATACTTTTTGATGTATGTATGGTTACATATCAGATTCTTGTGTTCTAATTTTAAATAATTAACTACTGTAGTACCTCTGTTAACTACTCTGAAGATGTGTAAAACAAGTAAAATTTAAGTTAACTATCTAAACATAATACGTTCTCCAAATAACTGAATATAAAATAAACAAATATTTGCTTTTAAATATGTACATTTTTGTAGAAGTCTACATCTATCCAAAATCCTTTTTGAAGAAGTTTCATTTGTCTTCCGGTGTTGAAAACATTATTCAAAGAGTGGTCAAACACATAAACACTGGGAAGATGGTATGTAATCCTCACACTATCAAAGCACTAAGATTTTTTATCATATTAAAAAATTATTTTTTCTTTCCAATTACCTTTTCTTTTTCTGGTCGAGCAACCATTTCAGCAATATAAGACATTTTAGAAAGTAAAATGTAAATCTTTAAGTACAAAATAATCGTACGCAATAGTAATAAACAAATGAAGCCATATTCACCTGCTGACGGAATCACGTGATCGTGACGTCACACGAATTTAGTCTAATGACGAATTTAGCCCAATTTATAGTCCGTAAAAATAAATTTTTTTTCGTTAAAAATGAGTCATTGCGTTTGTTCCATGAAGAAAATGCTTTTAAAATGTCTTTGAGTGTTAAAATAATAATAATAATAATAAATAATTCCTATTTGAATCAGATGTTCATTATTTTATTGGTTTTAATTTTGTTTTCGCAGAACCCTATTTTTTCTAAAATAAAAGTAGCCTAAGTTACTCCTTGTAACATCAGCAATCTGCCAGTGAAAGTTCCGTCAAATTTGGTCTCGCTGTTTCAGAAATTAGCCGAAACAGACAGATAGACAAAAATTTAAAATCTTGATTTTTTTTATATAAATACCGTAAATACTTTTAAATGCATTTAGTAAAAATTTTGTAAATTTCAAATTGCAAACAGGCACTTCATTTTTATTTATATGTATGGATTTTATCGCACTTTTTGGGTGAAAATAACATTAGTTTTTTCTAAAAAATTGAGCTCTTGCATAAAGAATGACATATTTCACAAAAACTTGCAAAAGTACTGTAAATCTGATTGCTTTAAACACAGAAAATGATGTTATTTATGTACTGTATAAATATTATTCGAATATATTAATTAGAATTTTCAATGCAAGGGTTACCGTAACTGCAATTTTTCACTAAAATTTCACTCAAAATTCCCAATCTATCCACATTTTTTTTATTTTGTGGAAAATGAACTTGAATTCCATTTCAAATAAAGTGTTTATTTAGTTGAACATTTATATATTTAAAAAAAAACAGTGTTCACACACAAAATGTAGTCACATACCTTAAATGAAATAATGCTTTAAACTTGTCTCACAAAGTTGCTGGACACTTTTGTGCTTCTTGTGATTCTCAAGAGAACGAAAAAAGTTAAAAATTGTTATCAGAATATGTTACATTAATCTGTATAGGTTGCACGTAGAAGATTACTTCAATTGTCAATGCCTACAGGTACAACTAGACTGAAACGAGCCTGCAGGGACAGTTTCACAAATTGCTCCAAACACAATTTAACTTTTTCGTTTTCTTTCAGGAAACAGCTTCTAGCTTTAAAATGCGTGAATTCATTTGCAGAAGAGTGCCTCCCGGAAGACGAGCAAGCGGTCTTCAAAACGTTGATCAAGGGCTCTGACAAATTTTTTGATTACTTTTGCGTCGAGAACAGTTCACTAAGAAAAGGTGAGACACTGATCACACACACAGATCGAAAACATGTAGTTTTTCCTAAACCCAATCTTGAGATCATACAAGCATTCATTTAAATAATGAAAGAATGAATGTTTTTTTATGGTAATTCTCTCTCTAATGGTCTTGTATGGTAATTCTCTTACTCTAACTATACTTTTTAGAAAGGCAAAAACGGTGTTTTTTTTTAAAAATAAAACCTTTCATGCCAATGGGATGCCGGGCGATTCCATTAAAAACTGGGAAAGGAAGAGGTAGGACAAATTGCGCGTCCAATGGATCTGTCGGAATGAGTTTTCGCAGAAACAGAAAGTAATATTAACGTATTACTCATCCAGATATAATATATTTACACTATTTTAAGCGTTTATTACACAAAATTTGTAACAATGTGTTACTTTTCCTGAGTAGAAAGATGCTTTCAAAAATCGATCCACAGGAGAGTTACGGGGCGTTGTAAATAAAAAAAATCCTTTTTATCAGCTATTATATCTACAGACTTAAAATTAAACAAATAGGGTTTTATATGCAAAGAGCTTTTTTTTTGTTTAATTTACAATTCACGTAAAATTAACTCCTTAAAAACTTCTTTATCCTTCAATCTGTACTGTTTAATTTTTCAATTTACCCGTGCGAAGAACGGGTATATCAGCCAGTAATCTAAAAATCTGATAATTCTATTAAAATGGACTCGCCTCGCTCCTTTCAAAATTTATAATTCTTATGAAAAAGAAGGATGCCTAATAAAAAGACATTAAATATGCTTGATACAAAGTGTGTCTATTAAATAACTTTTTTTCTCTAATAGGCAGTGTATTGGTATTTTTTTACCTTTGCAGACCTAGTACATTCCCAGGACCTGGTATCACTTTTTAGTTTGGCACCATAGAGGGGATACTAATTGCCGCAAGTAATTATGACGCCAAGTTTCCTCCCCAGAGGGAGGCACCTGAGCTGTGACGATGCGAAATTGAACTTTGGAATTTAATTTAGCCGAGAGCACTTAAGCCAAACGAGCACTTCAAGTGATCTTTTACATGCCGCATGATCATACGACATGGCCGTTGTTAAATAACGAGACTGATGCCATGAAAAATTTTTTTGTCTCCTACATCTTTACTTATCTGTACACCCCGATCAATATTCTCCGCTCCTCTCTCCCTACAATGGTCCGGGTGAATCTTCCGTTATTTGAAACAGAGCTGGAAGTCTTATTGTGTCGGATCCTTCTCTTTCCCAGCTTCAACGGACACACATACTTTTAATGCAGATTTTGCCTTAAGGTAACCGACTACTTGCGACAACTGTTTTTTAAATAAATGGAGATATGGACATTTTTTGTGGTTTTTAGTTTTACTTGGCATATTTTAAGAGAAAAAGGCTAAAATTAAGAAGAGAAAAATAAATTACTACAACTAAAATGGAAAAAATGGGTTAAAATAATTAAAAAATGACATAAATGGTGCCTCTCTGTACAAATAGGAAATAAGCAAATTCTAATTTTTCAATTTGCTATTTTTTTTAAATGACCTTCAGGATAAGAGATTTTAATTTTTACAAAAACTAGATCACTTTATCTTAGCAAATATATGATATTGCTTAAAAAACATAAACTATATATCCACATAAAGAAATGTAAATTTTAAAATAGAACAGTGACTGATAAATCTGAAGGTTAAAACACTTTAACTGTTTTACAGAACATACACAGAAAATTTCAGCAAATTATTTTAAAAAATTTTTTGAGCCATCACTGTCCCCGTTTGAGCTTTTCGAAAAAAACACATTTCGAGTAAAACGCGTTTTAAAGTTTGACATCTTGTGTAAAGTTATGGCATCAACTTTTACTAAAACACTTGTTGTTTTTGTTCTAGTGAATGTAAAATAGAAAAAAAATTTGGTATTTTTATCAAGCTAATAAGATGGCCTATAATTACAATCACAAAAAAATGCGTCAGTTTCTTAAAAAATCATGATTTTACGCTAGTCGGGTATCTTAAAAACAGAAATCGCATGGCACGAGATGCGGTGAATAAAACAGGTTTTACTTGGCAAGAAACCTCGGTGCTAGTTTGATATATCACGAGGTATGAGGCCAAGCAGCGCTTGTTGTTGCTGGAATGGAATCCAAGATGGTGGCATAGCGATATCAAATCGTCAAGAAAATAATTTTAAAGAATTTTTTTCAAATACAGTGAAATGTATTTCAAAAGAATAATACATTAAGAGATTGAGAATAAACAAGATCACAATCAATAAATTTTTTATGAATAACAATATAATATAATAAAAGTTACATTTACTAATAATATTATGCAGTGTATAATAATAATCTTATAATTTAATTTAATAGTAACTATATGTAATATTCATGTATTATGATTTAATAATTATTATACACTCATGTCCATAATTATCTTTACATACCCAAAAAATGATGATATTCAATGAAATATCCATTCAATGTGATCCGTATTTGCAGGGAATGTGTGAAAACCAAGCCTAATTACATTATCCAATCAAAAGTAATCAAACGGTTTGTGATATGCAAATCTAGGCGTTACGTCATCCAAGGGTGTGAATCAAGCACTTTGCGCAAACTGAATATTTGAGTGAATTGCTGCAACATAGCGTTTGATTTCAGTGTGTGGGGAATCAAAGTGGTTTGTTATGGCTTCGAGGTATCATTTGGAAGAATCTGTAATGTGGCGAATTATCGGCCGTTTAGAAGCAGGGCAGTCAATCACGGAAACAGCCACATGTCTGAATATTTCAAGACAGACAGTCTCTAAGCTATGGAAACAGTTTCAAAATGATGGAACTGTTGTAAGGAGGCCTGGACAAGGTCGGAAACGAATGACAACTGCTTCTGAAGATCGGTATCTGGCATTAACTGCCCGTCGTAACAGAAAGGCTACTGCTTGCCAGTTAAGTTCAGAGCTTGCAGCCGCCACTGGAGCTGTTGCATCACGGCAAACAATATACAGAAGGCTTAACGAAAAAGGCCTTTATGCCAGAAAGCCAAGGGTATGTGTTTTACTGTCTTCACAGAAAAAGAGGGATCGCTTTAATTGGTGTAAAGAACATCAAAACTGGACTGAACATCAATGGTCCCATGTTCTCTTTACTGATGAGTCGCGGTTTAGTTTAACAGGTGATTCTAAACGTGTTTACATCTGGAGGAGTCAGGAACACAAAATGATCCCTCGAACATTGTGGAACGTGACCGTTTCGGTAGTGGAGGTGTGACGGTATGGGGGAATAATGATCGATGGACGTACGCCTCTACACGTGTTCAGAAGCGGATCTGTGACAGGCCAGATATATCGGGATGAGGTCTTAGATCCTTATGCAAGACTTTTCAGGGGTGCATATGGACGTGACTTTTTATTTATGGATGATAATGCTCGTCCACATCGAGCAAACCTCGTTGATGAATTCCTTGAAAGTGAAGACATTAAGCGAATACCTTGGCCAGCAAACTCTCCTGACCTTAACCCAATAGAGAACTTATGGGACTACCTTGGAAGAGTCATTGCACGTAGACATCCTCCTCCTAGAGATGTAAATGGCCTGAAGACTGCATTGCTGGAAGAGTGGAGTTTAATTCCCCAGACTGTGATTAACAACGTTATTTCCAGCCTTAAAACACGTTGTGATATGTGTGTACGAGTCAGGGAGATCATATTCCATATTAAATTCGTAAGACTTAATTCTTTTTCTGAATCATTCCTTTTTTTTTTCTTTTAACTCTCTTTGTCACACTTTATTACCATTTTTATTGTTTCATGCTACATGTGGTAATCTTCATTTTTTTTTTTGCATTTATGTGTCATAATGTTATGTATCATTCCACGAAAATTCATTGAATTATAAGTCATAGTCTCTGAGAAATCCGTGAATTTATGCATGTAAACATTATTTTGGACATGAGTGTACATAATAATCATATAATGTAATTTAATAGTAATTATAAATAAGAATAAAATCATCATATTATAATATAAAAATTATATTCATAAGAATACTCATGTAACTTAATAATTATAAATAAATCTACACTATTAAAATTCGAAGGTAAAAACAAACGTATACGACCGCACGACGCAGAATCTCGCCAAAGGTACTAAAAGCTCGAGAATGATACAAAGAATCCATTTTTACCATTTATATTCCGATTAGTTAAAAATATATTAATTAAAAAACTTAAAACGCATAATAAGTGCCCTTTTTTCCAGCAAGGCAGCAAAGTTCCAAATCTTCAACCTGTTTTTCTCAGACGTTTTTAAAATAGGATCCAATTTTTTTTATGAGAATCAGACAAAAAATAATTATAGAATCGGAAGGATCATTTATTTCGCCACGATACGGAATAATTTATTTTACAAAATAATTATATTTTCTATTTTTTACGATTTTTTAAAATTAGTCAAAATTGACACGTTTTTATGAGTATCATTTCTGAATCGTTCCGCTTGAATTTTCTTTCACGCTAACAAAAAAATATTTTACAATAAAAAAATTCATGCTCTTTTCTTTTAGAATCAGTCATTTAAAAAATTAAATGTCAAAAACTGTTTATTTTATGATTTTTCAAAAAATACTCGAAATTTTATTTGTAAAACTGATCTCACGAAACTTTTTTACAGTGTGTAGAACGATATTATCCGTAATCTGTACAAAGATAGAAATTGCAAAAAAATTATGGTTTTTTTTTAAAAAATTGTGTTTTTCGTTTTTTTTCTTTTTGCCAGAAATATTTAAGAATTTGTGTTACATTTTTTGTTTAAATATTATCGTTGTTTGCAATCGACATGAAGTTTGAAAGCATTAACGTAAAAATGAAACCCGAATTTTTTTTTTAACTTTAACAAATAACGCAATACGAAATTGAATCTCTTCCTTTTATTTTAATGTTCTTTTCACCACTTTTTCCCGAAGATATCGTGGCGGGATCGTTTAAAGTTTAAAGATCGTTTTTTTCATTAAAAACGGAAGTACCCGGATTCGGAACTGTATTATCACTTAATTTTTAGGATTTTTTAAAAATTACTCAAAATTTTATTCATGCATTTAGTAACTTCACCAGCAGTTTTGTAAGTGGAAAAATAATTTATTTCGTCACGATACAGTTTTTTTTTTAATTTTTTTTTTTTTACAAAACAAGGATACTTAACATAATTTAAGATTTTTTCTAAAATGAATCAATATCGATTCGTCTATATGAAAATGATTTTTAAAATACTCGTAATTTGATCTTTTAGACTTAATGATTTAAAAATAAAATGCCGAAAGCTTTTTTTAAAGAAATTTTAAGAAATACTCAAATTTTAAATATTTAATAATTATCAAAATCACAAAGTTTTTATAATTTCTTCATTTCTAAAAATAATTGTATGAATCTTTTTTTTTCCGTGTATCGAACATTTCAAAAAAATACTCGCAATTTTAATTCAACATTTAATACAGTTGTGAAATTTTATAATTATAAAAATTTCTACTTTTTTCAACTTATAACTATTTTTATAAATGTACATTTTCGTTTCCGAGCCTAAAAAGTTGCAAAGTGAGTGAGTGAATATTAAAGTTCCACTGTCCACTTACTCGTGAGCTCTGATAGCGAGAGGGGAAGAGGAATTTTCAAGACAATATGTTATGCATTTAAAAATGTTCGCGCAACGCCGGCAGGAAAAGAAAAGAAGTGAAAAAATTTCGAAACCAGGAATTTTAACTTATACACTCGGTAAAAGCCCGAGTAACGCTGGTCTAAGCGGAGAAGTAGGGGTGGGGCTGGAAGTCATTTGGAACAGAGTATTAGAAGTGCTGATTTTGTGAAGGAAAGGGAAAATTTATATATATAAAAGATGAGAAATCCCGTGGCAACGCCGGGCTATACAGCTAGTAACATAATAATAATAATAAATGAATAACAAAATAATAATTATAAATAAAGAACATAACAATGATTTTAAATAAATAGCATAAAGTGTGTAATGATATTTATAAATATAATAAACAATTAATATATATAATGATTATTACATATAATAATAATTGTATTTTTATATTATATTATTAATAAAAATATTACATAATATATATTAACATTAATAAAGCATATCAATTAAAAAGTACTGGAAACTTGGAATATTACAAAAAAATGCTTAAGTATCAAGGTAACTCTATTGTAATATTATCACCCATTTTGGCGAACATAAACAACAACTTGGTGCGTGCCCCGTGATATCAAACTAGTTACGAAACCTCTTGATTGACGGAATGAGCTGGCGCATTGTCTTGCTACAGAACGCATAACTTGTATTCCATGTAGTGTCCATTCAAATCGAAATCTTAGATTTTTATACGAAAACCGTGTGAATCGAAGAGAAATTCAAACATTTATGTGCATAATTTAGTCATTTATTTCAATGCAAAATAAAACTAATTTGTAGTCGTATCGAAATCCCTTGCAATCCGCTTTTCAGTTGTGTCTTCTAACCATAACAGTAACGCTTTCTCTATATTTTCTACTGTACCTTCTTTTACCTATGAAGCTTTGCTTATACTCGCAGATCCGGTGGATACACTTCTTCTAATGGAGTCCTAATTTTTGTATGCTAATTAAATTTACGGATGTTTTATAATTTAAAGCGTACAGGTAATTTTTTACGTACATCTTTTTTTAATAATTATAACAAGGTGACAAGGGACAACTCCACTGAGGGTTAAAGAGGATATCGAAAATGTTCCTAATGAACTGGGCAATGGGAGTTAGAGGCTACATTTGGATGAAACGTCCAGAACTCTATTGCTGTCGGTGAGTTAGGATCTAATAAAACCAGTTCAAGATTTATGACCACCATAAAATGTGTTAAAGAGAGAATAACTTCAAATTTTTTTCAGAAATACTTTAAAAAAAAGGGAGAACACAAAAATGGAATTACTAAAGAAAAAGCTCGTTCTGTAGAAAATGCACTTGGCTACAGAGAGGTTATTTTACGAAGAAAATCGTGAAATGTTCAAGGTTCCAGGGAAAAGTTTGGGCTACGGTAGCCCAGTGGTTAAGGTATCCAACCATGGCAGGCATGTCATGAGTTCGATTCCAGTACCACTAAAGACCCGCCGTATAGGGCAGCCATGCACGTTAAATCTGTCGAGAGCTGAAACGTCCTCCCGCGTTGGTGTGGTGTGGTAGTTAGGAGAGGGGGTGCCAGCTCAGGTGTCGTCCACGTCACTTGACCATGGTTCAAAATTACATGGTCCGTCGCCAAAAGCCCTCGTGTAGCTGAACAGTGCGACGTTAATATTAACTCACTCCAGGGAAAAGTTCGATGTATAGAAAATATCGCAATATAGAAGTTCGTTATATACAGTTTCGATTGTATTTATATAGTAGTAATATATGTTCAAACTTATGAAGTGAGTAATCTTTTTCAAAAATGTTCTTTTTATCTTGTAACTTGCACTTTTAAGAACACTTGCGGTTTAAATTTAAAATTTTTACCTTTACCTAATGCATACCAGCACCCTATTTTTGGCTTAGTGGTAAAGATAACGAACTTGTGACCGGGGTGTCATGAGTTCGAGCCTAGTGCCACCAAAGACCCACCCTGTAGGGGATGATTCACTTTAATTTTGTTGAGAGTCAAACATCCTCCCATTGGTGCGTTGTGGAAGTTAGGAGAGGGGGGGTGTCAGCTCAGGTCACCTGACCGCAGTTTAAAATGACGAGGTCCATCGCCAAAACCCTCGTGTAGCTGAATAGAGCGACGTTAATATTCACTCACACATCCCTCAATCCCTTTAAACCAGCCTATTGCGGGAAGAAGCACAGTGTGGGAGTGGAGGATACCGGAGGGCTGCAATTTTTTGAAACTACTGCGTTCATTAGGTAACTTGACATCTCAGAAAAGGTGCCACAAAAAATCCATAAACATAAGTTAAATAAACTGGTGGCAATTTTATTCAATTTATTTAGTATGTTCATTTCAGATCATCCATGGGGTATCCCGAGATCTATGGATACGAAACCGAGTAAATTAACCACTATACTAAAGTGATCACTTCTATTCAGAGGCTGTTACCAGCTTATATAGGAACCGCTACACTACTCCCCCAATAGCGAGTCGGTGGATAAGCAAACAAACGAGATATTTGTTATGGCGAGCGTGTGAGTTGTTGCGTCAAGTGAGTCTGACGACTTTAGTTGATGCGTCAAGTGGGTCTGACGACACTGATGCCTCTTGTTGCGGGTAGATGGCGTCTCGACCGATCAGAAGGTTGAGTGTTCAAATCATGTCCGTGTCACCAATGTCGGAGATAGAACCTGTAATTTATGGATCCGAAACTGAGTAACATGACCACTAGATTAAAGTGATCATCAGTGTCTGGAGGCTTTTACTGGCTTATGCAGATATCCTCTACACATCTAGAATTGCAAGCATATTTAATTTTAGAATCAGCTTAATAAGACAAATATATCCTATCACACTTTTCTAAGCTTTTTTTTAAAATCAGGACATATTGCTTGCTGAAATTCTCATCTCAGGATGTCAGCCAACTTGCATCTATAATTACTTTTGTTGATCTTCAAGCAAGAAAAATTTTGCTTACAAATATATCTTGACCCAAGTATAAAGACTATTTTTCCCAACCAATTTCTTCATACAAATTTTTTTTTTCAAAAAAATTGAAAACACTTAATGTCATAGCATTAGTTTCCTTTACACTACGATCAATAAGTTTCAGCTGCAGCTCCTCAGGTGCTGTATCTACATCATCTGAGATATGGGATAATGGAGCAAACTGAGTTGCGGCGCGATCTTCTTGAGATCTTGTCACCTCATCCTAAAAAATCTACAGAGGATCTCTTCGGATAAACACATTCAGTTTTGGCTGGATCTGTGGCATTGCTGATTTGGCACTGGCTTTTTACGCCCAAGTATGGGTTCGACCCCCAGCCCAAACAGGTGAGTTTTTCATGATGATTGTACGGCAAGAAAATATACCTAGAATACCGTCATCGTCAGGGCTCAAGTGCCTTCATGTGGGGAAGAAATTGGGCGTCAAATTACATTGAGGCAATTGCCACACTAAAAAAGATACCAGCTCCCGGGAAATGTACTAGGCCTGCAATGGTGAATACCAATTCACACAGCCCTATTAGAAAGGAAAAAAATACTTTCAGAAAATGCTTTTTCATTTAACCTTATAAAATAATTCTGTTTTCCTAATAGTGGAATATTCGAAAAAAATCGTTGGTAAGAAATCTAGGGTCAAAGCGGATTTTCTAATTCCACAAAGTTTTTTTTTTGTGGGGTACGTTGCTTACCCACTCCTGGCCTAGAGGCTATAACTTTCTTTGAACCTGTAATTCACTAATGGTTGTTGAAATTCACCGAAGGTTGACCTTTGGCAAATTTCAACCAACATGGGTTGGTTTTCTATAGCACGGTGTTCTATAGTATTTTAAAGCATTCTGTTAATACTTAAATATCAAACGAAATCCGTAGTATCGCCGAAATTTCTTCTGTTGGTGAATTTCACAATATTGTTTTTAGAAATAAAAAAAATAAAAGTGGAATTGTCGGAAGAGAATAACTATATTACATGAAACACGACTAGACATGGCTACTCTGTTCTTGGAAACACAACTGGAAATCAGGTGTGCGATATTGCAATCCTCAGTTGTTTCGAGATCCAAGAATTCGGAGCATTCCTTAGTTTTGCCGATTTTCGCATTTTAAAACTTAAAATTTTTTTTACGAACTGTGTTTTTCTCCACCACAGAATACCTGAGGCAATCGTCCTGCCTTAAGACCATCTCCTCTGAGCTGGACGAATGCACCGCCGAATACCTGGAATCTCAAAAGTTGCTCGATTCCTCTGCGAACCCCAAGACTCTGAAGCAGAGCACATGCTGGTAAGAATCATCTAATGTCAGTGTTGCATTTTTGTGAAAGAGTTAAGGATTAAATCGAAAATGTTTTATTGCAAACACGTTATAACAACGATGTAAGATAAATTTAAATGTTCTTACTGAAATATATTTAGCGTGTACTACAATTTTCTGTTGATTTTTAAGGGGACGATTCAATTGACAAAAATCGGTTACAAAATCCAATGTAAATTTTTAGCCTAAATTATTTTTTATATACTTTTCTACCAACTCACAATATTTGAAAACTTAAGCTTAAAAAGAGCCGAGTTACTTTTACGTTTGTTTTTATTCACATCCCAATGGCAAATTAAAACTTTAAACTGATTTATCTTGGAAAGATAAAATAACTAGTTTGTCTTCATTTAAAAAGCTAAGGCTTTATTCTATTGTGCCTAATACTCTAGATTTTTTTTAACTGTAGCTAATAGTACATGGAACAAAAGTTAGTACGCATTTCTCTATCAAAGCAATAATTATTTTTTTAAAAATAATTTAATTTAGAATTTAAAACATTCTTAAGAAATTTCCAATATGCATTCAGAATAGAAGTACTATACGAATACCAATCGTGTGATCGTAAAACTCATACCAACCTTTATTATACATAGTTTGACGTACTTTTAAATCAAATTTTATGCGTGTAGAAAAACTTTTGTAGGAGGAGTAGCATTTTAAAATTTCACAAATCTTTTTTCCTTAAAAAATTAAATGGCTATATAGCTTTTTATGAAATGTTGAGCGAAGAATCTGTTTTACATTATATATACACACAGATAGGAGGCAAGCAAAAAATTTTGGAAATCCTTAAATTAAAAATATTGGTGTAAATCGTACCATGTCCCCTTAAAACAAAAAAATTCAATCTAGCGTTATGTGAAATATACAAATAATTTATTTCAAATAGTAATGCAATATGGTATAATTCATTTATTACCATAAGGGTTTCCATATTTTAAGGTGGCTGCGGTAGCCTAGTGGTCAAGGTATGGGATCGTGGCTGGCTTGTCACGAGTTTGAGCCCAGTACCCCTACAGACCCGTCATGTACGGAAGCGATGCACGTTAAATCTGTCGAAAGCTCAAACTTCCTCCCGTTGGTGTGGTGTGGTTGTTAGGAGAGGGAAGTGCCCGCTCAGTTGTCATACTCGTCATTTGACCATGGTTCAAAATGACGAGGTCCATTGCCAAAAGCCATCGTATAGCTTAACAGTGCGACGTTAATATTCTCGACAACTTTTTTCGATTTTATTTAGACATGCCATTAATGATGGAGGGTATTCATACAGATGGTTTTTAGTGTTTGTGTCTAAGAGCGTAATTCAGTGTCCATAGTTATTACAAAAGTGCGAAAAAAAGGGAAAGGAAAATTCTTGGAAATTTCCAAACTTTCTATTTAACTACTTTCAGAAGCATTAAAAAATTAACAAATAGAGTAGAAAACAAAAATTTTTCAGGTTATTTCACTTGCATTATACAGAGGAACCACCCCCAGAACTGAATGTTAGATTCCTCAACCACCTCCACTTACCGTTACATGAAACAAAAACATCGCATTGTGGGGCGATGTACAGCATTAGACAGTGGGTGTAACAAAATGATTGGAATATAAATTGCTGTTTGGAAAAAAAAATAAAACACCATGAAGAGGAATCATCAGAATTAAATGAAATGTAATACTTGTAATTGGTGCAAATAAATCAATAAATTTTTAAAGCGCAAAAAAATGAGTGTTTTTTAGACCACACGACTGAAGTAAAACCTTTTTAGCTCCATCTCTCTCTCTCTCTGTATATATATATATATATATATATATATATATATATATATAAAGAGAGAGAGAGAGAGAGAGATAAATCAATCTTCTGTACGTGTGTATGTGACTAAACTCCTCCTAAACGGCTGGACTGATTTGGATGATATATTTTGTGAGGGTTCAAATGGATTCCAGAATAATTTAGATTCACAATTCGGTCCGATATTGCAATTAGCTAAAAATGCGACGAAACTAGGTAAGGGTGCACTATTGTTCATAAAAAAAATCATGGGCAATATTCTTGCGGCCACTATTTTGAGCGACAAACTTCAAGGTGAAGTTGTACCACAGATTTCAATGATTCTTTCAGACTCACCTACCCATTCAAATGTTTGCAATTCCCAATTCGCTTGGCATTTTCTATGACCATTAATAAGTCAAAAGGTCAAACAATGACGATTTGTGGCTTACATTTAGAAAAGCCTTGCTTTTCGCACGGCCTTGTCTGAGCCATATTTTCGTATATGTTGCTTGTCCGAGGTTTGGCAGACCATCGCATTTGTTTGTTTATACCCCTCAAGGATTAACCAAAAACATTGTACATTCAAGGGCATTACAATGCATTTATTTTCTGTGCATTAAAAATACACCTGTTATGAAAATAGCTCTAATTTTATCTTTTTTACCCTTTAATCAAATCAAGTTTAAGTTTCTATGCAGAATAGCTTCCTTATTCAACTTAGTTCATAGTAAATACATACTCACACGCAATCGATAGGCAGAATTGTGGTAACTGTACATGTGATGATGTCAGGTATTGTAATACCTTTCTTTATAAAAAATTTCATCAAAACGGTCCAGATTGTTACAACTTATTCAAAAAAGTTTGCAATTTTCAGATTTAAGATGTGCGTATAGGACAACGTCTGTCGGGACCGCTAGTACATATATCTATCTATCTATAATGCGTGTGTGTGTTTATATATGCATATATGAATAATATATACATGTATATTCATATGCATATGCTAATATTTAAATTTATTATGGGTTTTCCTCGATAAATTAATATTGTCGAATAGATATTTTTCTTTTTATTCACTATTTTCATTATCGGATACATCAGTAATTACTGTGGTTGATTGTAAGACCGAGACAATAGACTTAGGGTATGAGAAATAAGATATGTTTTCGAATGAAAATTAGAAAGATATCATGAGAAAACTGCATGGATAGTTAAAATCTCGGCTCAAAAAACAAACCTTTGAAGTGACATAATTTTGCAATGATTATTTAAGCCAAAATCTTAATGTTTTTCTACAAGATCAATGAAATTCTTGTTCTAAAAACAACAAAATATTCTAGATTTTATATAAAATGTGTGTGCAAGTGTTTTTATTCTGTATAAAAACACTTGCCCATTTTAAATTACGAACTGCACTGAAGTATAGAAAACACGTAATATAATCGGAATAAGTCTGTATTTTCTTGTATTTGGGCTATCAAATCGGATTTTATTCAAAAAATTTGGATTTTAATTTGGTTATACAGTAACCAGCACTGACAACACCATTTACCCATACAGGTTCCAGCAACAAGAATTTCAAATTTGAATGTATCGTCTTAAAAGGATTTGGGTATATTGTGTCTATTTTTACTACTTTTTCTTTCATTCTTTCCTGAAGGGATCACATAATAACATGAACTGTCTGACGGATATATTTTTAGAAAAACATTGATAGCCAAACTTAGTTTTTCTTACAAAAAGTACTCATTATATATGATAGCAACATAACGGAGATAGTGCAAATTTTTTTTTAATTGTTTTGTATAGCCGGGAGACGCCGACTCACCAAATTCCACACATGTTCAATAGGCGATATATCCGGTTAAGGAAGATGTTGCATGTGTTGACCTGAAAATAAGTCTCGAACATTCCTTGTAACATGCGAGCGTGCTTTATCCAGTGAAAGATAGCTCCAGGGATAAATGAAGGAACAACTTTGAGGTTCTAGTACTTAGTACTCTAGTACTATATGTTTCGATTCAAATTACCCTCTATAAGTAGCAGCCGATTTAGTCCAGCATACGAAATCGCAACCCTGACCATAGTTTCGGGTATTCGGGCGACCTTTGATAATGCACTCTAGAAGGCAGCTTTCACCGGCACTGCGTCTAACATGAATGCGGCCATCGTGGTTCCACAATCTCAAGCGGGATTCGCTAGAAAAGACAACTTGGTGCCAATCAGGATCCGTGTTCATGAGCCCATTGCAGACGCCGATTGTTTGGTGTGAGGGGGATCCTGTATAAAGAAATCCTTGCATGCACTCCCCAGTGCAGGAGACATCGACGAATTGGCGAAGACAACATTAACCCTCAACTTCTTAATTTTTTAAATTTCTATGAAAAAATTATATCAGCTAGTTCTCAAGTAATAATAAAAGGGAAAAATATACACTCAGGAACATTGAAAATAACGGCCCAAGAAGAAAGCATTGCATTGAAATAAAATTTAATACACATAATTACACAGATAAGAGATTCACTTGATCTAAAAAACAAGACAAATAAACGAATACAGGGTGTGCAACGACCCAAATACTGGGCAACTTCAATAGCGCGTTGGACCACCTCCAGCTTCAATACATGTCGCCACACGGTCCGGCATTGATTTGATTAGACACCTTATGTTGTCCTGAGGCAGATGGGCCCACAAATCTTGAACGGGCAACTCTAAATCCTGTACAGAGTGACACGATGGTATCTGCCGTTTTAGCTGATCCCACACGTGCTCTACAGGGGACAAATCGGGGGAGCGGGCCGGCCATGGAAGAGTCTGAAAATGACGTAGGAAGTCGTGAGCAACTCTTGCTGTATGCGGATGAGCATTATCTTGCTGGAAATTTGCCCCTGGGAGATCCTTAGGAAAGTCTTACATGGGGTCGAAGAATATCATCAACGTAACGTTGGCCCATTAAGGTTCCACGCATCACAATTAAAGTGAACCGGCTATCATAGGCTATGGCCTGCTAGACCATTACACCAGCTGTGCGGGCAGTGTGACGTAGAACAGTGTGGGGGAATTGTACCGCTTACCAAGGCATCTCCACACCCGTACACGGTTATCATCTGTCCCCAAAACAAACCGGGATTCATCACTAAACACAACCTTTTGCCAATCTGTGACATTCCACATTTATCAGGCTTGGCACCACTGTAGACAAAGTTGCCGATGTTCCAGTGTTAAAGGGAGTGCACGGAAGGGGCGCTTGGATTTAAGATTTGCTTCTGCAAGGTGTCTGGAAATTGTTTGTGGAACAATTGCTATGCCTACGTCTGATCGTACCGTTGAACGAGTCACTGTGGGGTCCACAAGTGCTTGCCGAACGATCCTTCGATCCTCTCTCCTTGTGGTCTTCCTGGTCGCTCCAGACCCGGTTTTTGGCGCGTGGGTACCTTCTCGTATCCACTGCTCCCATCAATTTCTAACGGCCCACTCCGAACGATCCACCTGGCCAACAACACGGAGCGTCGACCAGCCTGCAATTTTCATCCCGATGATCAGGCCTCTCTCAAACTTGCTTAACTGCGAGAAATGTCTTCTCGCACGTTTACCTGGCATGTTTCACTTACCAAAGTCTTCCTCCAATCGGCGGGGAATCGTCAGGTTTATGAATCTTCGAATTTGCGCTGGCTTATATAGCACCCTCTTCCTGATTGTAGCGCCACCTCGGCGTGTATGAGCATGCGTATTGGCACAAAACTTGGATCATTTGCATATCCTATTACGATGTACTTATTTGCAAAGTTTCGCGATCGTACTTAGCTTCCTTCTTGGGTTGCTATTTTCAATGTTCCTAAGTGTATTTAAAAAAAAACAGTTTTAAATTGAATTTCAGTCATTTTTTGTTTGTTGCACTAGTGCTGTAAATTACAAAACTTCTTTATATGAGCATTTTTTAATTCATTGTTATAAATGGCTTTAGCTTTCCATCCAACGGAGATTTTTAAAGCAGTGATTGGTTTTGTAGTAACTACTTTCCACTTTTCGCACCCCAAGTCTGTAATTTCTCTCAGGAGCGTGTCATCTCCATGAAATTTTATTACTCCCTCATTCAATGAAATGTTTTGAATTTTCCATAAAAAATTCTTTGACAATGCTTTATTACTCTTAAAAGTTAAATTTAAAAAAGGTTCTCTGACATTTCTCTCTAATTTATTATAACCATTGGGTTTTTTTAATATTTTGAATTGTGTTTGTGAACCAATACTATTTTCCCAGTCACTATCCGAATCTTCATTAAATGACACACAGTCAGTTAAAAATCAACATCATCATCAGAATATTTAAGACCAACCTCACTTAATTCACTGAATTCGTCCAAATTATTCATATATCTATCAATTTCATCTTAAGTTAGTATACGCTTTTTGGTCATGTAAAAATGGTAACCAAAGACCAATGTTGCAGACCTGCAACATATAATTAAAACCAAATTTCTTTCAAACTGGCAATTTATTTTGTCAATAAACAAGAGGAAACTTAAAATATAATGCATTCTTTTTATAGTAAAAACACAGTTCTTGAGGCATCAGTGATTTTTATAATTGTTGTGATTTCTGGAATAAATGTACTTCCGTCTAGTGACAAAATTAGCATGTATTTCGTTGCAGTAATCGTTTTTTCTCAGATAAGTGATTTGTTGATAGTTAAAAAAATATTGAGTCTGTTAAATTAAAATAAATCATATGTTGCAGAAATGCAACATTGGGAAATTAAGGGTTAATACACTTGTAGCAGTAGACTAATGGTCTGCCTGGAGGAAATTGTACGGTCATTCACCGTTATGCAGTCCAGGCCTCTATCATCGCGCGCTGATGTCACCTTCCTTGACAGACCCAGTTTTTTGAGTTGTCCGGTGCTTCCAAACTCGCAACACTGTGGAATACGAGCTCATAAGTATGCGCTCGTGGAGGTCCCACTAAACGTTATCTAATAGCAAATAACGATTTTCAACGTCCCTTTACAGCCTTCTATTTATATGCTTTCAGCATCAGTTCAAAGGGCACTGCTCACACCACGAATGCGTAGTGACTCTGAAACTTTACTACTTTGCATGACATCTTTTAAGAGACATTTGTTGCAAATTTAATTTCATTCGGATAATTCTTTCTTGGTGGTGTTTACGTTAAAATTTTAATTTTCACAAGCAGCACCATGTCCCTTACGTTATTGTGGCGATTCAACGAGAGCTTTGCGAAATCTTGGTGATAGAGTCAAGTTGGCATCATTTTTGGCAACCGAGTTGGCGGCCAATTTTGGTGACTAATTTGACGAGTTCGGGACCCTCTGGATTCTTCTAGAAACTTGTGGACAAATACACTAATTTCATGGTCTATGACACGAGTGGATTTTTCTCGAAGTTTCCGTTGGATCTATAAATAGAGCGTTGCTTGTCGCAACGAGTCAGTCTCGTTTCAACCATCGATTAGTGAGCATTGTTTTGACTAGTGATTAGCTCGGCTGTGCTTGTGAATAATCTCTTACATACGTGTATTTTTAAACACTGATATTTGTGTTTGATTGCTGTTAAAGGCGTGAAGACCTTCTGAGATTTATTCTACGAATATTGCTGTTAAATCCTGTATTTAAAAGATTGGATGTACGATAATAAATTCTCATCAGTTGGGAAAAATCTATTATAAACCTCTGAAAAACTTCAAAATGTTAAGATGAGAAATCAACAATAGAATTTTAGGTAATGTTGATATCCTATTCTTAACAAATATACTCTCCTCAAAAGTGAAATTGCAACATCAAGAAATATTGCACTCAGCGTCATACAAATTTTAGTAGTGGTAGGCATAGTGGAATGGATTTGCAGATGATTAAAAAACAAACAACTGAAATCAGTATAGATAAGTTTATTCAGTATCTATATATATATATATGTATAATGGGCCCATCTCGAGAGGGAGAAGGAGAATTTGGCGAAATTTTGTCGATACTGTCAAGTTGGCATTATTTTGCAATTCGGCACCTATACAGGCTTCAACCCGGCGAGGCATTCTGTCAATAAGCCCATTGATGATTGCCAGAGGTAACCTTTGCCAAACCCCATCTACTAATGTGCGCAGATCATAAACGGTCTGCGCTAGTGGTGCTCAGCTTATGTCACGTCCAATGAGATTCCACAGGTGTTTGATGGGATTCAGACTTGGAGGGTTGATCGGTCAGGGAAGGATGTCTAACCCGGTAAAATTCTAGGAGAGCCCACACCCTTGGCGACAAACCGAAAACAGCGCCAAGCCAGCACGAGATGGTGCCAAGCGAAACTAACAATGGCAGCCAGTAGCGCACACAGAAACTTTTCAAGGGGGGTATTAATTAATGCTAATTATTGAATAATAATTAGCATTAATTAATAAAATTAATCATTAATAACAAGTAATTAAATTTTACGTACTACATACTTAGAATTATAATCAATAGGAAAAAAAATCAAGGGCTTTGAGGGGGGGTTCCGGAACCCCAGGACTCCCCTTGTGTGCGCCACTGATGGCAGGTGAATCTAGCGGAACAAGGTGGATGTGTAATGAAAATATATGTAAAGAATACATAAATTAGTCAA
Source organism: Trichonephila clavipes (assembly GCA_019973935.1). Classification (NCBI taxonomy): domain Eukaryota; kingdom Metazoa; phylum Arthropoda; class Arachnida; order Araneae; family Nephilidae; genus Trichonephila; species Trichonephila clavipes. Next base: position 709,654 of record BMAU01021387.1, on the reverse strand, counting down.
ATATATTTAAGATAAAAATTTAAAAAAAAACAGCACTTACTTTCTTACTGCTGATCTTTTCCGAGTGGAGGGTACAGCGTAACAGCAGATTAAAAAAAAGCCTTCAAGGCCTCATCGCTAAGCGAATGACCGTAGCAGCGCCACCATATATTCTGGGATATAATGGCATATATATTCTGCGACATTTCCGTTCGACATCTCCGTTCAAATCCATCCAAAGCAGCACTCTTGCGTTTGTATAATCCCATTCCCTCATTACATTTAGGACACTCATAATTTCAAACAATCAATCCTTCCTTTATACACCATTCAATCAAATTTCTCTTACATTTCGCATTCGACAAAATAAAAAATTCGAAGATATATTCACTCACACACTTGTCATACTTCCAGCCCGGTGCCCAACGACAAAATGATGAAATTCGATTGCTCGCCGACAAAATACAAAAATTCCAGAAATATTTAGGTTTACCATATCTAGTGTATCAAAGTAGGGTTACCAAGATGGCGTAATTATCGCCAACCAAAATAATACACGCCAAGTGTGTGGGCTCTCCTAGTACCGAACAGGCTCCTCGTGTAGCGTAGTGGTCCTTTGTCTAACGGTCGTCAACGTGTGCCAAAGGCGTTCTGTGATCAAACGTTATGCCCTCTCAAACCATGATGCCCGTTGTAGGACCGGTTTGACGCTCGGCGAAATGTATTGGCTTGTAGCATTCTCCAGGTCGCAGCCGTCCTCGTCGACAGCAGTAATTTCTCCATAGATTGAAACTAGATTCATCCGTGACGATTTCCAATGCATTTCTATGGTGCAGATGTCTTTCCCCGCGTTGGGCAGTACTAGTCCCGTAACTGTATTTCATATATGGTTTGATTTCTGTTGTATGCATCTCTTGCATGTATGGTTTCTGTTGTCACCCATCCGTTATAGGGGATAGCGATGCTGACTGCTTTGCCGTAAGGTCTGGGTTCGAATCTCGGAGAAGTACGGATGTTTTTATAAATGTATAGTGCCTTTGCGGCATGGGGGTAATAGCCGACGAGCGGCAAATTCTGTCGTGAGGTTCGTAGAATGGGAAGAGAAGAGGGAGGCCTCTGACTACCTTCCAGAGTGGTTTCCTTCTAAACTGGGGTAGAACCGAGCCATCTGTATGGTGCTCAAAGCTATGGCTAACGACAGGCGTCAGTCACTTAGCCCTTTGCTATAATGAATTTCATGGGCCTAGATCTGGCCCTTACCAATCAGGTGGTTTTTGTTACAACAACATGGTTTCTGTTGCGTTTGCTTTAGATGGACACAGATCCACCTACTCCTGAAAGCAACGAGCCGAGAAGAAAGGGTCTAGAACAAGGGTAATCATTCTTTTTCCTGCTGGACCGCATACACATGGCAGATATTTCACGCGGCCGCAACATGAGGTTAAAGAGAAAAATTGATTAAAATATTTTATGTGGAAAATTGATCCAAACACATTTTTGGCTTTTAATTTACTCTATCAAACGGGCATTTAAAAAAAATTCAGTTTTATGCATTTTTTACTGAGTTCTCTTTCATTTATGACCTAATTTACTTTCTACTGTCCAACAAACAAAGCTGCTTTATGCGCCATTTGATAATTGGATTCCAAATAATAATGTATTAAGTGCAGAATGGCAACAAAGAGGTTGGGTAAATTCTAGACTCTCTGAAATCAGTATTACTTGTTTATAATTAAAACTAAGTTCTACCCTTAAAACAGTCACTACTCCAGTTCAGATTGCTACTTTATTGTTATTTGTTGATACGATCCGTTACAGTTAAAAATAGGAAAACAAATCATGCAATTCGTACGCACCCGACATCGATAGTAAATTTGTTAAACTTAACTGCTTGGTTAATAGAATTTCCCGCTCCATTTTTAATGCATTGTACTTAAATAAATTAACTTTTTTATTTAAGGAGCGTTGAGTGGGCCACTCAAAAATACTCGGAGGGCCGCAGGTTGAGTATTTCAAAGGACGGGCTCTCGTATGGGATCTTATCCGCACCACCTCCTCCCCGAATCTATCATGTGACACAACTTTGGATGGTGCTGACGTTGTGCCCAACACAAGATGCTATTGGGAACAGCGATAAATCCAGTTCGTGGAATTCGATACTACGGTCACGTGCCCCAGTCGTTAACTGATGGTATTGGGTTTTTCCAACGCATTTTCTACGCTCATTTGAATGCCGAAAATGCTGAGCAAAACCTCGGATACTGTTCATGAGAAGGGAAAATTGCTGGCCTTTATTGTCCGAAAATAAGCACCACGTGATCAGATGCATGTACAGATTTAATCATTTGCATATCCCTATCAGCAATATCACTCCTGAAATTTGCATGACGCTACGCTCATTGTTCTTTGGTTTACTTTTGTGAGGAATGTACGTAAGATATTCTTTTACAGTGAATTGTGAAACATTTGAATTCTCTGTTATCAGTTTTTTTCAAATTACTGTAAATTAAAGTAAAATTACAGCCTCATTTCCCACTACTTTAAGTTTCAACACATGAAGATTTTTTTCATTTTTCGTGTGACTAATAATAATAAAATAAAATCCTCTACAAATCCTTATGCTAATAGGTGCTAGTATGACATCACGGGGAAAACGCCAAATTGTTTGCCAAGAGGGGCGATGAAATTACAATATGGTAACCTTGATATTTTTATCGTCTGGCGATGGAGTTGCCATGAGGATAACGTATATTAGGAATAACTTTTATTTTTTTCCTGCGGGAAACCCTATTAATTTCCGACGATTTTAATTCGATTTCTTTTAAAATTTAACCATGTTCAGTGTAATTGTTCTATTATTTTGTGCTCTTTTCGAATATGAATATTTCTAATATGGGTGAGTAATAGGATATTTTTTTAAAAAAAGAATGGGTGTTGCACTTTTAATTATCGCTATAAATCGTTTATTTTTGCTTTATTTTGTTTTAAAAATGTTTTTAACGTTCCTTGTTCGATGAAATTCGTTGAAAGAACATACAGCTTTTAGAATATTGCAAGTTTTCAGTACTTTGTAATTGATATTCCTTATTAATTTTAATACATAGTATGTAATTATTTTATTAATAATGTAATATAAAAATGCAAAAATTACTATATGTAATAATCATATAATCGTTATTTATAATTGTTTTTATATACATTTATAAATATTATTACACATTATATTTATTTATAATTATTATGTAACACTAATATTATGCATGATTTTTTTTTACAATACGATTGTTATTCTTTTTATAATTACTATTAAATCATACTATATGATTATTATATACAACAGTTATTATTAAATCATGTATGATTATTATATATAACAGTTATTATTAAATCATACTATATGATTATTATATATAACAATTATTATTAAATCATACTATATGAATATTATATACAATTGCTATTAAATTATATTATAAGAGATTATCATATATTGCATATAATACTATTAATAATGCATGTTATTTTTTATTATATTATATTGATATTCATTATTTATGGATTGATCATGGTCATTCTCAGTCTCTCCCTATATCCTTCATTTGAAATGCATTTCCATGTATTTCCAAGCATTTCTTTAAGATTATTGTGTATCATTAAATTACCGCTAGGATGCCATCTTGGATTCCATTCCAGCAACTAGCGCTGCTTGACGTGATTCATTTATTGCGCCGTGATTTCAAACATAAAAATATTGGAAAAAAATCGAAAAACTGCATTAAGGCTGTCTATGCGTAATGTTACGGAACAGGAACCCGAATTTGGAATATTTTCCCAGATATAAAAGTACTCTTGTGCTTCGCCATCCTATAAAGAGCAGCAGTTGATCTTTTTTTTTGTATAAAATATTTTACATTATTTTTTCTCTTACACCTTAACGCTAAATTCCCGTTACATGTTAAAATGATAAATGAATAGCTTTTAGGATATTTCGAATGTTTAAAAACGCTGCATTATAGACAGATGAATGAATTGCGATGTTGCAAACTTTCATGAACCCTTTCGCGGGCACAAAGCTAAAATACACTTTGCTGTGATAAAGTACTTGGTAAATGTAATGATCAAATCCTCTATAAGCATTATTTAGCCACAAAAAAACTATCTGATCAGGGGTTTTATTCCTGGGGGGTGGCTAGACGTTATAGCCACAGCACACTTAATATATTTAACTTCCTTTTCAGAAAAGAAATAATGAATCATATTACAATAAACTTTTTATGGAAAATAAACATTTATGCTAACAACTAAAACTAACATTTATGCTAACAACTAACTTAAATACAAAGTACAAGCGCAATAAATTAATAGAATAATTGTACATAGAATACTTACTTAGAATATATATAGAATACTTAGAATATACATTGAAATTGGAGTACATCCACATTTTATATTTTATTTAATTTTAGTATAAAAAGTTAGAAATAAAGTAATATTTTTGAGGATTTTAATTAGTTATTTCACAAATTTGATGAGCTACTTACTGTGGAACTTAATAATATGCAAACGTTTTCTCCGAGCAGAAAAGCTGTAATGAAAGATTTTCGATCTCGAGAATCTTGTACCACATATTGTAAACTAATGTTATTTTCTCATCATCAGCGCAATAAAGTGCATAAATTTATACACAGAGATTAGATTTTAGTCTATAACACAGATAGAACTAAATTAAACATTTTCGGAAGATTTCAATTTAATATCTTGAAAAGAAATTCTGCAATGAATATTACCGTGAAGCAAAAAATTGAAAAACATGCTTTCTCAGAAAATGCATTTAAAGATTTACAGTATAAAAATACAGTATAAAAATATATTTCTACAAACTGTTCATTTTTTAAACTCGCCATATGAATAGTTCAAGCTCTCTATAGCTTCATTTTTAATTAATTCTGACTTTTTTTTTTATCCTTTTGCTATTTTCTCGAAAGTTTTATAGACTATAACAATTGTCGTTTTCAGTGACATTTTGATGAAAAATTGCAGTTGCAATCTTTTACACAAAATTCTAATAAATGTATTTAAATAATATTTATACCGTACGTAAACAACATCTTTATATGTATTAGAAATTAAAAGATTTGTAATACTTTTGAAAGTTTTCTAATCATTGCAAATTTTATGCAAAAACTCGATTTCTTAAAAAAATTAATGATTTTGTTTCATAAAATTTCGATAAAGTACATAAATATATACACAGAGGTTAGATTTTGATTCATAACATAGATAGTAGATAAATAAAACATGTTCTGAAATTTTTAATTCAATATCTTAAATATATTTTGTGTAAAGATCTGCTTCCGGTTTTGTAAACTCCATGTCCGGTTTACTAATTATGCTATAACTTTGCTTCTAAATATCATAGAAACAAAAATAGAGTGTTTTTGGAATCTTAAACGTATTGGACTATAAAAGAAAAACATAAAAGAAATTTCGAAAATTTTCACCAAAACGGCGAATTTTGGCTAGTCACATACCTTAAGCCATTCCTGAAATACCTTTTCAAAATTGTACAAGTTGCGAGACAAAAAATTTTCAGTTGTCACTTCAAACCTTTTCATGGCGAGATTGTAATTATCAGGCAATGAAAAATTATCATCAGCCCGTGGCAAACACATTTCATAGTAATTGTCTTGACCTAAAAAGCTGCTCGAGGGCAGCTTTTTAGTACGATGAGGGCTTTGGTGACGGAATTCCTATTTCTGAATTACGGTCAAGGGACGAGGATGACACCTGAGCTGGCAGTCCACTCTCCATAACTTCCATATCACACCAACCGGAGGACTTTTGAACCTCGACAGATTTAACGAGCAGCGGCTCCTCTACACGGCGGGTCTTCACATGCCAAACACGAGTCCATGACCTTGACCACTAGGCTACCGTGGCCACTCATTTATAAGGTCAATCAGTCACTTTAAAAGTGTTCTAAAATTAAAAATTATGTATGTTCGTCTTTTAGAAATGAAAACACCATTTACATATTAGAAAATTAATTTTAATAAGCTAGTGTTTTTAAAAGTTTATTCAGTGAATTATCATTTTGTGAATGCTTTGGTGGTGGCGTTGTTGTCGTGTGTTTTTATCAAATGAAATACATGTGGAAGAACAGAAACAAACAGAAGAATAGAGACATTTTTATTCTAAAGGATGATCCCGACATAGAACGGAAGGGGTGCGCTGCTTTCTATTCGAGACGGGAAACCATTACAGTCCGACTTCTTTCCCGAAGAAAATATATCCTTTTTCGGGATTCGAACCCACTCGGTTACAAGCCGAGGATCATATCCACCCTACTGGCTGGGTGAGAGTGCCCTATTTTCTAATTTAAAAATAAACCAGACCAAATCAATACTAAAGAAAAACTCCATTGAGAAATAAATATCTGATATTTGTTCTTATGGTAAGGCTTATGGTATTTCTATTTCATAAAAAAGTTATATAAAAGTGTCACTATTTAAAAATTTTACTATATACTAGCGGTCCCGACAGACGTTGTCCTGTACATACGTCTTAAATCCGAAAATTGCAAACTTTTTTGAATAAGTTGTAACAATCTGCACCGTTTTGATGAAATTTTTTATAAAGAAAGTAATTACAATACCTGACATCATCACATGTACAGTTACCACAGTTCTGCCTATCGATTGCGTGTGAGTATGTATTTATTATGAACTAAGTTGAATAAGGAAGCTATTCTGAATGGAAACTTAAACTTGATTTGATTAAAGGGTAAAAAAGATAAAATTAGAGCTATTTTCATAACAGGTGTATTTTTAATGCACAGAAAATAAATGCATTGTAATGCCCTTGAATGTACAATCCTTGAGGGGTATAAACAAACAAATGCGATGGTCTGCCAAACCTCGGACATGCAACATATAATTGTCTGTGCAAAAAGCAAGGCTTTTCTAAATGTAAGCCACAAATCGTCATTGTTTGACCTTGTGACTTATTAATGGTCATAAAAATGACAAGCGAATTGGGAATTGCAAACATTTGAATGGGTTGATGAGTCTGAAAGAATCATTGGGATCTGTGGTAGAACCTTGAAGTTTGCCGTTTAAAATAGTGGCCGCAAGAATATTGCCCATGATTTTTTTATGAACAATCTAGCACCCTTACAAAATTGTGGCGCATTTTTAACTAATTGCGATTGATTTATTTTGATAGAAAAAGTAGATTGTAATTTTAAAAACGGTGAAATTATCGGAAAAAATTATCCCCTCTCTCTTTTTTTATTTTCTTGCCACGCATTAGCAGAATAAACAGCCCACAGGGATAAAACAATTATGCGTTTTAAGGGTTTTGACTAACATCTTTTTAACTAATTGCGACATTGGACTGAATTGAGAATCCAAATCATTTTCGAAGCTACTTGAACCCACACAAAAATGTCATCAAAATCGGTCCAGCTGTTTAGGAGGAGTTCAGTCACATACACACGCACGGAAGAATTATATCTATAAATATTATTGGAAAAGATATTAATTAAAAACACTAAAAAGCATGATTCGTTTGCATTTTTGTAACAATGAAGATCCGGTTTCAACTGCTTGGCTGTAAATCGATTTTTACGCAATTTACGTCATTTTTATAACAATAACGTTGTTACAACAATGTAGGGGAATATTGAGTTGAATGTTTTTAATGTTTTTACTTAATATCTTTAAATATAACTAGCTGTACCCTGCCACGCGTTGCTGTGGCTCAGTCTTGTTTAACAGAAAGGACATATTTTCAGTATGTTAAATAATTTGCATTGTACGTATGATCTTTTATAAAAAAATTTATAAATATATATACGAAAACTTTCCTAAACTGATATTTATAATTTGTTAACCAAATGCTTGAAGTTATTACAGCTTATTTTTATCCTTATGTCATGTTATGAACCTAAATTTATTTACATTGTCTTTAAAGTGGCGACCTCAAGTTAGAAGATAAATTTTAAATGGCTCCACTCTGGATTCATTGAGGGAATTGGGTTAGTTTTACAATGCTTATGGATATTTTTATTAAATCAGAGGTGTGTTCACAAATGCACATTTATCCAAACAATGTCACTTGGAAACATGAATTGTATTTCCTGATATCATATAGGAAATGTTTTGAATCCGCAGTATATCTAGCAAGCAAAATTTGTAATGGCTCTGTTCTCTGAGTTGAGGCAGTTTAATTTTTTCAGTGGTACAAAACATTCCTTTGGTTTCTCCCTTAAATTCCAGAACATTGCAATAAGGATACACTTCCATCTTTGTGTAAACGAGAACATGCTGCCTGAACCTAGAATCTTCCACTGGGTTGTACCGGAATGCAAGTTGACTGTTATTGTGTGATTGCTCACCACAAAGTCATGTTTGACGCAGATGTGCTGTTTTTGGTTAACATCTTTCTGATGTTGTAAAACACGAATGATGTGCTCGCAAATGAGCTTCCTCAAGTCTGGCTACACGTTGCTTTGCTGCGCCCTCAGCCTGTGTTTGTGACATTCTTTGTCTGCTTTTCTCGTTTGCTGATATCCATTCTTTCTCAGTTTGATGTGCAATTATACTCATTGCTGTACTTTTGCCTTGAAAGTATGACAACCTAAGTTTGATTTCCCGCAAGGCATTATTTTTATCTAGTGAAGCCAATTGACTGCACTTAAAAAGAAAAAAAATTCAAACAAAGCATATAAAAATTTTTAAAAACTTAAAACTACACTTAAAAAGAAAAGAAAATTAAAACAAAAACATATAAAATTTCAAAACATGAAAAAAAAGAGAAAAATCATAAACAAAAAGAAAACGAAAAAATAAAAAATGCTAAAATGAAATATTTAACTTTAAACGTGCATCAATTGACACAGCCGAAATTCAACGCAATGAGAGGCTGAAGGTATTTTTAATCGAATACGCCAGGAAAATTCCAATATAAACACGGATTTTGCAGCAGAAAACTACGACAAAGTGTTGATAATGATGGGAGTATTTTTGCAATTCACAATTCGATTAGTATTAGCAATTGTTATCAACAAAAATAAGGGCCTATCTTAAAAACAGAGTGGCTTATATCTAGACACAGACAGCTTTTCACATGAACAATTATTTGTTATCTGTGTACTTAAATATTAGCATCACCACAGCCAAATTACCGCCATGCAAATCGCAAAATTTTCCCTCCATTTCTTTTTTCATCAAAAAAATGTTAGAATCTGTATTGTTTAGATATTAAGGTACAATATACATGGCACCAATTTTGTTACAGTAATGCTAATACATAATTACTGATGTGTGTTACAGAGCAGCAGTCACCAATTGGTGATGCGTGAAAAATTTTAATTGGTATGCAGAAAAATTGGGAAATTATTTATACTTTTATGAAGATTCAGTTTAAAAAAAGATGAACAACAAAACAACATATTACGGAACACGAATTATTCTTTACTAAAAGCTTTTAGTTACTGAAATAACTAAACAAAAAAACATAATTCCTGAGGTTAGCAATTTTTGGTAACCTCAACCATTTTTTGGAAAATTGTAGGCAAAACACTTCAGTTTGTTGATTGTTGCTTTTCATGAAGCTTATTTGGTTCACTCCTAGAAGAGCCCACACTCTTGGCGCGAATTACTTTGGTTGGCAATAATTGCGCCATCTTGGTAACCCTACTTTTAAACACTACATACGACAACCCTAACTATTTCTAGCATTTTCGTATTTTGTGGGCGCGCATTTCGAATTTATTTTGTTGTTGGTCTCCGGGCTGGTTGCGTGTGTGAGGGAATCTACTTTAGGATTTTTTACTTGGTTGAATGCGAAAGGTAAGAAAGAATTGATTGAATGGTGTATGAATGAATGAAGGAAGGATTGATTGCTTCGAGTTATGAATGTCCTAAATGCAATGATCAGCATGATGTAACATGGTCGGCAATAAAACGCTTTCTTCGAAATCGTGCCAGCCACGCCGAATGTATGTTCGACCATTACCTCGCGAATAAATATGGCGGCGTTCTCACGATCATTCGCTTAGCGATGAGACCTTTAAGACTTTTTTAAAATCTGTTGTTACGCTGTCCCCTCCACTCGGAAAAGATCAGCAGTAAGAAAGTAAGTGCTGTTTTTATATTTTTTATCTCAAAGGTTTAATTTCTTTATTGCTTACATATATTTTCATTATGCATCCACCTTATCCCGCTATATTTCCTTGGCACCATCTTGTTCTGGCTTGGCGACTTTTTTGGTTTGTCGCCAAGGGTGTGGAATCTGCTAGGATTTTAACCGCTTATTTTCAAGGCATAGAAGATTAAATAAAGACGTAAATATAGCTATAGTGCTCCACCACATAGAGGTCAATCCTATTAGTGAAACGCTAATTATAAAGTTATACATTTAAGTGGTTCATGAAGTGTTGAAAAATGGCAACTACTGCTCTAAAGCAGACAATTTCTGTATAGATACAGACAATGAAGCAACACAAAATGTCTACTCATAAGCATTGTAAAATTAATCCTTTCACCTCAAGAAGAGTCATTTAATTTTTCAAACTTGGCACCTCTTCTATGAGACAATGCAAATAATTTTAGATTCATACCACATGACAAAAAAAACTTTTAATAACTTGGGAGTATTCTGTTAACAAATTACAAATGAAATAAATCTGTTTAGAAAAGTTTTGTTAATGTATGTTTCCACATTTTTTTATAAAAAAAATCATACCTCAAGTGCAAGCAGTTAAAGATATTAGAAATGTGTGCTTTCTCTTTTCTTACTTTTTAACCAGACTGAGCCAAAGGAAAACATGATTGGGTACAGCTAGCTAGCTAGCTAGCTATAACAAACTTAAATGATAAAAAGCTATCAAAAACCAATTATTAATAACAAATTATCATTTTGATAAAATCACCAAAAAAAGTTGCAAACAAAGGTTCTTGGGTACTGTTACAACTATATCAACCCCGATTTTGTTCGCTTCATACACGGTGAATTGGCAATTAAGTGCTAATGTTGCCAATATGGTTGCGATAATACATAAATATCAAAACAAACACAAAATATACATCAGAAAATCTTAATTTTTCCATTTATATTTCACATTAACACCAAATAAAATTTTGAAATTACACAAAATAGATATTTCGTGAATCTAATGTTATTGCCCCAACTATTAAAAGCTACAATAACTATTTCGTGGAAAAATTCACTACCAAGTGCAAAAAAGTATTATTATTGTGCACAAACATATATAGAATGTTCTTTCCTTATTGAATGCATATTGCAGTATTTCGCGATGTCTTTTGATTTTAGGTAAATGGCCGACTAAAGAAAAAATATAAGTACCTTAAAAATTATATATTAATTTAATTTAGATTCATTGGAGAAAGATAAAATATATACCTTAAAGTCCAGCATATAACGCACACCCATACTTTCAAGCTGCAATTTTTAAACTTTAGGTATATTCACTATATAATGTGCACCCCTTTTTTACGAAGAAACCTGAAATGTACAAATGCAATGCTGTTATGTTTAGAAGCGATTTATTCAAGGTGTTTATCAAAGCAATTGCAAAAATAGTATACTTTTAGAACTACCACCTTTTAAGTTCAATAAGAATTTCATGTCTTTTAAATAAATAGTATTTCGAAATATTTATTAGTTTAACTTTTTTATGCTCATTTATTTTTTAATTTTTAAAGCCCTCATTTTTATACCCAGCGTATAACTCACACCTGTAAATTTCGATCTTATTTCTTGTGTTCAAAGTGCGCGTTATAAGCCGGATTTTACGGTAGGTGGAAGATTTTAATCGCTAAACACATACATAGTGTACAGAATTAAATTTAGTATTTTATATATAAAAATTATCCAAAGTAAATATTCTGTGCTTAAAAATAAATTGAAAAATGATATACAATACGAACAGTGATTGACATAAAAAGATCTGTACTACCTTTATCAATGCGAAAGTAAAATTTGAAAAAAATAATTACAATCTTATGACAACCTGCTTCCTCAATATGTATTTGAGCCCTCTGTCTGTTTTGCTCATTCACTGATGCTTACTCTAATTTGATCAGCATTTATCCCTCGCACTGCGTTTGCTTGGCCAGTATGATGACCTAAGTTAGAGTTTCTGCAATACAATTTTATGTACTAAGCCTATTATTAAGCCGATTGACTGCAGTTAAAGTGAAGGTTTAAAGAAAAACATATGAAATTACAAAACAGCTCTGAGTGGGCCTTGTATCCGAATTCCTTTGTGGCCCTTTTTCAGATATGAGCACCATTTAAGTGGAATTGTAATAACTTTCGTTGGGGCTCCTGCATCATTGATACAGCGGTAGCTCTACGTCCCTGACAAAAACAAACCATAATAACTTCCAGTATTTTTTTTAACAAATTGCTAATGGAATCTGTTTAAGAAGGTAATAATCTTATAAAGCAATGAAAAACAAAATAAGGTGCAATATTTTGATGACTCAAAATCAGAAAATCTTAGTTTTAACATTTGTATTTCAATACTAACATCAAATGAAAGGTACTTACGTATTATCGTAACCTATTAACGATATTGTATAAAACGAAGCACGATTAACAATTCCGCGCGTACAACATCTGCGAAAATGGAATGGCTAACTTTGCGAGTTATCATTAAAGTTGGCGATTGTTGCGATAATACGTAAGAATCAAATAAAGTTTAAAAAGTTGTCTAAAAAAGAAAAAAAAACATTCCTATTAAAAACTCCGTTGATTAATTTCGTCACATTAAAATATCTCCAAGTGGGAAAAAAAATATTGTTTCCAAACATTGAATGTGTGTGTTATATCGCGGCATTTGGCTACGCCTGTTTATTTCAGGTAAATGGTTGACGAAACTATTTGGTAGAAAAATAAGTAGCGTACAGAAGTCAATTATGTTAGTTTCATTTTCGCTTAATAAAGAGAAATAAATTTAGCTTAAAATTACAGAAAAAACACGATGTAGAATTTAATCAAAGTCGTAAGCATCCCGCGATAATGCTATCCAACTGTTGCCAAACCTACAAAACAAAATTTGAGTTCTTGAAAGAATAATTTAAAAAAAAAAGATTTATTCGAAGCATAATCTCAATTACGTATGAAAGGACAATAAATAGATAAATATGACAACGTATAAACATAACCATAGAAGAGTTATACAATAACTTGGAAAAATCTAAGCGTAAAGTTTAAATTTTCGCATTCAGAGAGAATCGTGACGTCGTATGACGTCATAACACCAAAAAATCACTTAAAAATTAAATTTAAAAAAAATTAGAGAGAATTTCGAAATAAAAAGTACATAAGATCCTGACCAGAGACAAATGCAACGTTGTGTCAATATTTCAGATTAATCCATGCAGAACTTTTTGAGTTATGCGCGCATACACAAACCAACACAACATTTTTATATATATAGATTGTGATATCGAATCGAATTGTGAATATAAACCATTCTCGATTCCACTTGAACCCACACAAAAATTTCATCAGAATCGGTCCAGCCGTTTAGGAGTAGTTCAGTCACATACACACGCACAGAAAATTTATATATATAAAGATTTTACTAAAATGATTGTATTTTGAATTAACTTTAATTCTGAATTTGGTATGTGTAAAATGTATTGCACGAAGAAACCACAATTATAATATAAAATTTAGTCAATAATATGACCAGGGATTTAGGAGTGCCCAATGATAGAAAATGCGCGACAGTAGTTTTTAATAGAAAGAAAAAGGCTTAACAATCACTCTATTGCTAAATTTTTTCGAATCTAAGGCCTCCCCACCCCCCTTTTAATGCTTTTAAAAATAGAGTGAGGCTTAGAATCATAGACGGGAAAATTAATTGTATGGGGAAATTGAACATAATACTCATAGTCAGAAAAATTACAGGTTCTCGTACATTTTTAATTCTGGTAAAATAAACTAATTATTCACTTCTTATATTATTCTCATTTTTTTTTATTTCGTAAAAATATCGGATATAGATAAATGAATTTACACTATTTTTAAATTTTTTCAGAAAAACCTGTTGAGAATTTAGAGTGTGGCTTAGAATCTGAGCATAATGAATTGAAAAAATAAGTTTCTGATAATTAAAATAGAAAACAAAGTTTATTTAATAATTGTTCCCATGGTTCAATAGTAAAATATTACGCCAAATGCAACATTTATTCGGTGAAAAATTCTTTTTTAGGCAAATAATAATAATAATAATTGCATTACACCAATTGTATTAAAAATTGATTGTGAGCTTCAAGTAATAGTAATTTGTGTTCTGTAGTTCACAACTTTCCATCAAGTAAAAAATTTTACTTTTAAAGCTTCATTCAGTCACTACACATAGTTTAAACAATTTTATAGACATTTCTTCAATAACAGGAAAAAAATGTAAACAATGGTTATTAGTTTTTAATAATGTTCTATCTGTATGAATGAATTTTTTTAAAGCACACTCGCAGAAAATATTTAAAACATTCCCAATTGAGAAAGTACATCAGTTTTGAGATGCTAAGTCTCTACGCATCCTGAATCTTTTTCATTATTCTCTGTTTGTCACAATTTACAAGTCACCATAATTTCAGTTGGAAACTATAGTTCAGAAAGATATCGCCAAAAATAAGCATTCCTCGTTTTACCCGTTGTGCTGACCTCATCTGTTCGAGATATTCCTAACTACGTTAAAAATAATTGATAATGAACTTATAATTGAAAAAAATAATTAATAAAAACGCAAAACTTAATTCTGGCTACACCAGCCAAAAATGGGAAGCATACTTTCTTATACACTAGTTCATTCTACTCGAAAAAATCAATTATTTCCTTTTAAAATATGTACTTGGCGTTTTCACCTCCAATACTTTAACGTACAGAATTCATATTTTATTTTGCAATAATGCTGAAAACTGTATTCTTTTCAAAAATCAGAACCCAAAGATCACTATCCTTTAAACAATTGTTTGCTTTATATCCATAGAAATTTTTATACTATTGGAGCTCTTTCCTGCCCTCAAATGTCCTTGCTGTTTGATGCCTATCCTCTAATATTGACAGCCTTCAAGGGCAGATGGAACTGTGGCTCAGAGTGAGACTTTCGGCCAACAGTTGTGGCATTCAAGTTTCACCTGCTGAGCAATAGGAAGAAAGGGGGGAAAGCGCCCTCCCATTGCCTGCAAATAGAATTCGTTCATGGGTTTTGACAGAGGAATGAAATGTTCTGAAAGCATTAAAACACTGCAACTGTGTAAGAGACTCGCGCCTCTCTCCTAGATGTGTGGGGGGCGGGGAAGGGAAGAAACACTCGACATGATTCAACTAATCTATTTATTTCCACACTAAGAACAGAAACAATTTCAACTAATAATAGTAAGAGAATGTCTCAATGAAAACCGTGAAAGTGGAATAACGACAGGAAGATGTGAGCGAATAGGCGACTAACAAATCTGGTCCTTATCTTAATTAAGGATATAACCTATATTATATCCCATTTAGTCGAATATTAATTAAATCTCAGTGCACAATCGTCACTTTAATGTTTCCTTCTAATAAGAATCAAATAACTCTACTACTGTAGGTATACTATTAGAATTAATCTCCCCTGGCTTGAGTATAACTTCTCTTTCTTTCAAGATAGAAAACCTCACCTTTTTATAGTAAATTAATTTATATATCATGGTTCTCTTCTTCCGAAGGGTTGGTTGTGAATAACGCGAATGGATTGCCCAAAGATTTCCCAAGAGGATTAATTAGAAAATCGCGTGTTGCCACAACTGTATTGCTCATTCTTAAAAGAAGCCCACTATTTACGGAACCATTTGTTTCTTTTGAACTAATGCTTGCCCGTCCTATAAAGGTTAATCCTCATACGAACCTTCTTTGCAGCATCTACTTCGAGAACATTCGGTGCTCGTCGAACGCAACCTCTGAAGCCTGTGGTCAAGAAGCGGGTGAACTGGTCAGTGAACTATGGCGACTGCTCGGAGGGACCTACCTGAACCAGCTTTGCGAGCCTTACTTCGAATACGATTCCGAGAGCTGCACCCCTGCCTCCAAAAGTATCCGCCTCACCCCCAGAACAAATATCCTCGGAGTTCTCTTCCCTTTCCTGTTCGGCGCTGCCTCTCGCTACCTGAGACCGGATGGATGAAGAGTGTGGGTTGCGAATAAATTATATTTTAGAAATGCTCGAGTTTTTAATTATGCTTAAGCGATTTATTGAGGTGATGAACGGAATTAAATAATGAAAATTTCATTTTAACCATTTGTTTCTTTCAAGTCTTTGGGAACAAAGCGCAGAATCGTGACCGTAAATTTATCTCGGTAAATAAAAAAATAAATTATATAGTTTAAAAAAAACTAAAAAACACGCTTTAATGGTTGGTAGAACTAAAAAGTAAAAGAAATTCTTAATATAAGAATAAAATGATTAACGAGAAAAAATGAATGTCATTGGGGTAAGAGCGTGGAGTGCTCGATATCAATTATTATAATTTCTGACTAGTTCAATTCCGAAATACTGAGAGAGTGTAAAAATCTGGAACAAAGCACCCCACACGCTTTTACTCCGATGGCATTCTCTCTCATTTTCTCAATAATCATTTTATTCTTGTATTAAGAATTATTTTTTTACTTAGTTTAATTAACCATGAAAAAGAGTTTTTTAGGGATTTTTAAACTATAATTTATTTGTTCATATTTTAGTTCGATATACAATAAAAAACATGTATTCTTAGTTTTTCAAACCATCCATTGGTGAATCAATCTTAAATGCGTCAGTTTTCTGGAATACCCAACGGCATCCTATCAGTGAGTCGATAAGGCCTGGTTTACAAAATGGTGGATTAGACAATTGGAGGAAATGTGGAAGAGCGAACTTTCATGTGAAGGTGTAAGTCAAGGATGCTTCTCACTCAATATTCTCTCTGAAGCATTCCACTGACCTCTCTGAATCAATTCCAAGCGGTTTTGCTAAAATAGAAGCAATGAATAATGTTTCATTTCTCAGATCCGGCAAGAGGATTTAGAAAAAACAGGCTTCGCATGCACGACTTTTTTTTTACTTTTTTATATTTCCATTTTCAGAAAAAAACTAGGCAAAATTGTTCATATTATGGTCAGAAATAAGTGACGTACATTTTCTCGCTTGTTTAGGGTTGTAACTTAATCATTTATTCGCCAGATTTGGAAATGGGATCTTGAATTAGTCCCCAAATCTGGAAATCGTTATTTCTGACGATGCTCTTTAGGACAATGGAACAAAGTTATGATATTATTATATTGTCATCGGTCCTTTATAAGTGTGCAAAATTTCGAAAGAATCTGACCTTTTAAAGTGGGTTAAATTCGAGTTCAAAGATTCTGTTACATACAAGTGAAACGTATAAAAGCGTATTAATAATAAAGTAAAGGGTGCTTTTTGACGATTTTTATATAATTGGAGATATTTTTGTGATTTTTAAATTTATTTAGTGCATATTTTTTTTTAAAAAAAAGGCTAAAATTAAGGATAAAAAATAAATTATTACAACTTAAATGGGAATAAAACGGGTAAAAAATGACATGAACAGGGGCCATTCTGTACAAATAGTACAAATTATCAAATTGTCAATTTTTCAGTTTTGATGTGTTACTTTGCTATTCCTTTTTGAAATGACCTTCAGGATAAGAGATATTTTAAATTTTATAACTAGAACACACTTTATCTTAGTGATTATATGAAATTGCTTAAAAAACAGTCATAATATTTACATAAAAAAACTGCAAATTTTGTAATAAAACAGTGATAGATAAATCTAAAGATTAAAACACTTCTACTATTATACAGAACATAGAAACAAAATTTCAGCACATTATTTTGAGCACTTTTGCAGCAAATTATTTTGAACACACCCGGTTTGAGCTTTTCGTAAAAAACACATTTCGAATAAAACTCGTTTTAAAGTTTGACATCTTGTGTAAAGTTAATGGCATCTTTTTTACTAAAACACTTGCAGTTTTTGTTCTAGTGAATGGGAAAGAAAAATAACCTGGTATTTTTATAAAGCTAATAAGATGGCCTATAAATAAAATCCTAAAAAAATATTAGTTTTTTAAGAAACTCATGATTTTATTGTAGTCTGATACCTTAAGATAGTTTGGTGACCTACTCTAAGACAAAAAGTGATAACCTTCTAAACCTTCATCCCGCGCTACATCTGCGTGGCTTAAAAATGAGTTAGAAATCAAAGAAAAATGTGAATTTCACAAAACGTAACGAACGCATAAGCGAAATAATAATGTATGTATATGAATTAACTTAAATATATGTTGTTTTTGTGGTTAATGCCACCTGTCTGACGTAGTCAGATCGAGGCCCACGAAGTTCATCGTGGCAAGGGGATAGAAGTATGCCTGTCGTTGGCCACCATACAGGTGACAGTACGAATTAGCTCGGCGAAAATCCCCGAAACGATGGCAGATGCCGACACCACCAATCTCCACCTTCACAATTTTGACACGGAACTGAAGGGGAGGGAAATATTTTCTAGTCCCATGCGCTCGTGATTCAGCCAACCAGACTTTCGGAACCACTGATTTAACGAGCATTTACTCCGTGTGTACTCGGTGGCATCGGGCATCGAACCCAGGCGTTCTGGTCTAGCGTCCGATGCTCTAACCACTAGGCTACCCATCTCCCCAACTTAAATATATACAAAATAACATTACATTTAAGCAGGCTGGGTGGCATAGTTGAACTTGTACGGCCAAGTTTGCGGGTTTGACCCCGGTCTAAGTCAGGGCATTTTCATGATGCGTCCAAGTCGTATGATTATGCGGCAAGAAAAATATCCCTCGAGTGGCTGTTTCATTTAGGTTCTCTCAGCAAAATCAAATTCCTGAGCTCTGGGTCCTTCCTCTGTGGAGTCAAAATTACTTACGAGGATTGGTATACCACGTATAGGGTGCCGCACTAAAAAGAAACACCAGCTCACTGGGAATGTACAATGGTAAAACACCCATTCGCAGCCCTATTAGAAACTTGAGAAAACATTAAATTTTCATGTGTCTAACTCAGTCGGATTTCAGTATACATATTATTTTTAATTCGAAATTGGTTTGGATATATTTAGAATTTTTCCAAAGGGAAGAATATAGTAACACAAAGTGTAGAAATCACTGTTCTGTTCCATTTTGATTTGAAGATCGTGACTTTTTCACTTCTTTTAAATATATATATATATATATATATATATATATAGGGGCACTCACACAAATGAAACCCGATCACACTAACGGAAAGTAACGGTAATGATTTTATTAACTCAAAAATATGTAGTTATACACAGTACTCATACTCAAAGACAGTCGCCAAAACTGTTGGTAAATTTATCATGCAGAAAAATAGCGCCATTGGACAACTTGCCTGGGAGTTTCGACTTGATGGCTCGTCTAAGGTTTCGTAAAGTGCCTTGATAACGCTGCACATTGAGGGTGGTTCCCCGTTCCAGAAACGCTATGTGCAGTGGGCCCTTGTGGTAAAAAATAGGACATTATGACCTTACCAGAACTGGTGTGCACGGTCTTTGATATCTATGGAAGGGGT
Source organism: Trichonephila clavipes (assembly GCA_019973935.1). Classification (NCBI taxonomy): domain Eukaryota; kingdom Metazoa; phylum Arthropoda; class Arachnida; order Araneae; family Nephilidae; genus Trichonephila; species Trichonephila clavipes. The sequence goes on along the minus strand of BMAU01021387.1, from coordinate 690,039 downwards.
GAAGTTTCCTCTGCTTACTCTGAAGCTTGCTTTCGGGTACAAAAGGATGAGCTCATGTTTCGTCACCAGTGACAGAAAGCCGTATTCCTCTTCATGATAACGTTTCAGATGACAAAAAGACAACGCCATTCGAGTATCACTCCTTGTTGTTCCCTCTTACTCGCTTGCATGTTCAGTAGTGGACGATAGCGCTTGTGAGACCTCTCTTCAGCGTGAAACCACACAGTCGGTACGAAACGTCAAACGTTGCGCACCGTCAGTATCTCTACCGATAGATAGTGCCACCATACGTGTAATGCAAAGTTAGACGCACACACTGGCCGTGTTTCATTTAAATGAATCTAATATAAACTGCAATTTTTCATGCAACATAATGAAGAAATCATCAGAATTAAATAAAATTTAATGCACAAACAACTTGTATTAGTACATATAAATGACGAAATTTTCAAAGCAAAAAAAAACAATATTAAGCATTCGAAATCAGTACTTGGGGTAGCCACCATGCACTACAATAAATGCTGCTATATGACGTGGCATGGAGTCAAACTGATTTTGAATATCTGCTTGTGGAAGAGAATGTCATACTGCTGGTATGCGCAGCAAAAGTTGGTCTTTAGAAGCTGCAGGACGCGGATCACAAGTAACACATCAATCAACCAAATCCTACACGTGCTAAATAGGTGACATATCCGGTTAATAAGCAGGCCAAGGAAGAAGTTGCATGTGTTTGGCTGAACGAAAATCTCGAACAGTCTTTGCAACATGTGGGCGTACATTATCTTGCTAATAGATCAGCGTTTCTCAAACTGTGGGGCGCGCCCCCTTTAGGGGCGCGATAACTCTACAAGGGGGGCGCGAGCATATTGAAAAATCGAAGAAACTAAAGGTTGTTCAAAACATTAATTTACTGAAAGTAAACAAACAAAATATTTTATGACATAATAAAATATAAAATACACACATTTACACTGATATAATACACTTATAAAAGTATCTTAACTGTACAATGTATTTTATTATTAATTTAACAATACTAAATTAAGAACAAGTTGGATAATTATCAGTAACCTCTCTCTCTCATTGGTTTGTATTAACACTTATCTTGATGATTTGTACGGTTGATAATTAATTCCTTAACTGCCGATTAAAAGTTACGCGGTTCGGTAATTAATGCCACGGTTTTCCAGGTAGAGTCGCATATTTGATGTTTTATTGGGAGGGGGAGTAGAAAAGGAATAAATAAGCAAAATACTCTGAAATAAAGCAAATCCTTTTCAAAGATTGTCAAGATCCTTTTATTGTATTCCAAAGCCTTAGGAATAATTTTATGGATAGAAGTGCACAGTAAAGATCGTACTTCGGAAAGACGTATATATACGTCCAGAAGATTAATGATTTGACTGAGTGAGACGTTTATATACGTCGGTGGCACATGAGAGGTTAAAATCGTACACACACACACTGTAGCTTTAGTGTAAAAGTATAGTATAATTGAATTCAACACAATGTTTTTGTATGGGGGGGGGGCGTGATGAAAATGATGATTGAATATTGGGTCGCGGGTATTGAAAGTTTGAGAAGCACTGTAATAGAGAGCTCCAGGGATGCCTTAAAGGAAGGGAACGATTTCGGGCTGTAGCACCTCACGGACGTACCTGTTTCTATTCAGATTACCCTCAATTCATGGCAAATTAGATCGTCCTTGATACGAAATTGCACCCAAACTAGAACTCCTGGTGTTAGGCCACTATGTCGTTCGATAACGTACTTTGGAAGGCAGCGTTCACCGGCATAGAGTCTAAAACGAATGCGGCCATCATGGTTCTACAAATTGAAGCGTGATTCATCGTAAAAGACAACTTGGTGCCAATCAGCTTGCCAGATTTTGTGCTCATGAGCCTATTGCAGACGCAACCGTCGATGGTTTGCCGTGAGGGGGATACTGTATAAAGACACCCTTGCACGCAATCCACGGTGTAGCAGACATCAACGAATTGACGTAGCCGACATTAGTACACCTGTAGCAGTAGACCAAAGTGCTGCCAACTGCCTGGTGGAAGTTGCACGGTCATTCACGACCATGCGGAGCAGCCGTCGATTATCGCGCGCTGACATAACCTTCTGTTGTCCACTGCCAGTTTTTCGAGTTGTTTGGTTTTCGTCGATCCAATGCTTGCAAACTCGCCTCACTATAGAACTGTTCCTCTGCGCACGAGCTCCTATTGTGCGATAGGAAAATCTTTCTTCTCGATGGCCGACAATCCTCCCCCCGTTCAAACTCCGTAAGTTGTTGGAATTTCTCCTTATTTCGTCGTGGAGGCATACTTAGGTCTCACTAAACGTTCACTACTAACAAATAATCATTAACTTATTTCAACGTTCCGTTACACGCCCCTATTTATGCATTTTCAGCATCAGTTCAGAGGGCTTATAATAGATATTTGCTGTAAAGCTCATTTAGCTCTGATTATTCCTCCGTGGTGCTGCATTTTTTACAAACATCAGTGTATATTTCAGTTATTTCATACAGTAACTAGGTATTTCATGAAATAGCTAGACAAGTCAGTTAAAGTATATAATACATGAAAAATTTCATACTTAACCTAGTTATTCTATGAAATAACTATAAATAGACCGTTAAAGTGAAACATACACCATTTCAAAGATATTTTATAAATTAAATTATAATAAATAGCTATAAAATCTATCGAAAAATACATTTTGACTCTCTTGAGGATGATTAATTGATAAATATTAAGAGAAAGCAGATGATATAATTTATTATGGGTCATATTGTTAACAATAGTTAAACAGAATGGAAAAAAAGAATAGGTTGCAAAAATAGATTATATTTAAGTATTATAAGGAAAAGTACAAGCTGTTAAGTAAAACCGTTGCTTCATAAAAAACGTCGTGTAAACTTTTTAAAACAAAAATGTTACAGAGTATTAGTTTAAATTTTATGAGATATATACCTTCGTTTTACTTTTCCTTATTTACTAGATCCAGGATTGCTGCGATGACATTTTGGATGGCACTGCTTATTATTTTTGAAATGATCCCACTTTTTACCATTACACATTTTTTTTTCACCAACACTTTTTAAATCCTTATCCACAGTACCGCAACTTTGAGCTGTTGCAACAGATCGAAGCGTTGTGTCAATATTTGGAATTCCTTCAATGGAAATTAATTCTCACCAACATATACTGAACTGATATCTAGAGTATAATTGTTTTATTCGGATATCTCTAATTCCTAATCGGAAAAAATCCTTCCTAAAGCAGCTACAACCGGTTCAAAGAACTTGCGAGAAGGCGGTATTTCATACTTTAACGATTAAGTAACCGTTATTCTATAGAATACCTAGTTAAATTGTAGAATTCAATAACTTTATGTACTTTAACTCTGACTTGTCTAGTTATTGTATGAAATAATGGATTTCACACTTTAACGGTAACATGTATATATTCATTTTGTTACAAATCCATACAAAATTGAGAGAGAGAGAGAGAGAGAGAAGGCTAATAGACTTTCTGTTCATACTTGAGTTTTCTCATTCCAATCGGAATGAAGTGATTCACGCGAAATTTCTTGAGTCACAGAGCAACATGAACGAGATTCAAGTGTCAATTATATTTTTAACTTTATTTCGACGCTTGACGCGTCTTCTAATTGGAGCAATAAAAGTCTTTGATCTAACCGCGGCGAATACACTTCATCCTGTACGAGCACACCCGTTAAGAAGTAAAGTTGTATCTTAGAAGAAATGAAACGTCACATCCCTCTTGCAGGAAATATTCCAAGTCACCGCACTGTTACGTCACAGTGTTCATTAGAATTACCTGTTCCGGAGAAGTATAAATAAGAAGGGTTCGCGAAAGTTCGCAATTCGTTTTTGTTTCACCTGCACATGTCGTTTCAATTGCTGTAGCTTTGGTTTCTTAATATCTGCTCATTCATCAGAATAAATACCTTATAACGTTGACTCGGAAGTTGCTAAAAGACAAGCAATACAAAATTAAAAATTAATATGTTCGAGAATAAATGTATTTAAAGTGAATGTGTTCAAAATTCTTTTACCGGAAGATTAGAATACTTTATTTGTCTAAATAAAGAACCTGCCATCTTCATGAAACATAAACAATATTTAAAAAAACAAAAAAACACACATTTTACACTTTGCCGTATATTATGGTAAAATTCAGGAATATAGCTGTCCTACTCTATTACATAGATCTTTTTTTGGTTTGGAAGAAGTTCTAGAATTTCTCTCAAAATCCTTATCGATAGACTACTCAATTTTGAACCATGGTAAAACAGAATCTCAGCTATTTTCACAACATCCGCGCGAGACAAGGTCCAGTTGTCTCCCCTCTTACATACATCTAGTACAGAGGTTCCCAAACTTTTTTGTCTCATAGACCCCTTGCCATGCTTTTCGGTTTCGGGTTCACCTAACATTAGAGTTTTGCAAATTTATCAATTAATGTGTCTGTTTGACAGTTGGTGTTACTATTTTAAAAGAATTAAATTTCTGAGTGAAGTATAGCATTTAAAACTCAAGAGGTGCTTGTAAACGAATTAAAATCAAATTAATACATAAAATAACTGAACAACAAACAAATGCTTTTAGTGAGAGGGATGAATCTGGTGCTTCAATAACAAATTTTCAACATTTAATATCAAACTAGTCAGGTTTAACTCTTAATTTCCTTTGTTAGTAAGGACATAAATTTTTTCTTTCTTTCCCTTTCTTTTTCTTTTTTTTTTTGAGATTGGCAAACTTTCTCTCTCTCAGTGAAACTCTCTCTCACTAGGAAAAGCAATTAAAAACTTTATCAGGATATTCCATAATTTACGATAATTATCAGGTATGTCTCTTAAGTCCAAAATTGCTGACATCCGTTTCCAAACTTTATTTTAAGATCTTCGTTAGGACCTATTCTGATTCGTTCCTATTGTAATATGACATTTGTTTCTTCAGAGTGACTAGATGAAATCATTCTCTACTGCTATATTACTATACAAAAGCAATCTCAAACTTAGTTAAAAATCTGAGTAAGGGCGTTTAAATGTTGAACGTAGGTTAAAATGTCCTGACAGACTGTCTGCGGCAAATTGAAAAAAATTGCGACACCCAATATTATACTTTTTTAACTTAATTTTGGAAAGACATGCTGTAATGGTCCCAGTCTTAATAAAACTTATGCTGTCACCTTATATAACCACAAATTAACCTCACTAAATTTAGTGAATGTTAAATTGGTAAAACCTGGTTTCCACTAGATCAATTTTTTTCTTGAAGTTTAAAGTCACGATCTGGATTAATGACAGCTACTATCATAGACTCCCATTTATGTCTCATGTAGCCCCAAATTGTTTTTTTTTGCTGGAGTGGACCCCTTGCAGGTTGTCACAGAAAGCCATTATTGACAGGATACATTGGATTCTTAGAGAATGAACGAATGTTTGGCGAAATATATTTTTTCCGTCAACGAACCCAATTGATTATTAAAAATTATCAGATACGTTGCTAACGGTCCACTGCGGGATTTTCTTGAGGCATTTACAAAATATGAAATAACAACAACAAAAATTAAAACAAAAATTGTTCTATGAATTGTTGACGTTGTGGACAACAATTTAAGCCACTCAAGGCTGGAAAATTGGACGATACATTGTTTGGATAACGAGTTCTTTTTTACCGGTCATTGTTCTAAAATGTATCCGCATCTTTTCCGATTTAAGAACTAGTTGGATATCACGGGGCCCGCGCCAAGTTGTTTATGTTCGAAAAGATGGTCGATAACATTCTATTCGGTTTACTTTGATGTTTTTGCAGTTTTTGGATTATTGTGAGTTTTCAGTACTTTTTAATTGATATTCATTATTAATTTTAATATATATTATGTAATTATTTTATTAATAATTACAAAAATACAATTATTATATGTAATAATCATATAATATTCGTTATTTATAATTGTTTTTTATTATATTTATTTATATATATTATGCCAAAAAATTACTTATTTATAATTAGTATGTTCTTTATTTATTATTATTTTGTTATTCATTTATAACTAATATTATGTTATTTATTTATAATATTACGTTACATGAGTATTCTTATGTTCTATTCTTATTATTAATAATAAATTATATCATATTATTATTATATATAATAATTATCAAATCATACTATATGAATATTATGCATAATTACTATTAAAATATATATCATAAGATTATTATTATATACTGCATAATATTATTAGCACTTGTAACTTTTTATTATATTATGTTGTTATTCCTTATTTTTGGATTGACTTTCATTATTCTCAATCACTTCTAAACTATTCTTCTTTTGAAATATATTTAAATTTTTCAAAACAATTTTTTAAAATTATCTTCCGGGCGATTTGATACCGCTACGCCACCATCTTGGATTCCGCTGGTGACAACAAACGCTGCTTGGCGAGATTCATCTATCGCGCCAAGCATCGATTGGCGGTATGCCCCGGGATATCAAATTTGCACCCCGATTTATTTTTTACTGAATCTAGTGGCTAATGGCTGCCGAAGGATTAAGTTCATAAACTCGTAACTCGGAGGTCGTCAGCTCGTGCCTCGTTGTCACGAAAGACCCTCCATGTAGAGATGCTGATGCACATAAAATCTGTGGCGATTCAGAGTCCTCACTCTGACGGGGTGTGAAAGTACGGAGAGTGGGGGTCATTTGATGGAGATTTTGTCCCCAATAACTCGCGTTGCCATCCAATTGATCGCATCATTGTCCCCGTTGTCGGAGATTACACGTGCAGTTTGGGGGGCTGCGGTAGCCCAGTGGTCAAAGTATAAGATCATGGCTGGCGTGTCATGAGTTCGAGCCTAGTACCACTAAAGACCCGCCGTGTAGTGCAATGATGCACGTTAAATCTGTCGAGAGCTGAAACGTCCTTCCATTGGTTTGGTAGTTAGGAGAGGTGGTGCCAACTCAAGTGTCGTCCACGTCACTTGACCATGGTTCAAAATGACGTGGTCCGTCTCCAAAAGCCCTCATGTAGCTGAATAAAAAAAGTGACGTTAATACTCACTCACTCACTCATGCACGTGCAGTTTGAATCATTGAAGAAGCAGTCACTGTTATAAAAGTAATTACTTTTATTTCAGACTAATTAATTTATGAGTTTAAAAACCGTGAGATCAATCTCAATCTCAAGCAATCTCAATCTCTAATATTAATTTATAAGATTATCAAATGTACATTTATCTCTTGATTCACTTGTGGATAGATCACTTGTCAACTTTTTCCTATAAACTGCTGTCCTCCTCTTCAAACCAGCTTCTGTATTATATTTCTTTCTCTGACTGTATTTCTTGCTTGCATTAGCATGAAATCAAGACATCTCTGCGGAAGGTGGTTTTAAACTCAAACCCCAGTTAAAGAATAATTGCACTAAGATAATGAGTTGAAAGACAGCGTGTATAGAACCCGTCTCACCGTTACTTCATATTTCTTTCGGAACAACACTTTCTCTTTTCTATCATTCTACTTCTTGCCATATGTCATAAACTTCTTTAGAAAGGATTATCACTATTCCTTTTAAACAGCATTGTATTTCTTTACTAGCTGCATGGCCCGGCGTTGCACGGGCTATCTCTACTTTTATAAATTTCCCTTCTTTCACAAAATCAGAACTTCTAGTACTCATTTTCAAAATGACTTCCCTCCCTCCTCCACCCCCTAGCCCAGTGTTGCTCGAGCTTTCTATTTTTCTCGTGACACTAGCATTTCTGTGTGTGTGTTTGTACGTGCACAATGTGAGTGATTTCTAAAATTATGTCAAAAAATTTCCCTTTTTCGAAATTTGCTCCATTCCACTTATTTTTGATTTAAGATAGGTTTCTTTTCCCTCTCTATAGCCCGAACACGGTTCTTTTTAGTGTAAAATTATTGTTCTATCTTCCCCTCCCTCTCACAGATAAGATATAGCTTAAAATTTCGATGTATGACTTATAAAAAAATATTGCGTTAGAATTAAATAAATTACTAATGTGAAACAATAATAAAAAGAAAACGATTCTGATGCTAAGAATAAAGCTTTAAAAAGTAGCATAATTGAAAGTTTCTGCCTCCTCAGTTTTGAACCTGGGAACTGCCGTTTCATAAAACGCAGCCGATTTAACAATCGCGCCATCGGTTCCTTCGGGGAGAAGTATTGAATTGAATTTTAAAATAAAGGAAGATTTTTTTGAATATATCATTTCGTTATTCTTTAAAGTAAAATATTTTTTTCGGGTTTCATTTTTATGTTAATGCTTTCAAACTTCATATAAATAATAGATGATGTACTTTTTAACTAACAAAGAATTCCTTTATTAAAGAAATAATAGATTTAATCCTTTTGAAAAAAAAACATATATATATTTATTAAAATCAAATTTCTTTAAGTAATTACTAAAAGAAGAATTTACAGATAGCTATTGAAACGATTGCTTTTGTAACCAAAAAGTATGAAACAAAAATAAAGAATGTAATTATAATTAATTAATTATTACTGACATTTTAGGCAATTTTTTTCGTTTAATTTTGCAGCCACCGGAAACTCAAAAGAAATTTTTTTTTAAAAAAAAAAGAATAGTTTATGTATGGAACAGAAATTTTTAAAATTACAAAAATATTAGATCGTGTTTAAAAAACCTCTGAAAAAAAAGAAGTTCCAAAATATTTTTAAAAAATTGTAAAATTTTTAGATTGAAAGAAAGATATTGTTTTTTTAACCGTAATTTTTAACATATTTTATCAATCTTTGTACAGATTAAGTATATAAGAAAAGAAAATAATATAAGAAAAGCATGAACTTTTTTTTAGTGTAAAATATTTTTTCAAGTATAACAACTTATAATTCGTATTCAAAAAAAGGAACCGATTTCGTCTCATTTTTTATTTAAAAAAATTGTAAAATAATTAAATTGAAAGAAAGATACGTATATACTTTTATTATATTAATTTTTAAATAAACTTATTCATATGTAAAGTTTCGTTGTTTTATAAGAACAGAATTTTTTCCGATATTCTCTGCAGATGGCGCCACGATGCATTTTAATGCGTTTTAAGGTTTTTAATTAATATCTTTTTAACTAATTGGAATATCGGAATATAAATGATCAAAACGGATTTCTTGGATCATTCCCAAAATTTTGATACCTTCTGCTTGTTTCTGCGTCTTGTGGTTCTTGAGAAAATTGGGATATATACCTACTTAGATGCGTTTGTTTACCTACGAATTTTAATATATAAGATTATACAAAAATGAACTAATTTGATATCACGGAGCACGCGCACTCTTGTTGTTTATGTTCGCCAAGATCGGCGATAACATTACAATGTGGTTACTACCTTGATATTTTAAGTTTTCGGAATATTGCAAGTTTTCAGGACTTAATAATTGATATTCATTGTAAATTTTAATATACATTATGTAATTATTTTAGTATAATATGATATTAAGATACAATTATTATAATTATAAGTAATTATAATATATTCGTTATTTATAATTACTTTTTTAGTAATTTTATTTATAAATATTTTTACATGTTATTTATTTATAATTTTACGTTATATGAGTATTCTTATGTATAATTTTTATATTACAATACGATGATTATTTTTTTTATAATTACTATTAAATTATATAATATGATTATTATTATATAAAACTATTATTAAATTATAAGATTATTATATACCGCATAATATTATTAGTACATATTTTATTATTTTATATCGTTATTCCTTATTTATTAATTGACCTTGGTTATTCTCAATCTCTTTCTATATTCTTCTTTTGAAATATATTTCATTGTATTTCTAAACTATTCTTTAAAATTATCTTCCTAATGATTTGATACCACTAGGCTGCCATCTTGGATTCCATTCCAGTGACAACAAGCGCTGCTTGGCGTAATTCCTTTTTCACGCCAAGCAGTGCTTAGCGCCTTGCCCGTCTTATCAAACTAGCACCTACAAAAATTACAGCAACAAAACGAAGAACCATAACTTCAAACTCTATCACCAAGATGCAGCCCTGTAGTGGGGCTGATGTCAATGTTTCAAGTCCTCCCGTTGGGGTGGACTTGGAGAATGGGGTGCCAAATTCAGTTCTTTCTTAACACTTATTTCTAAATAAAGAGTTTCGTCCTCAACAGCCCTGGTGTAGCTTCTCGCCGTGACGTTACCCTGTGTTCCATCAAAAGAGTCAATGTACTAAGAGGCACATAAAATATTCTGTTCTTCTGAGAAATGTTTTACAAGTCAAAATATTCAATACATTTTTAACCTTCTGGCCGGAACATCTAATTTTTTGCCGCTCTTAGAAACATCCGTCGGACAGACGGATGAGCAATTTCTTTTTAAAAATTTAATTTTCTTAAGGACTGTTCTAAATGTCTTTATCGCTCATGAAATTGAGTAGAGGTAAAAAATTAAGTAAATTAAGAGACACACTGCATTAATATATTTTTATCACAAGAATTGTGACTAGTATTTTTTTATAAAACTTATTAGATATTATTTATATTCATCTATACTAATAAAAGAAAAGAGTTTGTGTGTTTCCGCTGTGCACTGTTTACGCTAAAATTATTTTTTTCCTCAGTATTTTCTTCAAAAATTAATTTAAAGATAAAATTAAAGAAATACCGATAGAGAGCGCTTTAGACTTTGGAGTAACGAATAACTATTTTTAACACGTTATTTTTTTGTATCGCATTAAATGCTTTTTATAGCTTAGACTTAAACTTAAATTTTGAGCTCAAAATCTGAATAGTTGGGGTGGTCGAGTATCGCAAATTCAATTGTGTTCAGGAGGTGAAATTTGAACCCCCTCCTCCCCTGCACAAAGTTCAGTTATTCACGACCTTGGATGCTCGGTCGTAGACTAGACAACAACTATTACCCACTAAACGTAAAATAAATGAGGGAGGTAGGGCACAATTAAATAAAAAAGTATTCATAACAGACATGGGCAATTTCTCCGCGCAAAATACACAATTTGCCTGCAAATGCAGTACACAAGGATTTAACTGTATGGTGCTAACTGTATGTAAGGATGTAAAGTGTTATAAAAGCTCTGGTTGTCTGCATTCATCGTGTTTTCGTTTTTGACGGCTAAAGGGATAACCAGCTACACTAATCAAGAAAGGGCCACTATCAATTTTATTTACGGCGTTGCGGATTCGAATGCCCTGGAGGCCCAGCGATTGTACGGGGAACGATTTCCTTAAAGACTCGTGCCGAACCGAAAAGCTTTCGAACGCTTACATCGACGTCTCAGAGAAACCGGTTCGTTTGTCAGAGGAATGCCCGACACAGAGCGTACTAGGAATGCGAGGATACCGGAACTTGAAGAGCATGTGTTGTGTGCATTCGAGGAGCACCCAGAGACGAGCACGTGATCCGCCTCCGCAAATGTGAGCCATATGATGGCTTGACGAGTGTTGGTAGTCGAAGGCCTTCGACCCCAGTATGCACAGAGTGTGCACGCCTTGAAAGCAAACGACCATCAGCCACTTGTCGATTTTTCACAATGGTTCCTCCAACGATTGGCTGTGTAACCAGACTTTGCCACGCACGTGCTATTCACCGATAATTTTCAGTCGGGAAGGCACTTTCAATGCGCACAATACATTCAACTGGACGTACCCTAAACCACAGGCTATATGTCCTCATTCATATCAAAGGCGTTTCAGTGTTAATGTGTTTACCGGGATTATCCTAAACATTTGATCGGGCCATATCTTCTGCCAAGGTGCCTAGAGGGTGGAACGTATCTGATATTTCTACAAGTGGGGCTTCCAGTTCTACTGCAAAGTGTTCCAGCCAACATAAAGGCTCGTATGTCGTTCCAGCATGACAAAGCGCCTGCACATTTCAGCGCAGATGTGCGAAGTGTATTGGGTACAGCATATCCAAGGCGATAGATTGGACGGGAGTCGACTCCAACATGGCCCTGTTTGCGAGGATTGCCGTCGCACATGGCGATGTGTGGGGTATTTGCTAATGTTCAACAGTCCCTCCGCCGGTGGTGTCAGTCCTGCATCCTTGCTGGTAGGCACTTTTTCGAGCAGTTTTAGTAATACCGCAAGAAAAATCATGCGTGTACCATTTTCTGTGTGCCGTTATTAATTCAATCTATATTAATGCGCACTACGTGCGTACATCAAATTTTTTTTTTTTAAATTTTGAGCGGAGAAATTGCTCATGGCTAATATGAATAAATTTTTTAATTTTGTTACCCCTCTCTCATTTATTTTACATGTAGGAGGTAGTAGTTGCTGCCTGGTCTACGAAACCAAGTCCTACGACTCCACGATCGGGAATTACTGAACTCTGTTCAGGGAAGAGGGAGTTTCAAATTTCACCTCCTGAACATAATTCCGTTTACGCTACTTAACCACCTCCAATGAATCAGATTTTGAGCTCAAAATTTGTCAAGATTTTGAAAGCATTTAATGTGTTACAATAAATAATGCGTTAAAAATAGTTGTTCGTTACTCCAAAGTCTAAGTAACCCTCTATCGCAGTGCTTCTCAAACTGTGGGGCGCGCCCCTCTGGGGGGCGCGATGACCTTACGAGGGGGGCGCGAGCATATCGAAAATAAAAGATTTAAAAAATAATTAGTTTACTGGAATGAATTAAAACAAAATACTTTCAGACATAATAAAAAATGCACTTTTACTCTGATATAATTTATAGGCGATATTAAGCCATCAAAAATAAAAACTTCTTCAATACCTAATTAGCTATCTTTGATCCTATAACCAAATAAAAAACTTTTATTTGATTTGCTGTCATCCCGTGATAAGAGATTTTTTTATTACGCTTTTTTTATAACCTAACATACTACTCTTTCAGAGAAAAACCAGATCCCGGACCGAGAATCGAAAAACTTTAGGAACATAAAAAATTCATCACTGTCATTATTTTTGAAATACTGCACATTATAGCTGTAATCTGTTTCACCTTCTAAGTTATTGGTACAGTTAGTTATGACCCCTCTCTTACGTGTTCTCTGTTGCGCTTTTTTCATGCAAAAGAGTTTTATGATATTTGGAAAACCACGGAGAGCACGCACAAACACACACACACACACAAGCACATGAAGGATTACTTGGCCAAGACATATTTTTATAAATATTCTCAAAGTATAAAGCATAACGAAAAACGTTTCACACAATTTTTTAGCAGTAACATAATATTATCATAATGAATATACTTTTTACACGGAAGGGGTCGCGCGGGACACACAGATTACGAAATCGTTAATTCTGGCAAAACTGTTTATTTATTACCAAAGAAAAATTGAAAAGTCCTTGAAAGTAGGTAAGTAAACTTTCTCTTAGCTAAATTATTCACTGGAATCATGATTTGTATTTTGTACAATAAAATAATTAAAAAAAAAAGGATTGGGGTGACTCAATAACCCCGACCGTACCGAGTGCGCGCCTGCTCCCGTGTTAAAACATGTTGAAGTCTTTTCACTTTAAATATTAAAAATAATACAATTATTCTTCATCGATATTTTATATTATTGATCTTTATTTAACATCAGTGGCGCACACAAGGGGGGGTCCGGACCCCCCCCCAAAGCCCTTGATTTTTTTCCGATTGATTATAATTCTAAGTTTATAGTACGCAAAATTTAGTTAAGTATTTGTTATTAATGATTAATTATCATAATCAATCATTAATGCTAATTATTTATTCAAGAATTAGTTTTTTACTGTGTTTTGTTCCCGAAAATCGACAAAATCAAAAGGAACCTGATACAAGTTTGGTGAACTTTTGACCCCGGACCCCCCTTGAAAAATTCCTGTGTGCGCTACTGTTTAACATCAATTATAAATGCTAATTCTGTGAGGCTTAAAATTACAATTCGCTTAAAACTGATTATAATTTGAGCAACGATTTAAAAAAAAAATCATTTTACGTTTTTGTAACACTTGGCTTTGCTTCCCTTACAATTCAGCTATTATATCAATAATGTTTTATTTTCTTATAAATGAACTCGAGCAAAGAGCGGGCATTTCAGCCGGTATACTTTTAATGTATCAGTGCTGCACAGAATATTTTATAACTAATTAATTAATACTAAATTAAGAACAAGTTTAATAAGTATTAATGACGTCCATGAGCTTGTCTTGGAAAGCAAAGTTTTTATAAGGAATGCTTATTATTAGAAATTGACCCTCTGAGTTCTTTTTCTATCTTTAGCAGATATCTATATTTTGTCTTCTAAGCAGCTGCCGCATTTTGTAATATGTTCAATTAAAACTTAGAGAAAGGAAAAATAACATATTAATTATCCTATTATTTTATTTATTTATTTTGCTTAAGAGTAGTATACAAAATTTAATACTTATGTTACTAATTTGTATGGTTTATAATTAAGATCGCCTATTGTAACTTTAGCGTCAAAGTGCATTATTATTGCATTCAGTACATTATTAATGTATAAGAGGGGCGCGAAAAAAATTGTGATCGAAAAGGGGGGCGCCAGTATTGAAAGTTTGAGAAGCACTGCTCTATCGACATTTCTTTAACTATCTTTAAATTTATTTTTCAAGAAAATACTGATGAAAAGAAAAAATTTAGTGAAAACCGCTAGTGAATCTACCCATTTTTTCGTTTTTTATATTCATTGAAATTTCGGACCCTAAACTTTAATGGCACCTATCTCCTTCGGAAGACGATTGGGACCCTAACTTTCCTGCTCTGTATTGTTTGGCTTGCTGTGCCCTGTAGCCTCTTAAACTCTTGCCCAACAGTTTAGATATATCCTGTATATGTTAATTTCAATGACATTTTCTTTGGTTGAAAAAAAAAAGATTATTGCCTTTTTTTCCCTTCATCAGCAAATACTATGTTCTCATCATTATAGGAAACCGAATCAGATGCTGATCAATGTTGGTCAGATTTTTCGTCATATGGTATCATGCCCCAATTTTACTTCTGACAATTTTCAAATATATAAATCTACTAACCATTACCCACCCGCTTCACTGGGTATTTCATTTTGTTGTATATATGTATACTGTTTACATATATATTAATTATTGATATCTAGCATTAAGAATTCGATTGTATTGAAAAATATATTTATAGCTGTTACACTCTCGCCCCTTGATATAAAAAGAACATAATTTATAATATCTAATTTATATTTATATCTAAAATAGAAGGAGAAAGATTTTTTCCGTTCACACTTAACCTAATAATCAAGTGGATTTCCACCAAAGCTAAATTTCAAGTCTAAATCTAACAGAGCAAAAACGGAAATTTTATCATCAATATCTCTCGTTGACAGCATTCTTAGCGGATTCCAATTCAACAGAAGAAGCATGCAAACCAAATTTTATTATTATAGTCTTAGCAGTTCAAAAACGGGAATTTTGTCTATCAATACGCCCCAATAACTCTCCCCGCTTTCCCCTGGAGTTGATTTCCGTAAAATCCATGTGGCCGTGGTAGCCGAGTGGTATAGGTATCGGATCGTGGCTTGCCTGGTCACGAGTTCGATCCCAGTACCACTAAAGACCCGCCGTGTAGGGCAGCGATGCACGTTAAATCTGTCGAGAGCTGAAACGTCCTCCCGTTGGTGTGGTGGGGAAGTTAGGAGAGGGGGGTGCCAGCTCAGGTGTCGTCCACGTCACTTAACCATGGTTCAAAATTACGTGGTCCGTCGCCAAAAGCCCTCGTGTAGCTGAACAGTGCGACGTTAATATTAAATCAATCAAATCAATCCGTAAAATCCATTCTTAGTGGAACTCTATTCAACTAAAGAAAAGTGCTCAACAAATTTCAAATAGATGAGTTAAATTCAAAAACAGGAATTTTTCTATAACACGCCTTAATCCCTCGTGACCCCACTAATTTGGAGGTCCATTTTCGCAAAAATCTTTGTAAAAGGAACTTTTTTCCATGAACGGAAAATACCTTCTAATTTTCAAGCAGGTGGTTCTATTAGTTGAAAAGCGGAATTATTTATCTATAACGCCCCTTAAGCCCCCGCAATGCCCCTTAGGAAACGATATTCACAAAACCCATCTTATGGCAGATCTCTACTCAGTGAATGGAATCTGCTTACTCAATTTCAAGATTTTACCAAAAAAGGAGTTAATTGCCTATAACGCCCCTTAATTCTCCACAACGCCACTTGGGGTCGATTTTAAAAAACCCATTCTGTAGGGGATCTGTACTCTATGAAAGTAATCCGCTTATCAAATTTCAAGACTGTACGTGTAATAGTTTTAAAATGGAAATAACTATCTATAATCCCCCTTAAGCCCCCGCAACGCCACTTAGGAAAACATTTTCACAAAACCCATCTTATAGCGGATCTCTACTTAATGAATGCAATCAGCTTACTAAATTTCGAGATTTTACGTCTAATAGTTTAAAAAAGGAGTTCATTGCCTATAACGCCACTTAATTCTCTACAACGCGACTTGGGAGTCGATTTTTACAAAACCCATTCTGTAGGGGATCTGTATATCAAAGGAATCCGCTTACACCAAATTTGAAGACTGTACGTCTAATAGGTTGAAAATTGAAATAATTATGTATAACGCCCCTTAAGCGCCCTCAACACCCCTTGGAGATCGATTTTCGCCAAATTCATTATGTAGGGAATTAGGTTCTCATTAGGTTCATTATGGTTTTTTTCAACGTAGGTCTGATTATTTTGGATCTTACTAATTTAATTTTTTCACTATTGTATTTCATCTAAATTTTATATTAAATGTAGTGTTAGAGATAGTATTACATCCCCCTTATTTATATAATTACTATTTATTATATAAATAGTAATTTAACTATGCTACAGAAAATTTAATTTAATGGTTTAGTACAATGTAGGCTTATTTTATCTATTTTTTTAAATTTTAGTTTGTACTCATTAAAATTTTTTTCCAGTTGAAGGCTTCCTGATTTGTTATTTATGATAATATTTTAGTGAAACGTTTTTGTCATATAATCAATTTTTTCTTTTGGTTTATCCATTTCAGGTTATTGCACTCATAATTCCCATAGCAGAAACATATTAGTGTTATTACTTTTCTGTTATAATTTTTATTTATATTTTCATTCTTTCATTTCTATTTACCTTTTTAGCATGTTAGTTTTCTCTCTTACATTCAAATATACATTTTTATGAAATTATTCTTTTCCGTGAAACCAAATTGCAACGTGAAGACTTATTAAAAATTATGATTTATTTTGGATACACTGCTCTGCAATGGCTCGCTCTAACCTCTTAAAAATGTATTATGTTTGCAAAAAAAGCTGAATTTTATTTATTTTAAAATTTAACCGGTGTGAAGAACGGATATTTAAGATATTACAGATAATTGTTTTTGCTGGCTTATATTTTTTATAACAACTGATACTTTTCTTCATTCTTAAAGAATTATTTGTTGAAAATCAGTGGAATGTAAAATCTTATAAATAAAAGAAAATTCTGTGGGAAATACATTCTTAATACATAGTATTATTTTCTTTTTGAATGATTTTATAAAGTGAATGTGTAAATAAGTTTCCACACACACAAGCTTTTTACCCTTTTATTCAAATATATTTTAATCTAACATTCAAAGACAACACAATAAAGAAATTATTAGTTGTTTCAATAAATAACGGTGAGATTTTTCTGAATTCATTTTTAGTGAAGAATTTTCACCGTCGAAAAAGTTTAATTGACATTTTTCAAGAAATCCTGATTGCAATATTACCGAATTTTTTCTTACGACTTTTAAAAATACTCAAAATTTAAATCAAACATTTAACAACTTCTTCATAATTGCATGGAACTTTTTGTCCGTGTGCCGAACATTTCAAAAAATGCTCACAATTTTAATTCTACATTTAATATAGTTGTGGAATTTTGAAATTTTAACACTTCTGTCTTTTTAAAACACACAATAATTTTAAAAAAAAATTACATTTTCACTGGGGGCTGAACAATTGCAACGAAAAAATTGCGAAGTGAGTGAGTGAATATTAAAGTTGCACTGTGTTCATCTATTTGAGGACTTTTGGCGACGGACCTCGAAATTTTGAACTGCGGTTAAATGACGAGTGCGACACCTGAGCTGGTATCCACCTCTCCTAACTACCACACCAGCGGGAGGCCATTTGAGCTCTCGACAGATCGTTCCTCTTAAGGGAGGGTGTTCAGCTGTAGCAAAAACTGCCAAGGGGCAGCAATAATTCAAATAAAAGCTGTAAAAACATAAAAAGCTATACAAATATTTAAAATACATAAATCAAAGAAATTTAATGAAAAAAATATGTTATAAAAGATTATATTGGGGAAATAAAAACCCTTTTTAAAGAATTCATTTACGTAGTACGTTTTTTTTTTAAAAAAGCAGTTACCATTGAGTGAAATTTGGAAATTTTAACGTAAAAAATTAAAACTTTAATAAAAGCATTCGTGAATGCAAGTTTATATATATATTCGAAGCGAAGGGCTTGGCGTTGAAAGCAGTTTTGTTTCGTCCATATTGTTTATTAACTTTATGTTGAATTTGTAAGAGTCAACTGTGCTAAACATCTGTACATATTTTGGTACTTATCAGTTGTAAGGACCTCGGGTTTGCTGTCAACTTGGCGAGTTATTGATAGCTTTGGCAATTGTTGCAATAATACGCAAGTACCAAAAAATCTTCCGTTGACATTTTGGTTCTTGCTTATTATCGCAACCTTTTGGTGACATTACATGAAATGAAGGACATGGTTGCTAATTTAGCACGTACAACATATGTGAAATCAGGGTTGCTAACTTGGCGAGTTATTTTGAATGTTGGCATTGGTGCGATAAAACGTAAGTACCAACATTTCCTTCCATTGAAAAAGAAAAAAAAAGTACTGCTTTTCCTGATACTTATGTATCAGAGTCACCGTAGTCAAAGTGGCACTTTTTCACCACAATTTTTTTCCTTTTTTGCACATAAAACAAGAATCTGTTTTGATATCATGGTGCAGATTTCGCTGCGGTGATGCCAATACTTAAGTACCCTTTTTCCTTTATTGGCAAATTCCATGTTTTTCTATAGTAACTAAAAGGTAGAAAAATAAAAGTAAAGAAATTTCTATTTACGTTTAAGATTTTTTGATATGCATTTTTTGTTCCCAGCTGCTTATGGTAGTTTCATCAAAATAAGACCTTAATTTATCTGTTAAAAATAGCTTTTTGGTTTGAATTAATATTATAATTTCTACTATAGGTAAGGTTACACTTTTATGTTTATTTTATTTCTTTTTCAATTTTAAATATTTAGGATTCTCTGTTTTGTGGGTTTTTTTCAAAACTGTTTATGGCAATTTTATCAATATTAGGGCTTACTTTAACTGTTTTAGGTAACCATTTAATTAAAAGCAATGTAATTCTTATTTCATTGTCACAGTTTTATATTTTCTGAACTGTCCTTTTCTTCTTTATTACTGCAGGTACAGTAATTATGTGATACAGATGCACAAAAGTCCGTTTTCCAGCCAAACAATAATTTGTAAGGCTTTTTGTTAACCAAACCTTAGATCATAATTACCTATTCAGGACACAAATATTAAAGGTTTTTTTTACAGTCAATGAAATTACACCTTCACTTCTCAACTGCTTTTATTCTCATGTCATGTCCATTTGTTTGCAAAAAAAAAAAAAAAAATAAAAAAAAATAATCTGTTAGAAAAACTATGGATGCGATTCAATGCACATCGAAGTAATTTTCCTTCTGACAATCTGTTCTTCATGCTGATTGAATTCATTTTTTACAAATAAATGTAACATGTTTTACATATCTATGCCATTTTCTGCCATTGAAAGTAAAGATTATTGCTGTTCTTCCTTCATTGGCACATTCAATGTTTTCTTCAGTGTAGAGAAAACATTGCTTAAAGTATAAATGAAAGAAAATGACACTGATTTTAAGCTAATTGCTATTAACATGTTGGTAATATTGTGAAGATAATGCTTCCTATTTATGAGAAACCAGAATGTACCATCTTTTCTTGCATGTCACTGTTTGTGGCCTTATGGTCCCTATGACAGATAAGAACTCATGTTTTAAATGAAAAAAAAAAATCAGAATTTTTTTTTAACAAGAAGCTATTTGCTGAAACTATGATGAGGTGCACCTTGAAGCAATATTCTTATATTTTCTTTTGAATTCAATGTTGACCAGATTTTTCGGCATGACTTAACTTTGCTTCTGACAATCATGCAAACCAGAAAATTGTATCATTTGTGATAAAAAAAATATTTGCACAGAAAAAAGATACATTTGGAAATTTTTTTCTCATATTTCCCTCTGGATTTCTTTAAAATTCAGTGTTGAAGTGATTTTACATCTCATGGTCTCTAATATTGCTTCTGATAATCTGTTCCTCACATAGTTTCTTGGAAATTATATGCATATATGATGCATATATTTAAATTATCACTATGGTTATTTATCATTGTATGTACTCATTTGTTTGCTCTTTGAAATAAAATTAGAATTTTTAATAGAAATATTGCAAAAAAGTATTGTTTCAAAAAAATTTTTTTAGCAACATGGTTTATTTTTTGTTTCATTCAGTACTGTGGTTGATTCTGGACTATTTCTTCATACTAATTAATTTTTTTTAGTATTGATTTACATCTAATACTCTATATTAGATGTATTACATAATAGTTCACCCATACCTTATGTTATACTAATTGAATTTTTTTCAGTTGAAGGCTTCCTAACATTTCTTACTTATGATAGCTTTTAGAGTGAATCAGTTTATCCTCATTAAATTTTTCTTTCAATTTATCTATTGCAGGTTGTTTCACCCATAGTTCCCACATAAGAAACTAACTACTACTGTTACTTTTCTGTTATAATTTTTAATTGTCTTTGCATTCGGTAAAAAATAAAAGAATTAACGGTATGATAGACGGTGATAAATAAGAAAAATCACACATATCGAGAGTTAAAAAAAATCACCAAGTACCCCACCACGTGATCCTCTCACTGGGTAGAGTCCAACTGAAGATGTCAAGACAGCCCACCCCAAAAATCACACCACATCGTTATCTACAGGCATCAAAGCAAATCATCCCCGTCTGAGAGACGGATGTTCCGATCAGAGGGTTAAGCGAAGAAGTACTACCACAACAGAAGGCTGATGAGTTGTAAACAGAGACACAGCATTGAAATTAGGAAAGGTAATTTCAAAAATTCCATTTTGCTAAAGAGCTATCGGTTAGAAAGTAATAGCAAATGATTTAATCAAGCGCGAATGTATCATAAACCATTTATAAGAAAACAAAGATTTAATTTACACAGAGGATAACTTTACTCTGAGAAATGTTAGAAACACAGCCCTCGCGTAGCTTCTCAGTGAATCAGGACATCTGAAAATACCTCAAAAACCAAATAGCTAGAACCGCATTTGGCGCTGTTTCTGTAGAGGCATGCCCTCGATCCTGGTGCTACTGAAGACAAGCCGTTGTTGTTGTTTCTAATGCCACCTGTTCGGCAAAGGTCAGATCAAAACCCACGAAATTCATCACGGCAAGGGGCTAAGTGATGTCTGTCGTTAGCCGTAGTTTTGAGCACCATGCAGGTGACAAAATGATTTAGCTCGGTCTTCCTCCAATTATGAGGGAGAACGCTCCGGGGTTGGTCAGAGACTTCCCACCTCTCTATCCCTTCCACCAAACTGACGAGAGGACTTGCGGCTCGACGGCTATTTAAAGTACCCTCATGCCACGAAGACACTATATATTTACAAACATTAATGTCTTCTCTGGGATTCCAACCCAGGCTCAACGGCACAGCAGTCAGCGTCGCTAACCATTATACCGGATGGGCACTGTAGTCTCAAAATTCTCTTATGTTGATGTTTTGGAAAAGTTACGCTACAGCGAGAGAGTAGATTTATTTATCTCACAACTATTAGATACAATATTTAATTTAGACAGAAGTTATTTCAATAGCTCTGAATATATTATTTGGGAGGGATATGAGGACCCTCTGGGTTCTACCCAGGACCCCAAGATTAATTTGAGGCAAATAATCACTAAGAGCCATTTGTATAGTAATAACTCGTATTTATTAACTTGATTCCAATATGAGAAACTCTAATAACATAATATTATTATGTTACGTCAAACAAAAGGGATTTACCTTTAATATGAAATTAAATTACGAATTATGAAATTAATCAATAATTACGAGTAAGATCAATAAGGTCTGCCGAAATAAGAGGACTGAGAAATACACGCAACTCGAATTATTAGCTTTCATTAACTTAGACTAATTTTATTGAGCTAACGCTTGTTTTAAGCGATAATGAACTATAGTATATCACCTGTTGATACTCCTATGTCTTCAGAGGTGCATTAACTAATAAGCTTCATTCGTAGAATACTAGCAGTAACTTTTCACTATCGTAATCCTCTAAGGTTTGTCTCCGCTGCTGATGGCTCAATAGCCTTCATCTTGGCTAGCTTACAACGCTCTACTTAAATACCCTATCTACTTTGCATATCCCGTTCGCTTCTCGGAGTTGATTGGAAATGTGTGTACGCGAATTTATAATCCTCAAAAAGACGCCTAAGAATATTAGTGGAAAGGTTTCGTACAGATTCGTCACAGGGAGACAACTGTTATACTGTATGTTTGAAATAGACTGTCAATGTTCGGGTGTGGGGGTGGTTTCTCTCTTACCTCTGAATTACAATCGGGGTTTTTGCTCGTGGGTGGTGTGGTTTTTTTCTCACGCCCATCGGTTATCGGGGTGATATCAGATCAGGGCCGGTTCTAGTAGTTTTGCCGCCCGGGACAAAAATAGAAAAGCCCTCCCCCCTCTCTCTATATATATTATTTTAAGTCTTAAAAATTTTAAAAAATTCGAAATTAAGGACATTATTCATTGTCATTATTTAAAAGGAGTGAAATGTGAGAAAAAGAATCGTTCATTTAAGCAGGGCAATTTCTTTGAAAAAGAGTCTATTGATGGAGGGGGCGTTTGTTTTAACTTGTAGTAACTACACTCAGGATTAAAATAAAACATCTCCTGTGGCTCTCAACCAGCTAAAACATCTTATTATCCTTGTCTCCTTTTCGAAAGCTGACACCAGACATCGTAAGGGTAAAAGGAATGTTCACTGCGACCGGGATGAGGAGAAAGTTACTTGTGAAAGGTAAGTAACCATATCAAATTTCATGATTTAACATATACTACAGCCTCGAGCTTTTCATGTTTCAATAGAAAAGAAGAATGTCATTAAATACAGATAGTACAAAATGAAGAAATAAGATACGTTAAATGATGTACCAAATTCACTCCCAATAATATTCCAGAAAATATGTCAAATTTTTTGTCACAAAAAAATATTCTTCCATTTCAATCCAAATGCTATCTCGGGTAGAGGCCCGGTTTGTCCGGCTCTAAGGCACCCCTGATAAATAAAAGGACCCCGAAATATTTAGGGATGCACGTGTGGATGTGAATTTGGAAATCCTATCTGAAAATCGATTTAGTAGAAACGTTAAAAAAACACGTTGCAGGGTCAACATTGACTCGACTGCAATTCCCAAACACTTTGCCTATAATTCCCGGGCTGCTTCATATTGTGACAAACAATTCTTTAATTACTCCAAAACAACATACAAACTGCAAAATTATTTTTTTTCACAGATGTTGTTTTAATAGATCAGTAATGTACGCCTAACGATTTATTTAAACAAATATATATTAGAACGATTTGAAAGAGAAAAAACAAAAATCTGATGACAACTACCAAAAATATAGCCTTGTAATTATTTAATGAAGAAAAAACAGGCTTTTATAGGAAAAATATTGTGTAATATAAGTTGTCGAAAGTTGTACTCGTGGGACCGCTACTTATGGTATACGTCTAGAACAGAGGTACTCAAACTTTTTTTCTGATGGGCCGCATACATATATTTGTTATTTTCCGTGGGCCACAACATAAGGATAAGTGGGGGAAGGGGGAGAAAGAAATACTTTAAGACCAAGATAATATTGGAAATTTAAAATGTGGAAAATTTATCAAAATATTATAACTCCTGTGCTTTGCCTTTTTCAATTGTTATGTTTTACATTTTTTTGTCACTAACACTAAATTAGAAGCATTTAAGAAACAATTCTTCACAATTTCTGCATCAGTAAACGGTTTCATATAACAAACTTCATTGGATGTCTTTGTTACCACTGTGAAATTACAACTGACAAAACACTTGGTTGCTTTGGCAAGGATTATTCAAGAAAAAGCCTATTTATCATCTCTTGAAAGAGATCTTCGAGGAAAAGTGTCATTGAAAGATTCCTGTTTATTGGTATTTTTTAAATACAGCGCTTTCGAGAAAAATCAAGCAGTTACTGATCCGTGTTTGTTTTTCATTACAAAATAGTCATCCTCCCAAACGTCTTGAATTGATAGATTTTCTTCGAATATTTTTCGCTTGCAAGATATAAAGAATAGTTAAAAAGTACAAGTTCTAACCCTATAGAATTGCCATTACTCGACTGTTTTCTGTTATCACCAACAGTAACCGTTCCAAATAGAAAAAGAATATCCATTCGAACCCGTACGACACCGACAGCAAAGAGTAAAGTGATCTATTCGATTTCTTTACACAGAATTTCCCATCCAATTTTTAATACAATGTTCTTAAATAAGTAAATACCTCAGAGCAGTGGACCATAGTCGGGACACTTACAAAGGCTCGGTTGAGTGTCGCTGGTCTAGAATTTCTACACTATTAAAAACCAAATTCTGTACATATCTATGCATAAAAAGTGTCATTCATGCAATCATTTTTCCTGCCAGACCTGCTGTGGCTGTAAGATAAAAATAGAAAAATATTAAAGTGTCAGTCGATCTATGGAATACATAATAAAAGCGAAAAAAAGAGAGTGAGGTTCTGCCACAGCTTCCCTTTTAGATACTGTGTGCTAGTTAACTTTTTCTAAATCACTGTCAACTACTGATGGTTTCCGCCGCATTTTTAGTATCAGCGTGAGTTAGAGGTATAGGATTAACGGAAGAACTAGAAGCATACATAATCTTAATACATCTTTATTAAGATTTTTAACTTAAGCTTTTTTAACAAATTAGATTATAATAATATATGTGAGAGAATCTACGGTGGCAAAACACACAATTTATATAATACCGAATTAACCTAACCCGGACCACTATCGATAACTGACTCGCCTAAACACAATTTCAATACTATCACATATTCTAATATTAAATAGTCAATCCTACCTTGTTGTAGTCTGAAGAAACGATCACCACAATCTTAGATAAAACCTTGTAATTACTCGAGTGCAATGGTATGCACCTTGACTCAAAGTATCTCTATCACGTATAAATTCTGCTCGTTGCCACGTAACGTTTTCCAAAACTTCACGTTTAAACCACGGATTATGTTTACATTCCTTAAATTGCCATCCCATTTACTCTGTTCCGATATTTAAAAGCTTCCTAACTTGCATCTTTCTTTCATGCTTCACTTCTTGGATTTGGTTCTAAAAGAGTTGTCATTAATTCTGGACCCAAATAACCCAAAGGACATATTAAGGAAAAGACGCGTGAGCCCGTCACAAACACTCCAAGAAGCTAAACGTGATTTATTCGAGGGTCTTAACGGCCCTTAAGAAATTACGTGCCAAAATTTTATTTTTCTACTTCTAACTTTCCATGTCCTATTTAAATTTTAACTTCGAATAGTCCTTCTAACCATTAATTTCCAATATTCCACTTAAATTTTAATTTTCACTATTCATCTTAATTTTAATTTTTAATATTCTTCCTTAATTTGAACTTTCGACAGCCACAATAAATTTTACTCAATTAACTAGACCAGCATCAATAGTTATGTATGTATTTTAATCACGGTAGAGATTCTCACATTTACAAAATAAATGGACATGCCCCATCTGGGCAACGGACTCAGGAAAAAACTATATATGTCTTAGTTGGAAAAACGAGAGCCGCATGCCCCTTAAGTAACAATTCTACATAATGCTACTTAAAAACTAGTTCAATTCTTCTTTACATTCATCATGTTCTCTGTACAAACGTCTTTGAGAATTCGTTTTCTATAGAGACTTCAGGGTCTGTCACCCTGAAATAAAAACTCTTTAAGTCACTGAGAATAACAAAGTTGCACATAATACCATTACATTTCCCAATTTTTATATATTATACATCACCTTTAAATTACAACTAATTTTCATATATACCCTTCATCTGGCCCTTCTAATAAACTTCCCCTTAAATCGCGCAGCGCTTGTTAATGTTATTGTTACTAGGCTGTCTACGTCGCGTTTCCCCAAAGCCAGATGTGTACATTAATATGAAACAATATAACAATATATATGCATACACTATACAATTAGAAACGTTTTTCAATAAATCATTAAAACAAATAACCAAAGAAATTGTCGTATCTCAGAGAAGTCATAACAGAAGTAAGCAAATGCATATTTACAATTGTTTTCTCCATAAATTAAAAAAAATATTTTACAAGACAAAAGCTTATTTTCATCTTACTGAAAAATGCACTCATTGTATGTCCTCTTTTGATTGGCGTTTTAAATTTTAACTATCTGACACCGAGGCATGCTTCTTTCCAATAATTCTTCCGACCACTTGATCGAAAGAATATGAAATGAAACAATACAACCTGGTTTTTATGACTTAGAGCTGGCGTTTCCTACTAGGACCTCCAGAGAGATGGTTCGGCTAGTATTCGCTCCTCCTTTCCTTGTCCTTTTGTTGTTGATTATCTTTTTGTCTGGTATTCTTGTTTGATCTTCAGTGTGGGGGTTGTAGTTCCTTTGCTTTTCCTGGCTCGAACTGGTCCTCCTTCTTGTGTCTTCATCTCCATGGTTGGTCGGGACTCCACTCTTCTTCCACTTCGTGGTCAGAGGATGTAGCCTCTTGTGTTGGGCGTTACTGTTTCTTCTATTCGGTTTCTCTTTTTAAATTTTGGCTTAAATTTAGCTACCACTTTTTTGTTGTCGAAATTAAAGGATGTGTTGCTATCAAAACCCAATCATTCACCTTAATTTGCACATCAGACCTCCGTCTATTTAAATATTTCTCCCATTTTTCATCCTTAGCTTTTGTGTTTCGTCTAGCCTCCTCAAACAATCTCTCAATATCTCCTACTGCAAATTCAGTTCCGTCCGATACCATCACTAATTTCTGAAAAGGCGTAATCAACTTTCGACCTAAAAATAATTCTGCAGGGTGTTTTCCCGTCGTTTCATTCACTGATGTACGAATAGCATAAGCAAACTCACGTAAGAACGTGAGGAATTTCGTGGAGGTTTCATCTCAACTATAGCTCGAACTTTTGTCTCATCCGTTTTAATTCCTTCCTTATTAATATTTAAACCTAAATATTTTAATTCATCACAACCAAATTTACACTCTCGTCTTTGTTTAAACTTAACCCTGTATCTCTTGTAATAATTCAAAAACTTCCTTTAGACGTTTAATATGCTGAGTGAACGATGGTGATGATATAATAACGTTATCCATATAGAAGTTCATAAACTTCCATATCACCGGTTTTAGTATGATATCAATGGCCTTCTGAAAATCGGGAACCGAATGGCATACGGCGAAATGCGTAAGTGCCATTCTTCGTGACGAACGCGGTCTTAGCTATATCACTAGGGTTTACTGCCAGTTGAAAGTACCCCGATATGAGGTCGATAGCCAACATTATCGCTGTATGGGGTATGTTCATTATTAAATCCTCTATTAAGGGTAAGGGATAACGGGGATATTTTATAATTGCGTTAAGTTTCCGATAATCGACGGCGAGTATATATGCTTCCGGATTATCCGGTGGTAACCCATTATTTTTTCTACATAACGTAACTGGTGACGCGTACGAGGATTGAATCGGAATTATGGTTCCCTCTTTCAACATTCTTTCTACATGATAATCAAATGTATCACTTGTTTTACCCAGTTATAACGATACCGACGAGAAACAACAGGTGGCTTGTGTTCCGTGTAAATTTCATGATATAAAACATGTATAAGCCCCAGTTTATCTGAAAATAATCCCTGAAAACTATTAAACAAATCCTTCAACTCTTGTTTTTGTTTTTCGTCCAACCTTGTCTTAGAAATATCTATTTCTACTCTCTCTCTCTCTCTCTCTCTCTCTTCTCTCTTTTCCTTCTTCAATCGTTTTAACCAACTTATCAATCTGCGAATCAGGAATCGCCAACGATTTCCGATCAAATTCCAAAATAATCTTTGATCTACTTATAAAATCTACCCCAAGAATACATGGGTATTCTAAATCTGCCAACACATGAAGCAACCAAGTTTTTTCAAACTCCCTAATTCGAACATTCAATTCCACAATTCCAATATTCTGACATTTAGCTCCATGTGCCGTGATCACCTGAGAACGCAATTTTTTTACTTGCTTATAAAAAAAATATTTTCGGTATGTCTCCTCCTATATAAATGACTTCTCCGCTCCAGTGTCCCATAATGCTTTCGTAAAAGTCTCGTTTAAAAAAAAGGGACATGGGAGTTCCACTGTAGAACATGCATATTGCAGAAAGTTCAATTGGTACCTCATTTACCGACTGTGTCTGATCACTTTGAACATCACTAAATTTTAAAACATTTAATCGTCCCCTTTGCCTCCTATAGCTTCACTCGAAACCCTATTTCTGTGGTCCCCTCTACTAAAATCGCTCTTTTGATCTCCATTTCTATTCTGGTATCACCTATCGTTAAATCTTCAATCATCCTTCTGAAATCTATTTCTGCTCTCAACCACTGATTTCCTTGACGGCCATTCTCGTAATTACCCCTACAATCATTTCTGCCGTTACTCTGTCTACGCACAACTTCCGAATTTCTCCAATATCTTCGAAGGGCTGCGGTAGCCCAGTGGTTAAGGTATCCAACCATGGCAGGCATGTCATGAGTTCGATCCAAGTATCACTAAAGACCCGCCGTGTAGGGCAGTGATGCACGTTAAATCTGTCGAGAGCTGAAACGTCCTCCCGTTGGTGTGGTGTGGTAGTTAGGAGAGGGGGTGCCAGCTCAGGTGTCGTCCACGTCACTTGACCATGGTTCAAAATTACGTGGTCCGTCGCCAAAAGCCCTCGTGTAGCTGAACAGTGCGACGTTAATATTAACTCAACTCAACTCAACCCAATATCTTCGATTAACGATCCAATTTCTTCGATTATTCGATTACTCCAACCTCGTCTTTCCACATTATCACTATACCTCGATCCTCTCATTACCTTGCATGAATATCCTTCCTCAAAATTAGATAAGACCTCCAACAATTGGCCGTGTTTTGTGGATTTCGAACCTCCACATAATCCTGGACTTGTGGTTCAAGTCTAACAAAAATATGAATCTACCTGACATCCCCAGTTCTAATTTTTTATTCAACTTTAATAAATCGTTAACAAAATCCGTTGGCTCCTGGTTCCGTCTCTGTTGAGACGCGTAAAACCTTATTTCTAAATCTTTCCTATTTCGTATGGCAGGGAATGCTTTTGACAATGCTGCTTTTAGCTGCGCGAAGTCCGTGGCGGTATTCTGCCCTAAGCTGATCCGAATATCTGATACCAATCTTGGGCCCTCCCCAGCACACGATAAGCACAAAGAAGCACATATCCCCTTCAAATAAGCACACGATAAATCACTGGGTATCTCAAGTAGTTTGATTTGATTGTCAATACCCTAAAAAAACTCGGTAACATTCTCTGACCCGGAAAAGTACACTACTGGTAAAACATTAAACCCGCTAGTGCTTCTTACGTCGAGATCGTATAAAGTAAATCTCTTTGGGTGCCAATGTGATATCCCCCCTGAGGGGAATATCTTTTTGAGTATCAGCGTGAGTTTGAGGTGTAGGATTAACAGAAGAACTAGAAGCATACATTATCTTAGTATATCTTTATTAAGATTTTTATCTTAAGCCTTTAATAAATTAGATTATAATAATATATGTGAGAGAATCTACGGTGGCAAAACACACAATTTATATAATACCGAATTAACCTAACCCGGACCACTATCAATAACTGACTCGTCTAAACTCAATTTCAATACCATCACAGATTCTAATATTAAATAGTCAATCCTACCTTGTTGTAGTCTGAAGAAAAAATCACCACAATCTTAAATGAAGGCGTACAAATGCTCGAGTGCAATGGTATGCACCTTGATTCTATGTATCTCTATCACGTATAATTTCTGCTAGTAACCACGTAACGTTTTCCGAAAGTTCTTCACGCTTGAACCCTGGATTATGCTTACATTTCTCAAATTGCCATCCCATTTACTCTAAGTTCCGATATTTAAAAGCTTCCTAACTTGCATCTTTCTTTCATGCTTCACTTCTTGGATTTGGGTGGAAAAGAGTTGCCATTAATCTTGCCCCAAAGAACCCAAAGGACATGTTAAGGAAAAGACGCGTGAGCCCTTCACAAAGTGCTGCGAGTAGATTTTATTGAACAAAACTACACTGTCGTGAAAATAATCCCAACAGCAAGAAAGACTGGTGTTAGATAAACGAAATATGGTAGGCGTGTTTATACATCTGAAAGATAACATCGATTCAAATTTCGCACTTAAATGTGGCACTAGTAGCCCCACTCAAAATTTGCAAATCAGGGTTGATTTAAATGCGTGCTGTAAAGTTCGTGAGAATTATTTGTCTATGAAATTTGAAGTACTGAGAAGATGTTAGAGCCTTTAAGAAGACTAAAGAACCATTATCAACAGCTCGCCTAGTTTGAACAAGCTCGTATAATAGATATTAGAAGGTGTATTTTCTTTCCATTATATTGCAGAAAGTCTTAGCCTGAATGTATCCATTGTGCATGATTGTTGGGAGGAGTGGTCAAGGGATAGCTCTGCTTTAAGAAGATTGGGTTTGGGGTGGCCACGCGGCACTACTGAGAGGGAAGGCCACCGTATTCGGCATACGTCTGTGGCGCATCGTATTGCATTTGTGGCGGAAATTCGAACTGCAGTTGGTACTTTAGTGACACAACGAACTGTTAGAAATCTGTTACTTCAAGGACAGCTCCGATCCAGGTACCCTGTTGTGTGTATTCCATAGTCTTCGAGCCATCGCCATTTGCGACGCCAGTGGTGTCAATCCAGAGCTCATTGGAGGACGGAATGGAGATCTGTTGTATTTTGGGAGGAAAGCAGGTTCTGCCTTGGTGCCAGTGATGGTCGTGCAGAAGGAGGAAAGGGGAACGCCAGCCATCAAACTGTCTGTGCCTAAACACACTGGACTAACACCTGGAGTCATGGTCTAGGGAGCAATTTACTAAGAAAGCAGGAGCACTCTCGCAGTTATCCCAAACGTACTGTCTGCAAACATATACATCAGTCTTGTAATTTAACCTATTGTACTTCCATTCTTGAGCAGCATTAAAGAGGGAGTTTTCCAACAGGATAACGCTCGCCCTCACACCGGGAATTAATGTAACAATTTGAAATTCATTTTCTTGAGCTTAAATTACGCTGTGATCTTGAAAATTTAATCACAATGCAACATGTTAACTAGAAAACTGCATTTGTCCAAATTTTTCATTACTCTATAATATTTTTGACTTGAATATATTGCTTTCATAGGGAGGCAAATAAAAAAACGAATGATAATGAAATCGGGGAATACAGTTTAGTGTTGCAGCTAAATAACTATCATCTCTATCCAAAATTCAATTACACCACTGGATAGCTAAGGGATCAAAACATTTATTGTGCTAAGTAAGGAGGTAGAGGGGAGAGTGCCACTACTTTGCTCTGCATCGATATTTTGACTAGGAGAAGCTATGACACTCAATTTAGTTTCTACAAAAAATAGTGTAAAATAGTGACAATGAACATAATAAGGCGTTAAAATTTTAAAAAAAGTATTACGGCCCATACGCGTCAAAAAGCCAAGTCCAAATACAAATATCATATATCGTTGGAAAGGGCGTCTCAAGAGCAATCGAATGGTACCAATAAAACACCATAAGGAGCATTCATGCAGTGCCGGGAGCGTAAAAGAATGAATGCGGCCGAGAAGATCAATGACGGTGCCAGTACATCTGCAGCTGGAGCAGTTGAAATTACGTAAGTGGATAATGAAATCGCTTCTATATGGACGCCTGACAGTGCAGGCATCGATTGTGCACAATGGTCGTTTATGAAGACACATTGGGCAGCTAGTGCACGCTTCACTGCGACGTTTGTCAACAATCCATTCGGACATACGTGTGATTTGTATGATCGTCTATGGTTTCTGCGCTCGTTGAAATAAATAAAAGAGAAACACTTGCCGTTGTTAAATAATACCGTTCCTGAAGAGCTATGGCTGACTTTAAATTGTGCGTTACGCGTAAAAACTCACTGGACTCGGAAAAAGTTCCCACATTCTCACGTTCGAATGGATTTGTGTATCCAACTAAGCAACACGGGTTGCCCGCATTAGATCCGGTAAGTGCACGCCTAGTATCACCGCGACTCTCATTCCTGCAGATACTTTGGGTGCGACGCCATTAATGTACTCGTGGATGTGGACACAATGATGTAGCAGCTACCATGTCCATTGGACGACGATCAGGCGTTAACATAATGAAGAACAGGATACATTAACTGAGCGGCGTAGTCATCAAGTCAGTGTTAAAAGCCAGGCCACCATTCACAGTGGGTCAATCATTGTGTAAGCATTACAACCATTAACCAGTTGTGGAGCAGTCAACGCCATCGGTGATGATCCGATCGAGCATCTACAGTATGACAGAAATGTACCCCACAGTCAAAGTTTCTGCTTGCAAGGCAAAATTTAGCAATCAACGAGACTTTGATAGAAGATTCCATACCAGTGAATGTGCTTGGTTTTGATCTGAGATCATCTTATAATACTGCTTCCACACAAATTGCAGCTTCACCCTCGGGGGCGGTATCATTATCAAGTCGCAAAGCCGTTGGAATCACCATATATAGCAATATATATAGCTTCGCTGATCGTAATAGAATTAACATAGATATTTTGGAAATTAACTTGGGAATGAAAGACGCAAAGACTGTGGTAATGTTTGTCTAGAAGATGTAATGTTCAATGGCATCTTCAAATTCATACTCAGGGGTGTGTCCATCCATTCGGGCACAGCGTTAGCAGAAATTAAACTCTTATGTTAAAAAATTCCAAAAACATCTCTAAAAATTACACCAATTATGATAGACGGAGACTTTAACCCTTTACCTACCGTATTATGATTTACTGCAATTTTTTTTCATGCAATATTGTTTTTGGATCACTACATTGAAAATTAAGGGATTTATATACATAAAAAATACCCAAAACTTTGGAAATTTTAATTAGTTAGAGCTAATTAATTAATTAAATGTATTCAACTCTAAAATTAATTATACACACTGCTGACTTAAAATAAATAGTCAAATTGTTTTTCTAAGGTCTTCATTAATCTACAAACAAAATAAGACACTTAAATTTTGACATTAACTATTCTTTCGGGACAAAAATGCTAATCTTCTCAATTCAGCGAAAAACGCAATTTCAGCTCTAAAACTGTTCGCCTTCCCCGCTAAAATATTCCTCATAGAACTCGTGCTGCAATATCATGGAAGAGTGGATCTCAAAGAATATTCCTGCTAAGTATCGTCAGAATATTCGTAAAAATGGTTATTCTATGTAAGTTTAAAGTGAGTGGTACTTAAGCACCGTCGGTAGATAAAGGATTAATATTAATGTCTTACAAGACCTCTCTTGCATCGAAACTTCTCGACTAATTGTATTGATTTAACGTTTACCACAAATCGCGATGGATCCTATGTGCCATTTTTGTTTTTCTTTTCATATACACCTATAATTAATAAAGTTATATTATAACTCAGTGACTATCTGTTCGCTTAATTTCTTCCCTGAACCCGTTGAAAGGAAATAATTGCCATTTTAAACAAAACAGGGAAATCCGGAGGACTTGTTCAAACTCGGGTGTGTTCAAACATAATTATGTGACATACATAAATTGTAATAATTTAGGTAAAAAATATTACCCGTTACGCGACATATTCACCTACAAAATCTCCACGACATAGCTCAACCCTCTCTTTGATCCCGTCATTGTAGTGATTCCTAAGAGAGAGCTCTAATAGATTGAGTAAAATAATGTTTACTAACTGAAGATAGAGGGAAAACATACATAACCCCAATGATGCATGGATTGACTATTAAAGTCGCAACACGAGGACTTGTTGAGATGACGAGAACGACACCTCATGCTCCAAATTTCCACCAGCGTCAGAAATGTGAACACTGACAGATTAACCTACATCTGCACTTTGAGTCTTTAGAGGTACCAGGATTCAAACCTGCGACTCGGCAGAGGCAACGAACCCTCGGTGACTTGCGTCCGACATTAGATAGTTCAAAATATTCTCTTCTGGTCAGATAATAGCGTAGCAGGGGAGGAGACCCAGAGGGGCCTTGACAATACCTCCTAGATACAAGGCCTGGTTACTCAAATGATACGTCACACATAGTAAGTATAGAAAACCTGCTTGTGTTAGACCAGTACTCGCCTACAAAATTATAGTGCTTATACATGTGTTATGTGCTGCTTTCTACATTTTTTTGACGATTCTGAGAGAATAAAATTGATAAGTAAAGAAAAATATATATCTCTTCACTTGCGTAGTTCCGAATTGTAATTGCAATTATAGGTACTACAGAAGTCCACATATTTGCAATGGAAAAAGAGAACCCCCTTCGAAAAAAATGGATTAATGCAGTGGTTCTCAAACTTTCACTACTGGCGACCAAATTTTCAATCGTAATTTTCATCGCGCCGCCCTAAAAAAAATAATGTATTGAATGCAATAATAATGCACTTTGGGGGGGGGCGCTAAAGCTAAAATGCGATCGTAATTATAAACCGTACAAATTAACAAGATAAGTATTAAATTTTGTATACGTTACTTTTAAGAAATATATATATATATATATATATATTACTTTTTAGTTCGATTCACTATAAAAGCGTGTTTTTTAGTTTGTTTTAAAACTATAATTTATTTTATAATTATTTTTATTATACACGATAAAAATCCCAATTCCAGTGAATAAATTAATCAAAAGAAAATTAACTTACCTACTTTCAAGGACTTTTCAATTTTTTTGTGAAATTTTGAGAAAAACTCCAATAAAACTAAAGAAAATGTTCCAAATGTGCGTGTCCTTAATAAAGGACATAAATAACAGACACTTTTCGCTAACAACACAGGAACGTTATTTTCTAGCAAAACTGTCATATTTTGTTCACGTTTTTGTAGTTTTGCTGTCTATGAATGATATGTTTGATGATCCACAAATAGCATTTTAAACTTTTCTTCCTTGTGTCTTTTTTACAAGGCGAAGTGCTATGTTATAGCTTCATATTTTTCTTCATAAAGATCCTTAGGCAACACTTGAAAATTTCAAATCAACTCAAACGTTTCATGTTTAACGCTTTTCTAATATTTACTTTCGCTGTCTTGATTAATATGCATTATTTCAGTATGTTCTTCAATTGCTTCATCAATTTCAACTTCCTTCAATAGGGATCACAGAGGCCAATTTTTTAAATATTCTGCTCATTTACATTTATAAATCATATTAAGTCGTACAACACATCAATCAAAAACCACAAAATTGTTCATGGGGAAAGTGTAGCGTGTTCTAAAAAATAATTGTGTAAAACGTTTTTCATTATGCGTTATATGTTTCAGAATTCTCTTAAAAATAAATATTGTCCAAATAATTCTTCAAAGTGCTCAATATGCTTATCCATATTTCATAAAACTCTTTCACATGGAAAAGGCGAAACAGAAATATATTATTTACAACTTCCCTAAAAAAAGGACGGAGAAAACCATACCAGTAAGTTCGAAGGTCAGCAAAAGTAATATTTTAGGTTAGAAGAAACATAATAAAAAAATCTCTCATTGTGGGATTACAGCAAAGAAGACAAAATATATTTTTTAATTTGGTTATAGGATCAAAGATGGCTAATGAGCGTTTGAAGTGGAATCTTTTATTTTTGATGATCACAAGTTGATAAAAATAAATTATATCAGTGTAAAAGTGTATTTTTTTATGTCAGAAAGCATTTTGTTTTACTTCATTCGAAAAATTATTTTTTTAAACTTTTATTTTTAATATGCTCACGCCCCCCTCGCAAGGTTACCGCCGCCCTCAGGGGGGGGCGCCCCACAGTTTGAGAAACACTGGATTACTGCTAAATAAAGAAAAGATTTTGCGCCATCAAAGAATTCAAAGGCAAGTTATTTAACTTGATTGTATTTATGGAAATTGTATTAATATCTTAATTTTAAAATTAAGCTAAGATCACTTTAGTAGGTTGTTCGATAAGACATTTGAGTTTCTTAAAAAAAAAGGGTCATTCATTTTTATTTATCTATAAAGGCAATAGCGTTTCGTTTTCCAAACAATTATTTTGTTGCCGTAACATAATTTGTGTTCAAATATGAGCTCAAACAAGCATTGTTAATGAGACAAAAACTGTCTAGTGCTTTTGCTCTTGCAAACAAATATTTTTTTGTTGTTTACCAAATACTTTTCACAGAATCAACAAAAATACCTTTAGTATAGATAGTGTGTAAGGAAAAGAAAACCATTTTTGATGCAGAGCTCATAGTCATTGTAAATATGGACGCAAGCAACCGTTTATTAATTATTTTGTATTTTAATATGAGAAATACAAAATACGTAACAAATTGACAAAAAAAGCTACCTGATACCTGAACTATTAGGATGACTTTAAAAGTAAGGAAAAAATGCAGGTGTAAAAACGATAAACACGAATCAACGTTACCATCACATCTGGTGCCTGAAGTTTGATTGCTACAACAGCAAGTGTCGGAGTAGGCACTCTATTTGGAGGTAGTGAGTACCGATTTCCAAGACTTTAACGCAGTGTTTCTCAAACTTTCAATACTGGAGACCCAATTTTCAATCGTAATTTTTGTCTCGCCCCCTGTACAACAATAATGTATTTACTGAAATAAAAATGCACTTTGAGAGAAAGACGCTAAAGTTACAATACGATCTTAATTATAAACCATACAAATTAATACGATAAGTATATTAAATTTTGTATACGTAACTTTTAAGAAATATATATTTTAAGAAAATTACTTAAAATATATATTACTTACTTATTATTATGTTATTTTTCTTTCTTTGATTTTTAAATTGGAACAGATCGTAAAATGATATATTTAATTAAAGATTTATTTCCTTCAGCATTCATTTCTCAAAGTACAAATGTCATTAGAAAAATAGTCTAGTCTATGTTGCTCTCTATCATTTCCATCACATCTGGCATTATCGGGGACGTTTGCGTGAGTCTGGGAAACCTATCGGACGTCTGCGCAAAACATGTAAAAATGCTTTTCCTCGTACAATTCCAGTCAGTTTTGGTCGACTCGATACTTCTATAGCTACCGAATCTACCTTGAATGTACATTATTTTAATTTACACGTTAATTGTAATTCACGGTAATTAAGTATTTACGGCAGTAGATTAAAACAAAATCATACATTCATTTTTAAGTCGTAAGCAAACATTCGACGATAATAAAGGATCAACAAGTATACAGACGAGCATGAATCCAAAAATTAAATCAAGGAAATATTTTCAAAAATACTTAAATTTTGGATTTACCACTACTGAAGTAAATGATGGGGAAAAAAGCCCCAGCTCGTTATGTGTTAAAACTTACAAATCTGAAGAAAAACATGTGAAAGTTGTTTTTAAAACAATGTAAAATCATTTAGCTATGTTGGCAAAGAATTTTAAAAAGTATTTTCTGGAAGAGGATAACTTGGTAACAAGTTAAGAGTGGATTAGGGATCTATTTCAAAATACTTCAGAAGGGCTTTCAACATTGATTTCACATCCAGTGAAAAATTAAAAGGCAATTTTATAATAAATCGCTCTTTGAATTTTGGGTAGAGGTGGATGATGAATTCTCTGTACTGAAAACAAAAGCACTTCGTATATTAATATCATTTTCAACATCCTACCTTTGTTAAACCGGATTTTCTGCAGTGGCTGCTTTGAAAACAAAATATAGATCTCAGCTAAGTATGGAAAATAACTCAGTGTCAATTTCTGATATTAAACCTTCCTTTGAAAAACTTTGCTCTACAAGACAAGCCCATAGAAGTCACTAATAATTATTAAACTTGTTCTTAATTTAGTATTAAGAAATTATTTATAAAATATCTTTTTCATTACTGATACATTAAACGTATACTGGCTGAAACACCGACTCTTCGCACGAGTTCATTTAAAAAAAAATAAACATTATTCTTGATATAATAGCTAAACTGTAAGTAGAGTAATACTGCGTTTACGACATTGTATACAAAAATTTAAAATGATTTTTTTAGATAACTATTTAAAAGAACTGTAATTTTAAAACTCACAGAATTAGCATTTAGAAATAACGTTAAATAATGAAAAAGAATATAAAAATCCATTGAATAATAATTGTGTTACTTTTTAATATTTAAAGCAGAAATACTTAAAAATGTTTTAACCCGGAAGCAGGCGCGCACTCAATACTAACGCTAATGGTAGTGCGGGGGACTCAGTCACCCCAATCATTTGTTTATAATTATTTTTACTGTACACGATACAAATCGGAATTCCAGTGAATAATTTAATTAAAAGAAAGTATACTTAATCTCTTTCAAGGACTATTCGATGATGTGAGAAAAAATCCAATAAAACTGAACTGATATGATTCAAAAGTGCAAGACCTCAATAAAGGAAGCAAATCAGACACTTTTCACTAATATTATAGAAATGTTATTTGCTGGCAGAGCTGTTGTATTTGTTCTATTGTATTTTAATGAGCTTTCATGATCGAGTGAGTTAATATTAACGTCGCACAGTTCAGCTACACGAGGGCTTTTTGAGACGGACCTCGTAATTTTGAACCATGGTCAAGCGACGAGGACGATACTTGAGCTGGCCTCTTTTAACTACCACACCACTCCAACAAGAGGACGTTTGAGTTCTCAACAGATTTAACGTGCATCTCTGCCCTACATGGCGGGTCTTTAGTGGTTCTTGGCTTGAACTCGTGACACCTTTGGTGATCAACAAATAGCAAGTTGAATTTTTTCTTTCGTGTTTTTTTCTGACAAGGCGAACTGAACCTTGTGGTACACTTATGGTTTCATATTTTAAGTTGGTGGAGTTCTTTAGGAAGTATTTGAAAATTTTCCTTTCGTTTCATGTTCATGTCGTTTCTCAATCATGAATAATATGCATTCTTTCAGCAGGTTCTTCTTTTGCTTGATCAGTTTCAACTTCCTTCAGTAGAGATCACAGATGCCCCGCGCGTGTATTCAGAAAAAAATACGGATGATCTAAAAAGGATTATGTCGCTTTTCACTATGCTTTATATGTTTGAGAATACTCTTAAAAATATAAATCTCCAAATAATCCTTTAAATCAATCAATTCTTTTCCAAATATTGTAAAACTCTTTATTATTTACAATTTCCCTCAGCGAAAAACAAACACATAAAAGATGGGATGGAACTAATGTAGAAATAACCATACCAGTAAGTTTGAATGTCAATCAAATGATCAACAAATGTATGCTGTCGATTCCATTGCTCCTCCGCTCCTCTGATATTCCTTCGGGCTGTTTTACTCGGCTACGTAGGTAGTAAGGACAAGGTCTCACTGCTGTCGCCTGTTTAGACTGGACTAGCCCCTGGTCCCCAGTATCGATTTCACGGTATAAAACATAAGTTAACCCGAGCTAGTCTGAAAATAGCCCTTTAAAACCATTAAATAAATCCTTTAATTTTTGCTTTTGCCCTTCACCGAGCTTTGTATCTGATAGATCAATCTCGACCGGCTTTTCCATTTTTGGCAACTGCTTAATTTGGTCATCTGGAATGATCAGAGATTTCTGATCGAAATCTAAAGTCAATTTGGACTCCTTCATAAAATCAATGCCTAAAATGCATTGGTACTGCATATTGTTAAGAATGTGAAATTCCCAGGTTTTCTAGAATTCTCGGATCCGAATCTGTAATTCGACCCGACCTAAGTGACAACACGGGGCTCCCTGGGCCGTCACTACTCTATCTTTCGTCTTTTGACGAGGTCGATACGAAAGATATTTGCGATAGACCTCCTCTGATATGAAAGATTTCTTCACTCCCGTGTCCCAAAGGGCTGTAATGAATGTTTCATTTAAAAGAATGGGGACATAAGGTAAATCTACTGAAGTCATTCGTAATGAATATATCCTAACAGTTCGGTGTTCCGTATCCGGAGGATTTTCTGTACATAGCGATCGATCACTCCCAAACTTGCATCGATCGCTTAAAAGTTTAAATATCTGTTTTGATCATTCTGACCCCTGAAAGCATTGTTCCTCGAACCACCTTGTCGACCGCTTTGATTATGGAATCTATGATCGGATTGACCACCTAGGCGTCGACCATCGAATCTCCGATTATCCGCAACACCCTGACTCTCAAATCTATTGAACTCCCTCCGCGGTCTGTTATTGTCCGAGTATTTGTTGTTACCTCTCGTCTCCCTCCAATTTTCCTGCCGATTCCTGTTAGGGAAGCGATTGTTCTCGCTTTGGTTTGTATCTCGGAATTCCTAACTCGAACCTCTGATCTTTCTATTTAGAAACCTTTCCTCGTACTTATCAATTATTTGTATAAGGTTAGATGTGGTTTGTGGATGCCTAACCTCTACATAATCTAAAATCTGAGGTTCTAACCTACTAATAACATGATATATCAATTTTTCCTCCAACATTTCGAGTTTTAAAAATTTGTGGAGTTTTAAGTCATACACAAAAACGGAAGGTTTCTGATTATGCTTTTGAGATGATGCGAAAAAGCGAGTTTCTATTTCCGACCTATTCCTAACCACGGGGAACTGTTCTGTCAAAGCTTGCTTTAAGTGCGCGTAATCCCTCACCTTGTCTTCTACAACCCTATAACCTAGAACATCAAACCAATCTAGTGCCCGTCCTGTAAGATGACCCTTTAAATATGCACAAGCCAGTTGTGTGGGTATCTCGTAACATGTTAAGTTATTATCAATATTTTCCAAGAACTCTGCCACATTCTCCACCCCCGAAAAATACTGCTCAGTAATGATTCGAAAATTAGATCCGACTCTAAACTCGGTATTTACTCGTTGGGCGCCACTGTGGAGATCCCCCTGGGTCTCACCCTGGACACCAAGATTAATTTGAGGCAAAGAACCACCAAGAGCCATTTTGTATAATAATTATTTATTATTTCATATGTCTCAAAAAAACTCTAACAACAAATAATATTTCTATGTTACGTCAA
Organism: Trichonephila clavipes; assembly: GCA_019973935.1. Classification (NCBI taxonomy): domain Eukaryota; kingdom Metazoa; phylum Arthropoda; class Arachnida; order Araneae; family Nephilidae; genus Trichonephila; species Trichonephila clavipes. The sequence continues at coordinate 648,522 of BMAU01021387.1, read as the reverse complement.
ATAAAGGGATTTACCTTTATTTTAAATTAAATTACGAATTATGCAATTAATTAATAATTATGCTCAAGATCAAGTAAGGTCGATCCGAAATAGGAGGTCCGAGAAATACACGTACTCGAATTATTAACTTTCATTAACTTTAACTAATTTGACTACACCAACGATTAATTTAAGCATACATTAATTATAGTTACCGCTGGTTATATCAGCTTTCTCGTTCTTCAGTAGAATAGCAGCTCTACGTCTTCACTATCTTAATATCCTGGAATCCTCTAAATTTGAGGTTACTGTTGCTGGCTCAATAGCCTTCCTCATCATGCCTGCTAGCTTACAACGCTCGACTTGAATACCTTATCTACTTTGCATATCCCGTTCATCTTTTTGGAGTTTATTGGAAATATATATATATATATATATATGCGAATTTATAATCCCCCAAAAGACGCCTAAGAATATTAGTGGAAAGGTTCCGTACAGATTAGTCACACACTCCCTGTAATGTGTGTTTTACTTTCTTGCTACTGTAATATAATCAACTACTAGACAATGATCTTGATCAACACTACAATCAACCACACACAGTTCTCCGTGTTAAAACACTCCCAAGAAACTCTATTCTTCGTACAGCACGCCGGTTCTCACCCAAGGAATTCCATTTGCTTCCGCCCAACAACATTTCAGCGCTTCGCGCTTTCAAAACACAAGAAAGAGACTTTTCTCTTCCCTGAACGGGATAAAAATACCTTCTCCTGCAAAACACAGCAACCTCTCACCATTCACATGTGTGGGAGCGTCGCCAACTCCTAAAGAATCTACCGCCAAACAGTAGTCAGACACTATAGTTTCAACCCTAAATTGAACACGTTATTGTTTAATACAAATACAAAAAGGCTATTTTCTCACAAACTCTACGATTCCAAACGTGTACTTTTATACCTAATGCTGATATAAATTTCAAAGAGAATATTAAGCTCTTTTGATTGAGAAATATCATTAACTTTTCACCTTCTTCCGTAATAAATATTTCAAACTTAGCTCTTCCAGATTTCCTAAAGTTGGCTGATCCTATATTTTACAAACCGGGACGTATTGATGCATTGATAGAATGTCAATGGATTTTCCATATTTTAAAAAATCACGCATTTAAGATTAATTCAGCAATGAATAAAAGATAGTTTAAAAAACTAAAAAAACACGCTTTTATATTTAATCGAACTAAAAAATAAACAATACTTCTTAATAAAGGAATAAAATGATTAACGAGAAAATTAATGTCGTAGTGGTAAAATCATGTGTGGGATGCTTTGTACTACCTTTTGCACTAACTCAGCATTTCGGGGTAGAACCAGTCAGAAATTATAACAATTGATATAGAGCAAGTCACACTTTTTCCACAACGTCATTAATTTTCTCGTTAATCATTTGATTCTTATATTAAGAATTATTTTTTTACTTTTTAGATCGATTAAATATATAAAAGCGTGTTTCTAAGTTTTTTTTAACTATAATTTATTTTTTCCCTAGAAACATTGGATTTATTTTGTTCGGATATTATGATACAGAATCAATCAGCACCTTTAGAAGCTATACACCACATGTTGAACGGTTAACAGATTTGCACCATATGTTTCTGAAAAACCCCGTGAGCTACTTCCACCTGAAGTCGCTCCCTCAACGTCTTCCCTACCTTAGAGTGTGGGAGGAAACAATGCAGGACCAGAAACTTTCATTATAACTATTATTTATTTTTACTCAATCACACTAATCAACAACATATTAAACCACAAGTGAATGTCTTAGGAGATGATATAGAGAGATAAAGCAATAAACCCTAAGTTAACAAGCGCAAGTAATCACTATAATTTCTCAGTCGACTAATTTAATACATTGGAAAACACCGTTCTTAACTTAAGCTGCGAAAATCAATTCTATTATATCTCACCTTCGTAACGCCCGTAACAGTTTCTCAGTTCCTTCTATTTACAACTACAAAACTCTGTCTTTATATAGTCGAACTAATCTACATAACAGGGTTTCTTCTTTAGAGGAAGGGCTGTGATATAAACGCGAATTCTAGCTCAAAGATTCCCCAAGAGGATTAGTGAGAAGATTCCATAAAGATCTGTCACCGTCCCCTTCAAGAAGTAAATAGAGGAGCCGATAAAAGTTACGTTGAAAAAATTTGCACTTAAATTATCAGGAATTCTCTAACTCGAAATTAGCATTAACTTCTATAATACGCTACATTAAAAAACACTCCAAAAACTACTAGCCCCAAAATTTATATTATTTGTAAGACATTCACTATAGAAATATTTTTGAATGTGCGTCCCATTTGGGCAAGAACCAAGGAAAAAGCTCCCCCATGGGAGGGGAAAACCCGGCCGTACACAGCAAGTAAAACTTAAATATTTTAACAATGACCGTCTTCTTACATGTTTCATACTCTACGAGATACTCTATTCTTTTTGAGCTATGGTCTGTTATTTAAACAATGGTCCCATAAAGATTGTGGCATTTTCATAATTGCTCGATCAGCTCAAACATTTTTAAATTTTAATAAAACATTAAAGTTTTAGTACATTTTCTAGGCAAATGCATTTCATTTGTTTTAAAAGTACTTTTACTGAAGTAAGTTGATTGCTTTTTTCTCTAATTGCTTTCAAGACATTCCAAAATATTACTAAAATTTCACTTATAATTGTAATTTTTGTAAAATTTAGACATAATTTTGAATATTTTTATAGAGCTAAATATTCGTAATAATTAGTATTGATTCCTGCAAAAGCAATTATAATGTTTTAGTATGCTGTTTTTTTATATAAAAAAATACCCCGAACGTGTTTAGATACTTTAACCCTTTATCTACCGTTTTAGGATTTAGGACCGATTTTAGGAATATTCTGACGATACTTAACAGGAATATTCTTTTAAACCTATACTTCCAAGATATGTAGCAACATGGATTTTATGAGTAGTTTAGCAGGGAAGAGGCTTATAGTTTTATAACAGAAGCGTTTTAAGCTGACGGCGTTTTCACTGGATTGTGAAGATTGTCATTTTTGTTCCGAAAAAATAGTTAATGTCAAAAGATAAGTGTCTTATTTTTTTGTATGTTAATGAAGACTTTAGAAAACAATTTGATTATTTATTTTAAGTGAACACAGTGTGTATAATTAACTTTACAGTTGAATATCTAATTAATTAATTAGCTCTAACAGATTAAATTTCCCAAAGTTCAGTACTTTGTTTATGTATATCCTAATGTATATCTTGGTTATGTCTTTCAATTTAGGGATTATAAAAAAACACATTGCATGAAAAAACTGCAATAAATCATAATGCGGTAGACAAAGGGTTAAATAAAGTATGTTTTAATACATGTGCTATAGTTTTTGAAGTAAAACTTCTTTACGCACGCTTGACTTGGGGAGTAAGCTGGTGAATGCGTGACGAGAGCGTTACGTAAAGTGTGATTGGGTGAGGCGAACGGAAGTTGAGAGGGAGATATAAGTTAGTGAAGATAGAAATTTCAGTCAGTAGTTCGTTTGCGAGTTTGCTAGCGTTACGCGAACGGTGATTTATAGATCATTTTGTTATTTCCTTTTCTTCTTGAACAATTTTATAAATTAATGTTTTGTTCAATACATTAAATATTCTACGTTTAAAGTCAATAACATTATAAATTCATTCTAAAACTCATATTTTGTGAATTAATAACTTCGAACATGGATATTTTATTACGATATATTCTTGAAATCGGTATTGGTCAATCATGAAAGGGTGACATATGTGATGATCTCATTGCTTTGGACTATGGAACAAACATCATTATGGTAGTTGCTTACAACCCACCCAATAACACAGCTAATAATATTATAAAGTTTTTATATAAGAGACTTATGATTTACGATCGAGTAGGCTCTGAAGCATTAGGAGAAAACTATCAAACGTTGCCACTCATTTTAGCAGGAGATTTTAATGCTAATTTAGCGTCCGAAGACGAACAACACTTGGTAAACATTCTACAAGATAAATTAGAACTACAAATGAATAAAGCGAATAATAACTGAATTGAACCTACCACAAGGCATGGAACAACAATTGATGCAGTTTTTTCTATATATCTTTCTAATTTTCATTCGAAAACATATATATCTTATTTCCCATACCATATAAGCCCATTGTCTCTTTCTTACAATCAACCACAGTAATTACTGATGTATCCGATAATAAAAATAATAAATAAAAATAAAACAATCTATTCAAAAATATATTAATTTATCGATGAAAACCCATAATAAATTTAAATATTTGTAGAAAATTAATATATGTATATGAATATACATGTATATATTCAAACATATATATATTTATACATACATATAGATGGAGCTAAAGAAGTTTTACTTCAGTCGTGTGGTCTACAGTACACTCGTTTTCTTGTGATTTTTTTCTTTATATATATATATATATATATATATATATATATATATATATATATATATATATATATATATATATATATATTCATAATACTATATTTCTATGAACAATTTTATGTCTAACAATTCTATGCCTTAAATTAAAATTCATTTTCTTCGAAATACCGTTTCACAAGAGTGAAATAAGAATAAATTTGAAAGCGTTATTTTTTTTATTTAAAAAAAAATGAAAAGTAGATAGCGAACATGAAGTTCCATCTAAATGGGATGAAAAAGAAAAAGTAGACCAATTTTATGGTTTCTCTGACGCAGATTGAATGTTACAGCTGCTATTGATGTTTCAACTAACTATTAGAGGACGAAATTTGTTTAGTGTTGGGTAGTTGTAGCGTTATTTTTATTGCATGTTTTTTCAAAAGTCGTTCTTTGAAACGTCGACTGTTCAATGCAATGGCGTCTGGAAAAACTGCGACGAGTTTGGCCGTTTTTGTGATTTTTTTGATTTACAGAACGAGTAAGTGTTTTTTTTAATGCTTAATGATTTCTAATGTTATGTTCGGGAACTACTGAGATAAAAATATGTTTGAAGAAAACACGCACTTTCAATAAATGACGCGTTAGCTTTTTTTATCACTAATCATCTCACAATAGTTGTTTAAAAACTCACTGTGGTTCTAAGAAGATTTTAAAAAATGTTTAGTTTTTTTTAAGTTTAAAATTTTTAATTATGTTTTCCTTTTTAATGAACATGAATATATTATGTTTTAAAAAAGTAAATCAATAATTAAAAAAATACTTTTACTTATGTTATTTGCAGTGTTAATTAAAAGAAGTGTCCTGCGTAAGAGCTCTGGAAAGGAGTATTTTAGCCGTAAAAAAGAAATACTATATATATACTGTTTTGAATTTGTGTAAAACAGTGTAAATAACTTGTATTTGGACATGTAATGCCTTTGTCTTACTCTAAATTAGATTTAATTTACGTTAAAATTGTAATATTCACACAAGCAACGCCGTCCCTTACGTTATAATGAGGATTCAATAAGAACTTGGCGCAATCTTGACGATAGAGCGAAGTTGGGGTGCTTTTCGGTGACTTGGTGATTATTTTGGCGAGTTTGGGACACTCTGAATTCTTCTAGAAATTAGTAGAGAAATTCACCAATTTCAAGACCCATGACGCACGCAGGTCTTTCTCGAATTATCCACTAGGGATATAAATAGAGAGATGCTCGCCGAAAGTCAGTCAGTCTGGTTTTGAATAGCGATCAGTTAATATTGCTTTGACTGTTGAAGCGATTAGTGATTACTTCGGCTTTTGAACGAGTGATTGCTTGTGAATTATCTTTTATAAACGTGTATTTTAGACACCGGTAGTTGTGTTTGAGTGCCGTTGAAGGTGTGAAGACCTTCTGAGATTTATTCTGCGAATATTGCTGCTGAATCCTGTAGTCCAAGGATTGGATTTTAGGTAATAAATTCTCATCGCTCTTAAAGAACTGTCTTGTTCTTTGCGATTGATTTACATAAAATCCTCCAACCTCCAATCAACTTAACAATATAAATTTTTATATTGTACTATTGTGGCTAATATTTCCTACTATCTTTACTAGTTTTACTTATGTTTTATAGCTATTTGTATATTATTGATTATATATATACACACAATGCTGGCCATTAAAATTGCTACACCAAGAGGACGACAGGCTACAGACGTGAAATTTAAACGACAGGAAGAAGGTGCTGTGTTATGCAGATAATTAGCTTTTCAGCACATTCACACAAAGAAAGCGCTGATAGCGACACCTTCGATGTGTTTGAATTAGGAAATTGCTCAGCCCATTTTTCATACACAAATTGTATTTGAACGTTGTTGCCTTGTGAAAAGTTGTTACAATGCTTCGTGTAAGAAGCAAATATGCATACCAGCATATTTCTTACTTTGGTAGAGGTCAGATTGTAGTGTACTGGGATTGTGGTTTATCGTATCGCGGAATTGCTGCTCACGTCGGTTGAGATGCAACGACTGTTTGCAGAATATGAAACTATAAGCTGATTTCAACGACCTCCTATTACTAGCAGCTGATAAGACAGCCATGTTACTCGCATGAACTTAATGGATCGTACAGCCACGTCACAAGTCTTGAGTAAAGAATTGGAGTCGTTTTCAAGACAACAAGTGTCTGCATTAACAATTCGATGACGTTTGAAGCAGCAGGGACTCTCAGCTCGGAGATTATGGCTGCGAAAACCCCGGACGCTGCATCACAGACAGGAGCGTCTTCAATGGTGTGATCAGCGACGAACCCTAGCGCACGAATGGCGAGATGTCATTTTTCAGATGACTCGAGGTTTTGTTCGCAGTATCAAGATGTTCACTGGACTTGTGTTGAGAAAACTTGATGAGCTTTTAGCATCAAAATAACTTCTTTTGGCAAATATTCTTTCTTTTTCCTTTTGGTTTTTCTTTAAACTTGTTATGAATGGATCTGAAGAAGCTTAAAAGTATGGGCTTCATGCCCTTCATGCTTTGCTGCCGATTGAATTAACAAGACAGATCTTCGAGAAAGTATTATGAGCCCTTGTTCATGGCTTCTATCATCTCTTCCGATGTTTATTCTATTGGTAAGATGGAATTGACTAGAAGATCAGCATTTTGTTGAGGCTCTGAGACATGAAATACCAAGTGTGTACTGCTACATAAAGCTTAGCTGTGGCCACACAGGCAGCATTCTTTGAATTTCTGTGCATCAATTTTGTTCCCACAAGCTATGATGATCAGCGCCACCTGATGTTTTCTAATCAGGATTTCATCAATTGAGGAGGTATTACTGGGTTCCAGAAGAATGCTCGTTTAGTATTGGCATTATTTGTGGTCTCAAAGCCAGGTTCTGAAGCATCCATCAAAGATCCTATTTAGCGTCGAAACTTTTCCTGCACTCTCCTTTTACGTGTATCCACTAAAAATCTATCCACGTTCCTTACGAACCAATTTCTGATTCAACCTATAAGGTATGTACAGAAGACACTAAAAAAAATTTGATCCAGGCGTGCAAGCTGGATATGCCCAGTTTTACATTTCCGCAACTATTTGCTCTACAGATCCTTCCGGGAGCTGGGATTTTAATTGCGCAAGTGAAAGTTTTGAGGACACCTCAGCTTCTATTGTCAAAGACAAAACTGAACTACAGCTGTCCTCTAGCATTACTGTGCTCGGTAGGAGAAAGAGGGATTTGGTTTTTGAATTTTTAGCTTTACAAACGTTTCCCTTTGATGCGACGGAAAAGTCCATTCTGTGTGAAAAATGCTTTATTAATACTAACTACGCAGTTATAAAAATATGTCTGTCGGAGAAGGCCAATTTACAACAATACCAACGGCCATTGCTGAAAAAAATCATAACTTTGGAGATTGAAGGAGATAGCCGTTAAATATTGTAATAAATTAAGGGTGTAAATCTACTCTATGTAACTTAAGTGTTACAGTGATTAATCCGTGTCAATATCAAAAGTTCTAGTTCATTAAGCACAAAATACTGATATAGGTTTGTGGGACTTATATACTATGCTATATGTTATGTTTTTACAATTTTGAATCAAATTGTAAAGTCATGATAAAAAAAATATTTACCCATGACATATATTTTCAAAGAAAAATGCCAAAAGCAGCAAAATCTTGTTCAGAAGAAATAATGGAACTTCCGAGAGAGAGACAGACTGAAAAATTAGACTCGCAGGTGTTCTTCGTAGCCCCAACAAACCTGATCTTAGCCCTAGACTGTTGTTGATTTCCATTCGCCTACAGATGAAAAATGATTATGGCTTGGTTGTCCAAGAGGCCTATAAATTGTGGGGATTTTTTACACGATATTTCGTTTTTGGGGTTAACGTGCGCCAGTTAACCGGACTCGAATGTAGATATGTGGCAAGAGCAGAATCTAGGGGCTTGGAAGTAGATATGTGACAAAAGCAGAATCCTCGGGTTGGAAGTAGATATGTGACAAGAGAAAAATCTTGGGGTTTAGAAGTAGATATGTGGCAAGAGCAGAATCATCGGGCATGGAAGTAGATATGTGACAAGAGAAGAATCTTGGGGTTTGGAAAAAGATATGTGGCGGCTTCGAAGTATATATGTGACAAGAGCAAAATCTTGTGGCTTGGCAGTAGATATGTGGCAAGAGCAGAATCTTCGCAGTTAGCAACACAATCTTCCTGGTTGCAGCTACAATTGTTTCATTCTCAACAGGAATTTGTTGCAAACGGAGATCATTCTCTCTTTATCAACCTATTCTTTTGCTTTATAATATAACTTAACTCTTCCCCATGATTATAAAACATGTTTAATATACACTCATGTCCATAAATTAAGAATAATTCAGAGTCACACGAAAATCGAACTCTTGTAAAAATTTTAATTGTAGAATTATCACACACATATCTTCAAGAATAAGAGATTAGGAGAGGGGTACATTGGAATGGTGGCGAAGAAATAAAATTGTTCACAATCATTCTGTAGGCCACTCAGGGCCATAATCGAATTGTTATGACACGTGCGATTGGTTTTTTAAGTGTTTGAATTATCGATCTTCAAGAATACAGATGTACTCAGGTTGCATCATCTGATAAACTTGGAGTTACTCAAAGTGATATTTCTAGGCTTTGGCAACGATTCCAAGATGACGGAAATATCAATAGACGTCATAGTACAGGACGCTACTGAAATGCAGTGACGAATGAAGACCGGTATTTGGTATTAACTTCCAAAAGAAGCAGATGCATCTGGATCTGGTCTCTCTTATCAGGTTTATGCAGCAACAGGTATGAAAGTTTTAAGGGAAATCATACATATATAGGTTTGGAACATATTGGTCTACAGGATCGCAGACCTGTCACCATGTGTTCCACTCACTGCAACTCACTGTCACCCGGGGTTATAGACTGGAGTAGAGAACATGCAATGTGTTTGTTTGTGTTTGTATGTTTTCGGAAGAGTCCAGGTAGATTGTAGTTTGATTTACGTCGGACTTTCATGTGGAGAAGGCGATAGACCCTTTACCACCAATATAACATAATTTAACGGCACAGTTACAATGGAGCAAAATTGCTTGTTTGAAGGGGGGGGGAATTATGATGAGCTCCAAAACAGATCTGCATGTTCAAAATGGAACTTTTATTGCCCATACTTATGGAAATGAATCTGAAACACCACGTACATTTTCTTAGAAGGACCAAGAGAGCAGAATTTGGGCTTACGGAGGACAATGACCGTCCTCACCCAGCAAACAACTTAAATGAATGCCTTCAATTTGAGGATATCACTTGTATAAAATGGACAGCATTCTCACCTGACTTGAATCTGATAGAGCATGAGTGTGACATACAAACAATCCACCAACTCCTACAAGTGTACTGGAACTCTGGAGATCATGACTTGCTGACTGGAGTTCTCTTCACCAAGGCCACAGAGGTCGATACTCAGTATCTATTCCCGTTTTGTGGACTGTATTTCATAACATGAAACACATCAGTGAATGATGTTAAACACACTTTACACCAGAACAAGTAAAATTAAAAAAAAATTATGAAGTTAATTCCTACTTATATATATATATATATATATATATATATATATATATATATGTATATGTATATGTATATATATATAATCCAATATAAAAATTCAATATATAAATATATATATACACATATATATACACATATATATACATTTATACATACATATACATATACACAAATATATAAACGAAAATATAAAAAAATAGATAGTTATATACCTAAGATAACTAAAATTAGGAAGAAAGCACAGTAGTATAATGACAAACTCCTGACCTTAGAAACCAAGATTGCAGGTTTAAACATGTTTTGCGGTCATCCAACCTTCACCTGTAATTTGTCATACTATGTACCAAGAGGAAAGGAAAGAATTATATTTGTGGAATTTGAATATTAAAAAATCATTATATATATAAACTAAATAACATATGAACAAAAAAACATAACCTACTTTTATTCGGAGTGTAAACGATGGCCGAGAGTACACCAACAAGTAATGTGTTCCCGCCAAATACGAGGATGTGAGAGCAGAACTGCATAAAATTAATTGCGATACGATATTAAGAATTTTATATACATATATTTATATATATATATATATATATATACTTTTAAAATCATAAAAATAATATTCATATAAAAATTAGTGTAAAATATAAAAGAGACACAAAAAGTATAATATTATTAAATTTTAATAAACATGTGGCGCCATCTATTTAATAATTGTAGAATAAATTAGATATTGTAGAAATTTAAAAAATCAATACAAAACATAATAACAGTAATATAAATTGTATCATTAAAAACCATTATAAATATAATTACAAAGAAAGTTAGCAGGATATCCATGTCAATACAGTGATTAAAAATTATTTTTAAGATTTAAAAAAATATTAGCTTTATCGGTAATTAATACATTATTGCGATAAATATAGTTAAAAATAATATTTCTATATATAGATATTGATAAATTTGAATTCCAGTAAGGCACTTTGATGATATTAAAATTAAAGGCATCTCTTTTATCATAAATATTAGTATGTAGTTTCAAATCCTTAATATACAGTGATACATCTAGATTATTTGTTTTGATTGGATTATTATTAATTTTAACTAAGTTTAAGTAGGACGGATAAAAATTAATAATAGGATTTAAATTATCATTTTTACCAAAAATAATTAAATCATCAATATATCTAAAAATGTAGTAGTCATTATTAATAACATAATTATATTCATAAAAATGTAAATAAAGATTAGCCAAACTATTACTAGCTGGGCCCCCTTGTGGGAGTCCTTTCTCTTGTTTATATAAAGAACCATTAAAACTGATATAATTTTCTTTTAAGACAAAATCTATGAGAGTTTTAAATTTGTTAAAATTAATATTAAGGTTATACATACTGTGGTTATCTAAAATTACTTTTATAATATCATATATATCAATGGAATTGAAAAGATCTTCAAAGTCATAACTATGAACTGAATAAATATTTTTATTATTTAAAAAATCATTAATCTTATTACTATTTTTAATTATAGCTTTATTACATTGCTGATTAATAAAGTTTTGTGTAATATTATGAAGTAATTTGCCTGCAGTAGTAATATATGTTCTAAAACCATTTGTCACAGTTCTAAATTTAATCGGACTTTTATGGAATTTTGGAATTAAAAATATATATGGATACTTTTTTAATTTTAGGAATACAATAACCTAATTTCTTATAAATAGCAGTAATACGATTACTAATTTCATTATGTGACAAATCTAATTTTTTAAAAGATCCATTATTTAGAAAGTGATTTTAAAGGATATTATAATATAAATACTTGCAAATCACACACACACAGCGTATATATAGCTACCAGGTACTTTATCAATGTAAACTATGATAAAATTCTTTTGTAATTCATAAATTTTCTGTTTTATATCTTTAAAAGTAGTTTCATATTGAGAATGGTAGCTAAAATTCATAAGGTCTTTTAAAATATTGTACTTATACTCTTCAAATGCCTCAATAGGTAGTCCAAATTTAATTGCAGATTTTGTAATAAAATTATTTATATCTTTAATAATTTGTTTTTTAACAGTATTGTTGTTATTAGAGACATTTAATCTCTATATATAAAACTAGTGCCTTTACTCATTATATCTTTTAAAATATTGTCATTGATTATGCCTAAGTTTCCAGTAACTGCATGTTTATGATGACCATCAATAAATTTATTATAGTTTTTACATAAACAATCTTCAATATTAATAGAGGGTGAACTATTGTTGTAATTAAAGATAAATCTGCCCATCGTTTTGTTATATTTAAATGCTTTCTTTACAACCACCTTTCTAACCGGAAAAAGTGACAAATGTCTATTAAATACATTAGAAAAGTTAATTTTATCAAAAGTTTTATTCATGAATAATAAAATGCAGTACTCTGTAATAGGTTCATTAATTTTCTCAACATTAATATTGAATTTATTAACTAGATAGTTTTAAGAATGTCTTTAATAATTTGTACTGCATGACAAACATTTAAGGAATCATTATTTAAGGTTTCATATAACAATGCAGTTTCATGTTTATTAAGACCAAACATGAAGTATTTGATCTTCTTGATATTAAAGTTCTTTTCAAAATCATCAATAAGAACTCTAATATTGTCTTTTAATGAATTTATATCTCTATTTTTCCTTTTAGTTCTATTACTTCTAGATTTTCTTTTAGAATTATTGTTTATTTTATTGGCATTAAAAAAAATCTTTATTATTATTCTGTAACATTATTTGCAAAGTATTATTTTAGCAAAATACAAAACATTAAGACCATATGGATAAATTGTATTAAAACTCCTGTAATAAAGTGATTTTCCCACCATAATCTGTGCTTTGTAATTGGAACAACTTTAATGATAGACAGTTCAACATTTTTGAAATCATGCATATGAAAGTGTCTAAGTTCAATTAGAATTATTGGAATTATTAAAGAATTTAACATCATGTCTATGCTGATTAATCCTTAAGTTAATAATATTGGAGGTCTGTCCAATATATTTTTATTGACATACTTTACAATTTAAAAGATAAAAACAGTTAAAAGTTTTACAAAGGTTAAATTTAGAATCACAATCATATTGATCCATATTTAACATAGTACAAGTCTTACATCTATTATCTCTACATTTATTGAATTTTAACTTAAGACTCTTATAAGATTGAGTGTTATCAAAATTATAAGAAGATAAATTATCATTAATTTCATGTATAGCATGACTCTTAATGTAACATTTATTAATATTTTGAAAAATGTGATTACTAGAATCAAACAAGTTTTGTTTATAATGATTATGATGGCCATTAATGATTTTTTTTTCCAAAAAATTCTAGTCTTGAATAGTTTAATATTAGAATTACTATTACAAATCTTTAATTCTTTAACAGAACTCAGATCCTTTCCAAAATTGTTATTGGAGAAAGAGGGAGAGTTATAAAATCCTCTCATCCTAATAACTAACAAGTCAAAATAGAAAGATATTTCTGTAAAATACAGAAGTAGATACCCAGTCAAAAGAGAGTGTGCCAAAGCAAAACAGAAACAAGTTAATTTTTAAAAAAAAACCCTGAAAATAAGCTCTTAAAAGTAAGAGAAAGCTATGCTCAAAACTAAAACCAAAGCTAAGTAAAGGCTCAAAAGACAGCCATCCACCACACAAAAATCAACAGAAGGATACAAATAGGTAATATTATAATGATGCTGTACTTACCTAATCAGTGCACCACCGAGCAAAGATCAGCTATAAACTTACCTAATTGTCAGTCGCTAATACAAATTGTACCAAAATCGTAAAGTAGATAAATGTTAAGGAAAAAAGAAGTGCATTGCTAAGTAGACAGAACCATCAACACCTGAAGATACCAAAAATCAATATAAACAAATATGTATTACATGTGATAGAACATATTACATAAATAAAAGTGATAATATAAAAAGATAATATAAAAAAATATAAGTAACAAATAAAGCTAAAAAACTAGAATATACTAAAAAAAAATATAAAATATATAAAAGTAACAATTAATGCACTAAAAACCATAAAGATACTAAAAAATAATAAAAAGAAGTAAAACAATTCTTGAATAAGAAAGCTAAGAGTTAAAAAACATTGATATAATAGAAAAGTAAAAGAGTATATACAAGAGCCAAAATTAGAATCTGTTAAGAAATCAATGTTAGGCTATAAGCGAAATTGCTTACAATAATGAAGAACAGCAGTAATTCATAAATTTCTTCTATATTTAGGCGCAGTGCAGCCAAGAATATAAAAGTAAATATAATGCAATATAAAAATTCAATATATAAATATATATATATACACATATATATAAATTTATACATACATATACATATACACAAATATATAAACGAAAAAATATAAAAATAAATAGATAGTTATATACCTAAGATAACTAAAATTAGGAAGAAGGCACAGTAGTATAATGACAAACTCCTGACCTTAGAAACCAGGATTGCAGGTCTAAACATGTTTTGAGGTCAACCAACCTTCACCTGTAATTTGTCATACTACACTGGTGTGCAAAAATTAAGGAAGAAGTCGAAAAATTAGCATATCAGCTGAACGAAGAGGCAGAGTGGACAGAAAGACCAATCAGGAGATTAAGTAAGGTGATGTACGGTAGCACATGCGCAGATATGCAGGTAGACGTAATGGGGGAGTGTCTGAGTAGTATAAAACATGTTGTCGGTGTAAGATCAGTATTCCTGGCAAAGAGATTGCACGCCGTATAGCAGTTAAAATCACACCGAGTTGCTGCCTCAGCGAGAAATGGAGAATAATCAATCTGTTAGACGACATCTGGATGCTTTTACCCGAGGTCGAATCATTGGGAAGTTGGAGGAAGGCCGCAGTGTGACAAGAGTGTGGCTGCAGAGTTCGGAATTGCTCAAAGCATCGTTTAACGACTTTGGAGACAATTTCAAACTACAGGAACAGCTATCCGGGGGTTCAGTAGTGGTCGTCCACGAGGAACCACACCCGCAGATGACCGGTACATTGTCTTACAGGCCAGAAGAAACAGGCGGCAGACAGCGGGAGAAATCGCTAGACACACGACACAGGCGACTGGACGACCGATATCGCGTTTTACCGTGGCCAGAAGACTGCACGGTGGTGGTCTGTTTGCACGACACCCTGTACGGTGTGTACTTTTAACGCCTGCCCATCGAAGAAGGCGTTCTCTGTGGTGCCGGGAACACCGGAATTGGAGAGACAATGAATGGGGACGAGTACTCTTTACAGATGAGAGCAGATTGAGTTTGAGTAGCGATTCCCATCGCATACTCATCTGGAGAGAGCGGGGAAGCCGCAATCATCCCTCGACCATCATTGAAAGGGACAGGTATGGAGGTCGCGGTGTTCTCGTTTGGGGAGGCATCATGCTTGGTAGTCGTACAGACCTTCACATCTTCGACGCAGGTTCAGTCAACGGGACCCGTTATTGTAACGAGATTCTTCTTCCATATGTGCGTCTTTTTAGAGGCGCTATGGGTCTGCAGTTCCTTTTCATGGACAACAATGCACCATGTCATCGCACAGTAGCTGCCGAACAGCTCTTAGAAAGTGAGGATATTGAACGTATGGATTGGCCGGCATGATCTCCGGATCTCAATCCCATCGAGCTTGTATGGGATTTTCTAGGCAGACGCTTGGCAGCTCGTACCTTACCACTAGTAACGATTCGGGAGCTTCGATTGGCGCTGCAAGCCGAATGGGCAGCAATGCCTCAACAACTCATTGACACCCTCATTCTCAGCATGGGCAGACGCTGTGAAACTTGCCTAGCAGTCAGGGGAGATCATATTCCCTACTAAAGACCGGATGTTTCTTGCTGGACACCCATCACAGGGATGTTTCGGCCTTCAGTCGCATTGCGCTCCATGCTACTTTTTCAATCAAGCTTCTTTTTTATCCCTCTGGTTTCTCTTTTAGTAAGTTTTGCTTACATTACACATTTCCTTACTTATTGGGGATCTTACGGTATTAAATGTGTTGATTTGGAAAGCTTTTGTACAAAGTTATATTGAAAAAACCGTCTCTTCCTTAATTTTTGCACAACAGTGTATGTACCAAGATGAAAGGAAAGAATTATATATGAGGAATTTAAATATTAAAAAACCATTAAACTAAATAACATATGAACAAAAACATAACCTACTTTTATTCGGAGTGTAAACGATGGCCGAGAGTACACCAACAAGTAATGTGTTCCCGCCAAATACGAGGCAGTGAGAGCAGAACCGCATAAAATTAATTGCGATACGATATTAAGAATTTTATATACATACATATATATATATATATATATATATATATATATATATATATATATATATATACTTTTAAAATCATAAAAATAATATTCATATAAAAATTAGTGTAAAATATAAAAGAGACGCAAAAAATATAATATTATTAAAATTTAATAAATATAATCATATATATATATATATATAGGTCAACAAAGAAAATATTATCTTAGTTACGTTTTATTAAACCGTTCCAATGAATATGCATAGGACAGAACCACGCTATTAAGTGACAAAATAGAAAGCGAGTTTCTTTGCAATTTTTCGTTTTCATGCTACCGGGACACAATGAATGAGTTTCCGTTCTATATATTTTGTTGGACTATTATTTTTGTTTGTTACTATTTATTCATTAATTAAGTTTAATTAATGAATTAATATTTGGAAAAACTGTATTTGCATCTAGTGTCATTCACTACAAGTTTAAAAAATGTATTTGAACTCTTGAATTAAGGAATAGAAAATATTTTATTAACGATTGAAAATTTGAACAAGATATATATATATATATATATATATATATATATATATATACAGTTAACTCCCTCATATTACGAACCTCTATATTGCGAATTTTTTTTATATAGCGAACATTTTCCTGGAACCAAGAACACTTCACAATTTTCTTCATAAAATGACCTCTCAATAGCGACGTGCATTTTTTATAGAACGAACTTTTTCTCTTGTGATTCAATTTTTTCTCCCTATTTTTGGACACTTTAAATTGTTCTATCTCTTACCGTACTTTATGGTGGACATAAAACTTGATTTTCTTAGGTACCTAACTTGTGCCGAGAGCAAGAAAATTCTGGGTGTTTCAATCAAGTTGGGCAACATTTAACCCCGTTTATCCAGTTCACTGGAAACATCATCACTTTCACCCTTAGTGGAATTGTCTCAATGTGTTTGAACTAGTCTTCCTTCATTTGTAGTGATGATCCATCGTTCTGGTAATTTCGTTTCTTAAAGCTCGGAAATGTCAAAACGTAAGAGCTTGAGCATCAAAGAAAAAAATTGAATTCTTCAGGAAGTGGATAAAGACGCCAAGAAACTTCCCTTGCAGTTTTTCTTTCTTTTTTTAATGATATGTAAGATATAAATGAAGCTCAGTTGGCTGAGTGGTTAGTGCATCGAGCTTTTACCCCACAGGTCCTAATCCCGGGTTGGGCAAGGTTGACTCATCCCTTCAGTGAATCGATAAAATGAGTACCAAGCTTGCTTGGGAACTTAACACTGGGGGCTTTGCGACAGAAGAACCCCCTGACCGTAACATCTGATCATGCATCTTTGGGCTCAAGGTCGTGCAGACTGAGTCGGCCTTGGCTCTCATGGGCTGTCGCGCCACTCAGCAAATCTACAAAAAGTTGTGAATAATTACTTTTTTATTATATTGTGCTTAGAAATTTAAAATTTATTTTATGGAATTTACAAAGCAAATTGAAAGATAACCTCTATGTAACGAATTTTCCTTAGAACGAAAGTTTTTCGGGATTTAGGGACTTCGTTATATAGAGGTCCGACTGTATATACATGTATATATAGGAAGGTATATATAGGTATATATAGGAAGAGAGAAAACTAACATTAAGAATTGAAAAATAATTATAAAAATCAAATTAATTATAGGTAATAAATGAATTTCTTTTTATAAATCAATCTCATTTCACAAAATATTTTATCAAAACATTGCTAAAAAAAGTTCAAAACAAAAAACCCCCATCCCCAAATAATGGCTCAATAAAAACTGTCTGAAGCTCTCATATTCCAAGTGGATGAAAGCTTGAATTGTTTCTCTTTTTTTTTTGCAGGCTACGCTCGAAATGTACGAAATGTAGCTGGAGGTAAGAGCTTATTATTTATTGAATTGAAAATATATGTATAATTGATTATAATCTACGGAATATGCACAATGCGCATCCGGAAACAGTTTTGGGAAAACTCATATGAAAAACAAATTTCAAAACAAGTTTGGTTGTTTTGTCGAATCGGCCGCTTTTCCCACCACGTGTTTTCTCGCTAAATGCGCCAAATCTGGTAACCCTCATGAATTTCTTTTTTCGCAGCAATTTCGCGCATGCGCAATACGTTTTCTTAATTTTAACAGTTTAATTTTCCAACGGTGCCTTTTCGCGCATGGGCAGAATGTCTTTATTACTTTAAAAATTAACGATAATTACTTGTGGCCCATGCGCAGTTTACTTTTTGTAACGACCTTTTCTATAGGAAGATGCTCCGGATGTTGGGTTCACCTAAAAGACAGCAATGGTAGAAACAGACATCACTGGGTTGATAATTTTGTTTCATGACTTAATTGTAAATTCAGTGATGTTTGGTGTGAATTTGTCATTTTCCATACAAAAAGTTAGTACATATGTTAAAAGTACTGGCTTTGGTAAATAAACGTCTATTTTTAAATTTATGAGAATTTTTCTTGTGATTGAAACTAAATTCTGTTGAGTCAGAAGTGTGTTTTCAATAATTAATTAACATCTTGAACAGTTTTTACATTTTCGGAAGTTAGAAAATCTATTTAATTCGGCAGAGTTTCGGTGAAATCTTGGTACCCCATATACCGTTAGGTAAGCTGTTTTCTTTGGGTTCGTTCCTTCGTTGTGGAATTATTTCCAAAGGTAAAATTTTTTTTCCTCCACATAAATTTTAACAAATTACGACAATGTCCAGCGATGTTATTAGGAATAATTTGAATGAATGCATGTAAAGTATGATGAGTTTTCTGAAAAGATTTTTGCCTTGTTACCTGTGCTTGAAAAAAAAGCTGTTTTAGATTGTTGCATGAAAGAAGGTTTGATAGTCTCTTCATACGTTTGTCCGAAACGTATGGAATTGAGAGAAAGAACGGGCAAAAAAGTGAATGATGGTTTTGAATGGCTCTGTAGAAATCAGTCGAGTGTGAAAGAGGAGATGTTTCTAGAAGTGTAAGGAAAGGGTTTGAGTTCAGTACCATGGATATGAGTACCGTTTTGTTAGTTATGGGAAAATGGTTTGGAAGGTGCCTTCAGAAATATGCAGTCGGAGACCTGGGTGAGACATGGCTGTCGATTAGTATAACTTCTGTGAGGAAGTAGGTATACATGTTTTAATTAGAGATAGTTGTAAGATTTAGATTGTTGAGGTGTATGAACGTACATTTGGAAAGATGAACTATGCTAGAGGAAGACCTGTGAAAGGAAAAATGGATGTTTGGAGGTACTGAAAGAGAAATTCGAACAAATATTTTTAGAGTGGTTCCATGTCGAACGAAAGAATGTGTGTTGCCTTGTGCCACAATCATTTCGGACTGTTGGAATTCCTTCAATTGCTTGGAAGATGAAGGTTTTCAGCATTTGAAGGTTAACCAGAGTCTGTCATTTGTGTGTCCAGTAACAGGTGCGCATAATAATAGCATTGAGGGATCGTGGAACGGAATCAAACGTTTCCTTGGAAATACAACGAATCGCACCCAAGAAATGTTTCATTCGTTTCTGCATGAGTTGATGTGGCGAAGGAAAAATTTCGACTCTGTTGAGAACGAAGTCTTCAAACGCTTCTTAGCGGATGTGGCAAATGTTTTCCCCCCTTTGCCACAGGACCTAACGCCGGAGAATGTTCAGCCGGGTGAAATTATTTCCATTTTTAAATACATTATTTTGCTGCGATTTTCAGTTTCAAAACTTTAAAATGCTATTTTTTAATGATTTTCATTCCGCCATTTTGAATTTTCGCACTCCGGGTTGCTACTCCAAAAAACAACAACACTCAAAAACGCGCAAAATAGGCGAATTTTCAAAATTTAACGGAGAAGCGGCCGATTCAATAATTTCTCCACAAAATTTATTTTTACATGAGAGAGTTTGTTGGAAACTGCTATTTTTCTACATACCGTAAAATCCGGCGTATAATGCGCCCTTTTAACTCAAAATATAAGATTGAAATTTACGGATGCGCGTATAAAAATCATAGATTTTAAAATAAAAAAAAGAGATAAGCATAAAAAAATTACGAGTGCTACACGTATCGAAATATTGTTTATTTAAAATAAATTAAGTACCTTATGAAATTAAAGGGTTACAGAAGAATATTATTTTTTTCAAAAACCCGCGAAAATGCCTCGAATAATTGATTTCAAAATATAAGAGCATAGATTTCAGATTGTTCCGTAAAAAAGTGTTGCACGTCACACCGCGAATATAATAAAATTTAAAAATGCAGATTCAAAGTATTGGTGCAAGTTATACACCGTATATTTTACGGTAATATCTTAAATTTTTCCTTATTTATAGCGAAATGAGGAACTAGTTTGATATCACGGGGCATGGTGCCAAGTAGCGCTTGTTGCTGGAATGGAATCCAAGATGGTGGCCTAGCAGTAATTTAATGATACACAATAATTTTAAAGAATTGTTTGGAAATACATTGAAATGTATTTCAAATGAAGGATATAGGAAGTGATTGAGGATAACCAAAACCAATCAGTAAATAATGAATATCAATATAATATAGTAAAATGTAACATGTACTAATAATAGTATTATATGCACTATATAATAATCCTATAACATATAATTTAATAGTAATTATATATAATATTCATATAGTATGATTTAATAATAATTATTATATATTATAATCATATAATATAATAGTAATTATAAAAAAAGAATAATCACCGTATTGTAAGAAAATAAAAATAATGCATAAGAGAATACTCGTATTACATAATAATTATAAAGAAATAACATATTAATAATTATAAAGAAATAACAAAATAATAATTATAAATAAATAACATAATAATAATTATAAATAAATAACATAATAATAATTATAAATGAATAACATATTATGTAATAATATTTATAAATAAATATAAAAAAGCAATTATTACAAATAACGAATATTATATGATTGTATTTTTAAATTACATTATTAATAAAATAATAACATAATATATATTAAAATTAATAATGAACATCAATTACAAAGTACTGAAAACTTGCAATATTCTAAGAACTGCAAGTTCCTTCAAAAAATTTAATTGAACAAGAAACGTTCAAAAAAGCATTCTTAAAAAGTAAAATAAAGCGAAAATGAGCTATTTATAGCAACAATTAAAAGCACAAAACTCATTCGTTAAAAATACACTCTGTCGCAAAAAATATATGCACCCAGAAGAAATTGAGCTACATTCACGAAATTTGGTATGCATGTCGTGTATATGAAAATAAATAAATGATTAAAAATTCAGAACAAAATATCATTTTATTAAGCGGTTACAGCTTGCAAAAGGTTAAAAATCAGTAAGTAGTAAAGCCACCTCTGGCAGCTATACAAGCCGAAATTCGGCGTGGCATCGATTCAATTAGATCACTTATGACCCCCTGTGGAAGATCCTGCCATAGTCTTTGCATCTGCGCAGTTAATTCTCCTGTATCTCAGGACGGCTGCAGTTGCCTTCCCAGCGCGTCCAGACATGCTCTATTGGCGAAAGATCTGGTGACCTGGCAGGCCATGGTAGGACGTCATATCCTTGAAGACATTGTTGGGAGAGTCGTGCAGTATGTGGACGAGCATTATCCTGTTGATAAATGGCACCTGGGCGACTTGATAGCATGGGTAGCACAATCGGCGTTAAAATATCGTCCACGTATCTGCGAGCTGTCAAAGTGCCTTGAAGGACCACTAAAGATGATCGTGTGTCCCAAGAAATTGCTCCCCACACTGTCACACCTTGTGAAATTGCTGTATGCCGCTCGACAATAAATGCCGGATCGGACCGCTGGCCGGTGCGCCTCCAGACACGTGTGCGGTGGTCATCATCACTGAGACTGAATCGGGATTCATCACTGAAGATGACACGTCTCCAGTCTGTCACACTCCAAGTTGCCCGAGGTCGGCAAAAATCCAGTCGACACTGCCTATGATGTGGGGTCAGTGGTAAGCGTCTTAGCGGACGTCGGCTCCTCAAGCCAACTTCGGTCAGTCGTCTCCCTTATGGTTTCTCTTGATGGCACTGGATGTCTGGAAGGAGGTAAGTGGCGTTGAATCGATGCTAGCGACGTTGTTGGTGCCGAAGTGCCCACTCTTCTGATTGCACGATCCTCGCGATCATTTGTGTTCCTGGGACGTCCTGACCCTCCGCGACGGTACACTCTACCTTCTGTGATGCACTGTTGCCAACACCGAGCAACTACCATATCGCTCCGACCGAGGTGGCGGCCGATACGTCTATTCGACCAACCTGCTTCTCTGAGGCCTATTATACGGCCCCTATCAAAGTCCGTCAGCTGCTCGTACTGCCGCCGGTTACGTCTTAGAGGCATCCTAAGTCTCAATATCGTCTATCAAAGTCATCAGATTCGTTTGGATAGCCGTACGGCACTCGTACTCATGCTTTTAAACTCTCCCAGTTGCGCAACTAATATGCGCATAGCACACTAGCCTTGTCTCATTGGCTTCAGAAATTTTAATCATTTGCATATCTCTTACCAGACTACATTCTTGCCGAGTTTCGTGATTGTAGCTTGATTTCTTCTGGGTGCATATATTTTTGCGACAGAGTGTATATCCTAGTACTCATCCATGATATTAGAAATATCCGTAATTGAAAATAGAAATAAATGAAACAGAAGACTGAAATAATGGAGCAATTACACTGAAAATGGTTAAATTTTTAAAGAATTCAAATTAAAATCGTTTGAAATTAACAGGATTATCACACGAAAAAAACAATAAAAATTATTTCTAATATACGTTATCCCCATGGCAACCACATAGCCGGACGAAAAAAAATATTAAAGTAACCCTATCGCCCATCTTGGCAAACATAAACAACAATTTGGTGCGTGCCCCGTGATATCAAACTAACACCAAGATAAAACAAAGAATTATTACAAAGCAGGAAAGTTGGTATGAAAATACGTTATCACAGAAAAAGATAAGCATAGAATTAAAAGCAAAATTAATTGTTAAAATACACAGAAAATATTTTCATATGATATATGTAGTGTTCATATTTATAAATGTAAAATTTTCTAATTAAAAAAAATCTTTAAATAAGTACCTGATATTAAATAAAGATATTATAGGACTAATTAGATGGATATAATTAATTTTTTATTAAAAGCAATTTGTTCTAAATTTTATGTTTAGTCGTTATACAAAAAAATACGTATATATATTTAATGCATGCCTAAATTCAATACCTAAATTTAATATTATAATCTATTATTACTGTTCATATTATTATTATATGAGGGCGTCAAATTAACTTGGGTCTAGGGTGCCATTAAACCTAAATCCTTCACTGATAATTGATGATGGATTTCAATTGGCTTAAAAGGTTGGTTAGGGGTGTTAAATTTTGTCGAGGGGTGAAAATAAAAACAATTTTCAAACAGGAATAATTATTTTAAATTTAAATTCAATAATTCGAATATCTTTCACATTATTTACAAAGGATAATGGCTTCAAATAAGTACAAAATGTTTGAAATTTAATCATAATTTTTAAAATTATAAGCATATGAAAATAAGAAATAATTCTGTAATAAATACTAAGTAATTTTTTCGGTGCGCACGCTATTTTCTAAAATAGTAGCACCTCTGATGTATAAAACTATAGAATTATAAAATGCATTATACTCTTTAAACCCTACATCACTTAAGAATAATATATCTTTTATATTTCAAAATATTTGAACAATATTGAAATTTAAATAGAAAAAAATTGAAACTGTAATTTTTAAATTTTTTTAAAAGATATAATTTATTATTTAATTTATATAAAAATACTACAGTGTAATAAAGATATATTTAACTTTATAAACCACCTGATAGCAAGTAATTAAAGCTACTATTTTAGAAAATAGCATGTGCAACGCAAAGTAAAATTTAATTAATATTTCTTGTAGAAATGTTTCTTATTTTCGTATGCTTATAATTTATAAAATTATGATTATAATTTAAACATTTGATACTTTTCTGAAGCCCAATTTCTTTATAAATAATGTGTAAAAGATTCGAATTATTTAATTTAAATTTAAAAGAACTATACCTGTTTGAAAATTGTTGATATTTTCTGCCCTCTGGAGAAATTTAACACTCCTTTATATTCCTTGCGTTTAAAAAACTGGTTACAGAACGTACTTCATTTTCGGCATCTGAAACGTTCAATAACACGCAAAGAAACAACACAATTGGGCTCGAGACATCACTCCCCTCCTGATATTTGCTCCCATAATTAAATCCTTTCACTAAATGGGGTAATTTTTTTCATTCGAGTTTCATCTGAAAGAGACAGTGTAAGGGATATGTGAAATTACTTTAATTATATTAAATTCTGGCTGATTGTAATTGTTACTGTAAAGAAGTTTAATCGGGAAGAAACAACGAAATAAAGTCATCATTTTGTGCGCAATGTGCAATTTCATGCAACGGTCCAGATGTAATTGTAATTGTAAGAACTCTCAATTTTTCAAATAACCATGTATGTAACCATGTAAATTAAGTCTATGAAATTTACAAAAATTAACTTTAAGTTTGATTTATACCTTCTAATGCTTTTTTATTTATAGATAAAAACTTGGATAGATCTTTTGTGTGATGCAATTTGTTCAATAAAAAGATTTTAATTTACTTCTTGCCATTTCTCAAGCATGTCATTTGTGTAAAAATACGTTTTTCGTATGGAAAAGGTAATTGTAGAGATGATAGTCTTTCCTATTTTTTTATAGTGAAATCTGCCGATATTACCTAAAGTATTAGTCAAATCGGGAATTTCTTTTAGAACTTGTTTACATTTACTCAACTCTCTTCGCATTTTTTACACGATTTTGAAATAACACGGTGCACGAATGTAAGGATTTTTTGTTCTAACTCACGAATTCAAAAAAAAAAAAAAAAAAAAAAAAAAATGTGGTGATTTATGCTTTTAGATGAGGACGATTCGATTGAATGTATTACAGTTTATGATAACAAAGAAGTTGTTAATGGTGAAGTCGAAGATGAAGTTCAGCAATTAACCCTTAAAGTGCCACGGGCGCGTGTATACACGTCCTGCTGAGCTGATGCCTTTAGTGACCCGGACGAGTATACTCGTCCCTCCAAAGTAGGACTTTTGCATTGCGCTGCTCTGTTTAAAATTAGTCCCTTGGCTTTGGAACATTATAACATTACATTGACAGTGCTTCTGAAGAATTTATTTAGTTTGAAGAAAATGTGAGGTAGGAATTTGAAAGAGTATATTCCAGGAACGATAAAATTCATACCTAAGCAGTTTTGATTGTTTTTTCGTTTGAGAGCGCTCTTTTCTATTTTTCATTTGCAGTCATTGGCACTTACCGTGCGAAAAAGGAGCTTTTTCATTTTTTGTACGAATGCACTAAATGTGATGCTGGTTTTCGTGTTCAACCATGCTTCAGGACATATCACAGAACAGATAAAATAGAATTTATTTTTTTACTATATTGTTGAGTCTAGAGATCAAATTTTTCATTTTCATTTTATTATTTTCTCCTTTTTTTTCTTTTTTTGAAGTGAAAGTAAACTATTTTTAGGTGGAAAACACGCCTTTTTCTTTTCCCCAGTAATCCGCATAACTACGTGCGTCTGTGGCGGAGGTTTTAATTAAATAGGGCTTGAAATTAGGTACAAGTAGGGAATTTTCTCTCTTATGATCCCGACGTAGAGTGTGTATTAAAATTTCCCGTAACCGTAAGTTTTGTGTAGCAAAATGTCAAGAATTATATAAGTAACAGTGAGAAACCAAAAAGAAAAAAAAAGCCGCTATTAACTAATTTTGTTACAAAAGAGAGAGAGAGAGAGCTATAAACGAACGAAACTTTTCTTCATTTGAATCAAAACCATAAGTTTTGCTTACACATCGGACACATGTACTGATGATAATATTTTTGATCCAGTTCGCAATAAACGTGCATGCTTGTTATCAAGGAGCGATGAGTTAGTTGCTAGTTAGTAGTTTAATTCCTAATTTAAATTTGAATTTTTATATGTTGTATGTACTTATAGACTGAAATTTCACTATACACTCATTTTAATTTTTTGTGATAAAAATAAATTGCTTTTGGATATAACTATATTGATTGGAATAACGGATTTTATTATTCTTTTTTGCACGGTTTTTTGGGAAAATACTTAGTTTTTTCAGATGACATGGTTTTTTAAAGTTATGGAGTGCATCCCCAAGTTTATCACATGCCGCGCGTATTTTTTTGCACGGTTTTTTAAGAAACGTATCTATTGTGTAAAAAAAAAAAATTAGGTGTACATACATGCACAAAAGTTAGAGGTTTGTCCATATACCATTGTTAAGACCATACTCTAAAGTTTGAAATATCTTAATTTCGGAAGAATGGAAAGTGTTTTAGTGTAGTATTTTTTCGATTGAGTGTTTTCGTGTCCATATTTGCCAAATTTATCGTCCCCCCACATGTGTGTATGTGCGCTCTACTCGACAGAGAACATAAAGCACCAGATGTGATGAGCAAAACATTCGAATCACAGGATGAACGCAGCTATGCACAGGAAAGTGCAGCTGACCTGCAGTCGCCACTTTTAAACATTTATCCACAAATCTGTTCCACACGATAAAGAGCAGAAGCAATAATTTTATGTTGGAAAGCTTTTGTGCTAAATTAGAGAAAAATACATGTAATGACCAGTGGCGTAGCTACCAATGGGCTAAGCGATGCCGTGCACCAGGGCCCTGGAGCTGAGAGGAGCCCTAAGGCCCTGACCCCCACGCAGACCGAACTTGCGATAATTTCTCCCACATTTAAGATATAAATTGAAAATTTTCTAACATAACTGTAATAAGGATAACTCCGTTGAAAGTAATTTCAAACTTGTAGGGAATTTTTTCCTTTAATTGTAAAGAGTTCCGAACTGTATTTATTGAAAAAGTTAATATTATTTTTCAATTTTTTCATTTTTCTAACTGTTACTTGAAGAAAAAACCCTTCAGGTTCCATGAAAAATTTACCATATATCTTAAAATACCGACACATAAAGTTATTTCTTCTCGGTCATTTTATTTTTAATAACATTAGGATTCATAAGCTATTTTTCTGTTTCAGTATTTCGCAATCTACTCGTACCTGCGATAGATGGATGTAATTTGTTGGACACCTCTCCTCTGTTCTTTCGCAGATGTGTGTTTTTTAAAACAATTCATATAATTTTGTATTATTTTCTTGTTCATGCATGTTTTTTTGTATCATTTCCTGTCTATTACGTGTCCTATGAAACCTTCTCTCAAGAAAACTCATCCCCATCCATAGAAGTAGCTTTGCTTTCCTGTGTTCTGAAAAACGCGAGAAAGCGCTGATGTTGAAGTAGTTTTGCACATTTAAAATACCGATATGTTTTGGCTCGATAAAGCCCAATCAAGATAGGAGCCTCGTTTTTCTTTCCTTGCACCAGGACCTTTGGATACCTATCTACGTCACTGGCAATGTCATCTTAATAATGTACTTTGAGCAATCATTTCTAAATCAATTCAGATGACTCAATGATTTTTACAACAATTATACAATAGACTACATTACATTTTTTAGGAATAATGCGTTTGTGGAATGGTTTTAAAAGCCAATATAATTTAAACACCATTAGGCAGAAAATAACTGTTCAACAGTAAAAGTCGTTCTGCCATCTAGGGCTGAAATGGAAAACTAAGCATGGATTCTTGTGGCTAATATTTAGATGATCTCACCCTCTTGATCAAGAGGGCTTTTATACAATAAATTCATTCGACCCTCAAAAATTGAACTAAAAAAATAATAACGTAAGTATTAGAACAAAGAAGTACGGAAATGTGAAAAACCTCTTCTTCTCTAACTACGGTTCGAATTTCATGAGATGCATTTTTATCAGTTTTTAACTAATGAAAAAGTGTATTAAATAAAAACAATAATATGAAATAAAGAAATTGATTTATGCTTCTTTTCCCATTCAGATGTAGCGCAACCTGCATTGGCCGTTTCATCTGGTATTTCATTCTTTCCTCTTCTTTCACTGTGGCATAAATCATCCTTGTAATTAATTCATGTTTTAAGCAAGATTTTGAAAATAGTTTTTAAGTGTGTTCAATTGAATGAATAAGCAAAAAACAGTCTTCCTTCCCTTTTCAAGGTCAAGTTCCGTCTGCAATGAGTTTAATTAAAGGTAAATAGAAACTTTTTTTTTCTTGAAAAAAAATACAAAGTCAGAAAGATATCCACGCAAAACAAAATTGTTTAAAGAAATGCTATTTACGTAGTTTGAATGAAAAACTTTTACTTAAGAAGATTAATTCAAATTGTTATATGCAAATTATTTAGTTCCATTGATCGTAATTGAAAGAGAAATCTTAGTACACGGCAGTATCGTAAAACTTTTTTCATTACTAAAATAATCAAGAGAGAACTTAATTTGTATGTTTCTAAAGGCCCTATCACATACGCATATTGGGAGCAACTGTTTAGGAAATTTTTTCACTCAACTAAGAGTGAAGGGTTGCTGTAAGCAAAACGACTGGCTGTGACGTCAGCCGCGCTCTATCTCCACATTGAAAAATTACTAGCAGATTTTTCTACTTCGGAAAACAAACATCCAATATTATTTCTTTTATTTCGCTCGCGCTTTTGTTTATGGACATAAACAGAATTGGAGCATCATTCTGTTTTAAATATTATACGCTGTTGCAATAGTATACACCATTAAAATATTATGCACCATATATGATGTGTTTGATGAAACTGAAGCTGCTATCTTTATCGCCATCTTGTTTATGACGTAAGATGCCAAAGAACCCATTTGTTGGAATTTCAAGCAACTTTTACTTGGAACAACTTTTTCTGCTCACTGGGAAAAAGGTATTCTGAGCAGTTGCTATGGCTACGAAATTGTTTGGAATTGGTTGGAAAATAGTTCCAAACATATACGTGTGATAAGACCATCAGACTTCTCTACGTAGTCCACATCAAGGGTTGTACAGCTCTTATAAACACTCTGGGGTTGATATTGTAAAAAAAAGCATATTGCGTCATTTTTCCACCTCTCGAATAAAGACTCCATAATGTTGTTTTTTTAGTTACCTTGGAGAGCAATGGGAAGAATAGGGTTGATGTGACAAAAACTAACATAGCTTTCAGTCAACTATAGTTCCTCAGTCGTGTATCAATTGTTGAATGAGCAGGTGCATTGTGGCAAAACACCTTTGCTCATCATACCGTGCATTTCCTTGAAGGATGAGTTTCGTAATTCGCACAACATTATGCACATTAATGGCCAGTATCCCTCCCGCTGAATATCCCGTGATTTCCACGGGCAACGTATATGTAGCAAAATTTGCGCAACCCCCTGATTTCCACGGTTATGTATTTTTCTGGCTATTTAGCTGAACAACCCTTGCTGCTCCTGTTTGTGCTTTCATTTATGTTCATATTTTGATGTTCTAAAAAATTCTATAATTTAAAATTAAGATTATTTTACAAGTTTTTTTTTGTATATTTTAACATTGAATAGTAAATTAAATATGTAGATTTAAAATATGTACTAAAACCATGTGGAGTTTTTGAACCTACATTGGTACAATAACTACGTAGCGAGAGGGTTACTATTAGTCTGTACCTTCTGCACGTAGTCTGTTAAGATGGCTTCACTAAAATTATAAAAAGGGGCCTCGAGAGTTACTCTTCTTTTGACTGTGATATGACGCTGCCTGTGTCTTGCGTCAGGGCCACCTATTGATTCCTCTACAGTAGCGAACTTTTCCAACTCACGCAACCCTTAGAGTTATAAGCTGTTTGGAGGTGGGGGGTGTCTTAAAAGAATAAATCTTAAAATAATATTAAAGGGAGACCGGCACTTATATATATATATATATATATATATATATATATATATATAAATTTTCGAAAAATTATCGATTTTTAATCCTTTATTTTTTCTGAAAGTTCAAAAACTTTTGTTTAAAATGATATATGATATGAGGAGATACGATAATTAGAAGTATTTTTTTAATAAAGCTTTTTACTCCTTGAGACGCGCATCAAATGAGCTCTGCTAGGAGCATTTGTGTTTTCGCCCCTATATTATTCTGATGAGCGCGAATTCATAGGATGTTTAGGTGGAAAAATTAGAGTGTATTGGGCTTATCCAAAAGTGTTGGGTACACGTCATTTGGATCATAAAAGCGAAAAAGAGAAAGAGAATAAGTGATGCAAAAAGCCTAAGAGGTCGTAACCGACTCACCAATATTTTAATATGAAAAATTCAAAGATATCATAGTATGGCTATTAGAAATAATATGAATGATCTGCACAGCATGAAAATTGCTATTTGGGCTGTTTATTTTCATCTTCTGTCTTCAAACGAGAGCCCTGAACATGGACTGCTTCCTGCGATTATAAATACCTGGTGTACGTTTCAAAAGATAGAAGCTGAATGCAGGAAAATGCACTTTGATCATAAACACACACACCGTAATGGATTATATGAAACCAATTTTTAGAGATCTAGGTGATCCTACGCTATTAAAAATGTTTACATGGAAAGACCTAGAACCCAAATGTGTCAGTTAATAACACCATATATTCAGTGATTCCAAGATCTACCTTTGTGGAAATAAAAATTCTTAAATTAGGCATAAATATGGCTATTGCACGGTTCAATATGAGTCATGTAGCAAAATGAATGATATTTAAACATTGTCGTATTTAATCAAGTTTAACTGTTTGCCTTGCTTCAAAAAACTAGATACACATAGGATTCGTGTAGCCCAACGAAAGCATCTTGAGATCCCAAAAAAGGCAAAATTGTTAAAAATAATTAAACAAATAAAATTTGATGAGTCTTTTGTATAAAAAAAGAGTAAAAACAATTCTTCATATACTTTTTGAAAGTGCTTAAAAAGTAAATGCTCAAAAAATTACAAATTTTTACTTTAAAGCTTGTTTTCTCAAAATGAAATATTTTTCACTTTATGTACCTTTTTCTCAAAAACTACTTGTTATATAATCCTTAAATTTTCAGTTAGCTGACTCTTTTAGCATGTTTACACATTTTAACGGAGGGAGTTAGATATATCTAGCAAACTATTTTAGATGTGACTTTTTAAAACTAAATGTTAGGGAAAAAATGGACAAATTTAAAAACACTCGTAATTCATCTAATTTTTAACAAAATGACGAAATCCTACGTTAGAGTTTATTGATAGTACACATAGCCTACTGTAAAAGTTTTATTTATGAGAAGAAAGTAGTTTCCGAGAAAAAGATACATAAATGTTCGCATTTTTATATGAGCTCCTATGGTTGCCTTTTACCCCATCCATGAACCCATTGTTTTTCATGCTGCCTCGATCGTCGCGCAGTCTAAAAAAGGATCGCGCTCCTAACTTAGGTAGAGGGCCAGGTCCAAAACATTTATTACAGTCTCCGAAGCCTCTAAGCTCATTGAAGCTACTCCAGTACAATAGAGAAATGGTATCACTTCTACTACTGCCAGATTCAAATTAGATCAAGTGTTGGAACTGGCTGAGAATTATGGTGTGAAAATTATTGTTTTGCAAGAATCAAAGTTGAACAGTGATACTCATCTCAAGGTTAAGAGCTATGGTAGCTATGGGACAAATAGACAAAATAAGAGAGGTGGAGGCTTAATTTTCTTTATCAGAGACATAAAATATCTAGGTATAAATGTTAGTAGCAATATCATTGGTAACTCTAATCTCGAGATTCAAGGTATCAGGATAAATTGGAGAAGCAAATACCTTAATATACTTAATATGTATCATCCTCCTGACCTCAATAAACTACCTATTGGCCTGCAAAATCTCTTCTTGCCAAGTACTAATTGTCTGGGTGATCTTAATGCCGAACACTTTATGTGGGGCTCCTCTGGCATTAATTCTAGAGGAGTCGATATGCTGATCATGGCCGATGATAAGGGTTTTGTGTTTCTTAAGGATGGATCTCCCACTCATTACTCACATAGCTGCAATTCTAAGGAGTCTCTGGATGTACCATAGTTAGCCCTGATCTGAGCCCCGCATGTAACTGGAAAGTACATGAGAATATAGGAGGGGCATAGTAAGGGATCACCTTCTAATCCTATTTGAACTGAATAAGAAGCAAACTACTTATGATATCAGTAATAGGAACTTTAAACCTGCCGATTGGCAAGCCCACACTGATTGAGCTGAAAAACTGATATGTGCTGAACCCGTCATTGATAATCTAGAGGCTGACTGTGGTTGTCTTTTAAGCGAACCATTTACTGTGCTGCTGGCCAATTTCATTCCTAGAGGCAAATTTAGAAGAATGGGTCTTACTTAACTAGTAAAATGCCAGTTCTCTCTCTCTCTCTCTCTCTCCAACCATTAATTGCAGAGAGAAGACAAATACTAAAGTATCTGGATTCTGACCATAGTGACACCAATAGAATCAAACTAAACAGAGTGAATGCACAATTAAAAAAGATGTGTGCGCAGATCAAGAGAGACAGGTGGAATGAACTCTGCTCTAGTCTGGATTCAAGATCATCCAACAGTAAATTGTGGAAGCTGGTGAAGGGCATTAGTAAAAAATAGCCCCAATTTAAAAAGTGCAAGACTATTCAACCTACAGATGGATTCTTGGCTCAGAATGATGAACAGGCAGCTAATATTTTAAGGGAACCCTACCAATTAATAAGTAGTCTAAACTTTACTGACAACGACAAATATGCGAAGACTGTGGTGAGTAATGTTGTTCATGGCTGTCGCAGTTATCCTCATGAGGGTTCCGTTTTTTTCAGCAGAGCCTTCTCAGCTCAAGAGCTTGATGCTGCGTTTGAATTTACATACCTCACCTGGGCCTGATGGTATTCACGGTAAAATGATAAGTCATTCGGGCCCACAAGGAAAACAGAGACTTTAAGACCTCTTAACGACTCTTGGGGGCTGGGTCGCCTTCCTCGAGATTGGATAAAAGTGATTGTGGTACATATTAAAAAACCTGGCAAGGACATCGCTTCTGCTGGAAGTTTTAGACCAATTTCTTTGACTTTCACAACATGTAAAATTATGGAAAAAATGACTTTAAAGAGACATGCGTTTTATTTAAATTTCTACAACATTTTGCCGAAGGAGCAATATGATTTTAGAGAGGGCCACATCACAATTGACCAGGTGCTTTATTTTAGCCGAAGTGAGAGACGCTCAAACAAGAAACCAACAAACCATACTATAGCCGCCTTTCTTGACCTTTCTAATGCCTTTGATAGGGTTTGGACTCAAAAGCTGATTACTAAATTGTATGTTAAGTTCGGTATACGTGGTAGAGCGCTGCCCTGGATTTAATTTTTTAGAGATAGGCACATTAGGGTGAGATTCAATGGTTCGACCTCTAATGATTTTAAAATAAGCCAAGGTGTTCAGCAGGGCTCGGTTTTGAGCCCTACCTTATTCACACTTTTTCTTGCAGGAATTGAAAAGTCATTCCTAATGACTGTGAAATTGGAATTTTCGCAGATGATATTGTCCTCTGGAGTTCTGGTTTTGACATTGAAAAAGTAGAGGAGAGTGTGAATCTGGCTGACATGCGGATCTTTGCTGTAAACCGCAAATTAAATTTTAGTCCATCAAAGTCCACTTAGGATTTCTTCACAACTAATAGGGAACTACACAATTTTAGACCAAGAATCCTGTTGAACAGTCAGCCCCTAGAAATAGAGAAACACCCAAGGTATTTGGGCTTCATATTGGAACCTGAGATTTTGAGTAATAGACATTTGGAACACCTTGCATTGAGAGCAAGGAAAAGCATTAAAATCCTAAAGTACATCTCCGGCTGTTATTGGGGTGCTGATGCTGGTACTCTCAGAAGCACTTACGTTTCCCTCCTTCGTCCCATTTTGGAATATGACTTACCCATCTTCTGTTGCTCCTCTTATTAAAACTTGCAAAAACTTGAACGTGTTAAACTCAGTGCTGAAAGGATTATAACAGGCATTCACAATTCTTGCCCAAAAGATATTGTGCTCTTGATATTGTCCTGCAGCCATTAAGTCTTATGAGAAATGCATGTTTAGTGAAGTACTACATCAAGCTCTCCGGTTTCCGCTTTCAGAATCATATATCGACATTTCTAAGGTCATGGAGCAGTCACCACAGGTTCAAACGAGGCAGTCCCTTTGGACGCGTTGTATCTCGCTACCTTGTTGCTAGTTCTATAGAACACATCACAGCTTATCCCAGATTATTGACCCTTCTGAGGGTCTTGATGGAGTTTACTTTCATATTGACCTCTCTATCCAAGTTAGCAAACAAAATGAATTGCCGTGCTACCTGAAACAGTTAGCTCTTGAAAGAATTAATAATGTCCTCAAGGACGCTGTTCATATGTACACGGACGGCAATAAACTTGGTTGTGACTGTTCTGGCAGTGGCATCTATATTAGTTTTCGGGACCAGGAAATTAAAATCCAGAGAAAAAATCCGGACTCTTGCTTGGTATTTCGTTCCGAGCTTGTTGCAATTCTTGAGGGACTGAACTCCATTGAGTCGCTTTCACAGCGATACGATATCTGGATTTTTTCGGACAGTAGAAGTGCCATGCAGCACTTGGACAATTGGCATAACGTGAGGGGTCGTACCAGTACAGACATCCTCAAGATACTTAAACGACTTTCCTTTTCTCGTCAGATCCACTTCCAGTGGATCCCGTTCTATGTCAACATTACTGAGAACGAAATTGTGGACAGCTTAGCCAGGGCTGATGCTGGCGAAACTACAACGCCTGCCCCTCCTCTTACTTATTTTGAACTTTTTCAAAGTATAAAACAAAGAATATGGCCATTTGCATGATCCCATCGGTACACCCATGGTATCAGACAAATGGCCTGGCGGCTCCTTGGTTCGAGACGAGATCAAACTGCGCTTACTCGTTTCCTTAGTGGTCATCTGATGTCATTGACTTTTGTCGATGGCATTAAACACTTTGAAATTTGTACTAAGTGTTCTTCTGCTTAGGCCTCCCCTGGCCACATTTTATCTTGTTTGGGGCTTACCAGGGAGGACTTGGCCCAAGATCTCCGATTGGTTTTGGTTTTCTTCATGGTGAATGGACTCATGGACCTGATCTAGCTCTGCTGATCTCGGGGATGAGAACCAACAACAAGAAGAGAACACTGCATGTTTTAAAATTTTTTTAACATAATATTAATGCAATTTACAAAATTAACAGCATTTAAGTAACAGTGGTCACTAACTCTGCTTTATATTTAGTAAATGGGATGTGTCTGCATTTTTTCAAAAACTGTCCAACTCTAAGGGCATCACACGTGTTCATATTTGGAGCAATTTTTCTTCCAAGTAACCCTTTTGATTAGTTTCTATCCTCTTACCCATAGCAACGGCTTTGAACAACTTTTGTCTAGTGAGCTTGAAAATTTGCTCGAAATTCCAGCCCATGGTGTTATTTGTCTCCTCGCGTCATAAACAAGATGGCAGCCTCGGCTTTGCTAAACGCATCAGAGATGGCAAATAATATTTTAAACATTTTTCCATTTCTTTTTACATCCTTTAGCAAAAGCGCAAGCGGAGTAAGAGAAATAATATTGAATGTGAAGATAAAACACTGCCAACGTGAGAGCATGTGGTTTTGTTTACGGCACCCCCCCTCCTCACAGCTACTCAAAAAATTTGTATAACGGTTGTTCAAAAAAGTCTCAAGTTGTTCAAGACATGCGTGTGGTTAGGTCTTCAGGTCAAAGCAACAATGCTTTTCATATTTTGATTTGAATTTGTTTCATTTTGTTTTTGTTGCCACATGCATTGAAAATTATTTTTGCTTAAATACAATGTTCAGAATGTCAATAAAATTTTTAAAACTCTGTGATCAACTTCTGCGCATTCTTCAAGAATTTGCAACCTACAATTTAAGATCTGCTCCTGTTTAAATTTAGCTTTTAACATCGTTACGTTGTTTCTTCGTCATCGGAAAGGCTGCTGATTTTTCCCCTCCTCTCTCGTGCTGGTATCTTTGACATGTTCACTTGGTCAATTGTTCACGATCATTAGGACCCTCTTTATAACCGAGTTTTTTAAGTCTCTCGTCTCTCTACCACTATCCTATAGAGTGAATGCTCGTGGGGCATTCTGTAGAAGGTCGTTTGCCCCTTATGTAAACGATTTTGATAGTTAATTTATCTACAAATGTCGTATTTTTTGTGCAAATTTGGTTTTCTCTGATAGCCATGTTTCTAGACCAGGGGTCGGCAACCTACGGCCCGCGTGCCACATGTGGAACGTGGTACAATTCTCAGTGTCACTTTGCACTACTGTACAAACTTGTCAATTTTTGAATGGATGGAAGTTGATAAATTTGTAATGGGCCTTACTTGACAAACATTTTAAGAATTATGAACATTTACGAAATTATCAAGAAATCTTAAAGATAATGCTAAAGGTAAATTTACAGCTATTTTGTAAATTATTGAGATTGATTGCTGGGAAGATTTAATTGTTTGAAGAGAGAAAATTACATGTACTTTGCTTTCCGCTAGAGGTTCTATATATATAATTCTTTCCTCTCACTATCCCTGATTTTGCGATATGAAAGCAGGGTGGTGAAGCATGATGTTCGCATTAAAATTTTTATTTAACTGTGCTGAATGTAAATACTTATATTTTACGTACTATTACTTATTTTAATATATATATGTTCAAAAATACATAATATATATACAATTTTAATTTTTAAAAAAACTTTTGTTAAAAAAATAGTTATATTGTATTTTGTTTATTTTTATGTTAAGAAATATCTTTAAATGATGTAAAATTAATATGCAGGGTGTCTGGGCTAAAAGTATCCAAAAGTAATGGCTTATTTTTACGGAACTACCCATTAGAATGTAATAAACTGTTCATCCGTGGATTCGAAAACGTTCTGAGATTTTTTGGGTCGATCGGCCGCATGTGCGTGCATTATTTGGCAATTTGACACGATAAACTTTTTTACGCTGACTTCATTAGTAAAAATGTGGACGCGGCAGTAAAATGAGTAGTGCATTTTTTGATGAATGAAATTTAAATCAGTCATGCGTGTACAGTGACATGTTCGAACAGAATGGAATGTCGTTACTGGCTTGCCTAATACACTTATCAGGACTCTTACAAAATGAACCTCGCAAACAATCAACAGTGTCTTCTATCACGAAATCTTAAGGATACTTATACCAATTTGAGATACCAAAGTTACCATCTCCTTTAAAGTTCTTTCACATTGGTGGATAGATTCTGATGTCATAAGGTCGACATTCCATGCTGTTCGAACACGTCGCTGTACAATCGTATCTGATTTAAATTCCGTTAACCAAAGGGCACAATTCTCCTTTTACTGTCGCCTCCACATTTTTACTAATGAAGTCAGCATAAAAAGTTTATCGTGTGAAATTGCCTAATAGTGCGTGCACGTGCGGCCGATCGGGCTAGACCCAAAATAATTTCGAAGAGTTTTCCAATCCACGGATGAACAGCCTCTTGCATTCTGATGGGTAGTTCTATAATAATATGCCATTGCTTTTAAATCATTTTAGCCTGGATGCCCTGTATCATAAAATTGCCCATCCAGATTACTGACCTCTAACTCATCGCGGATTACTACAGGTTTCAAAAATATGTGTCAAGCTGAATCCTATTGGCAGATTACTATGGCACGCCACAGGTTGCCGACTCCTGTTCTAAGCAATAGCTCTAGTACAAACTTTCCATGAAATTAAACTTTTTCTTTGTAAGGGCATGCCAATTTTACTCCATCCCTCTTGAACTGTTTCCCAAGGAAATTTTTTCTACACTGACGAAGCACTTAACGGTCATTCCCGCCCGTTGAGCAATCGAAAACTTATATTATTTTATTACAGTCCCTTAAATCTGCCCCTACCTCATCGAGTGTTTCAATAAATTTCCATTTTTCAGCAGCAAGGTACTTTTTCATACAATTTGCAACGATTTTTTCAACAATATATTTTGGCAAAAGCAGGTGAACTTTAGGTTTAAATACCTTTTTTCTTTTAATTTTTAAGAATAATCTTGATTAGAGTGCCGAAAGACATTCCCAGGTTCGAGGAAATGGACTTCTGAGTGGACAGATTTTCTTTTAGAATCAGAGACTTCACTTTCTTCTTAGTTACTTGCGTTCGAACACTTAGAATGAGAAATCGTGGTCATGTTTCCATTTTTACTTTCAGCTTGGCGATTTCTTCCCCTTTAAAATTTAATATATTATAAATACCTTCCTTCGAAATGCAATAATCGTGACTTTTACACCGCTTTCTAGTTCGTAGACACGAATATTTCTCCTTTGAAAGCGCAATTCAAGTCATCTATCCATTTTATAGAAGCCATTTTCAAAATAAATCTCTTATTTTACATTCCAATTAAAAGAAAATACATTAACGGACGATTATTCTGAAATTACCAAAGTTTTATCTCAAAACGCAAACGAGGAAATAAATTACAAATTTTTTTCCATGAAGTGCGAATGACCTACTGTAATTCTTGCAGACAATTTGAAGACTTCTTTTCCTTTTCACAATAGTACTATACTGTTCGAATTAATTGGGACAAACGGTAAGAGAAAACGACTTTTTCTAAAACCTTAACTTTTAATCATTGCATACCTTAAGTAAACATAAAATCATCTATAATAGTATGAAATATGTTGCAGAACTGACCCATTTAATTCGTCTTGTTTTTGACTTCACTAGTGCAGTTTAACTTCATCATCGTGGAACCCCACTTGTATAGTACTTTCTATCATTGGTTCTGTTGTCAGGCAATTCATCTTAGCTAAAGGATTCTTGAGAATATGTCATAAATTCTCTAGAGTATTTAGGTCTGGCGAATTATGAGTCCAATTAAGCCCTTTTATTTTACTTTCCCGCATAAAAAACCGGACCCATTTCGAATTGTAACGAGAAGCCAAGTCACGTTGCAATGTTTACATAAATGCAACAATTATATTGCTTAATATTTCTTTGAAATTGACAGAATTCATCATGACTTTAAGAGGAACTAAGTTTCTAGAGCCGTTTGTTGTGAAAAAAAAACCCCAAACATTTATTTAGAAGGGTGTTTTACAGTATGTTGGGTATGATCTGGCAGCAGAGTTTTATCTTCACTTCGTTTAACTGCACCTAATTTGCATCCCTGCACACATAAATGTGCTTCATCTCTAAAACTCACCTCCTTCTAATCATTGACAGTCCAGGATAGAAATTATTTGGCCCATACTAAACGTTTTTTCACCTTCTTCTGAACTGGAAATTGCTTTTTCCTTTGTCTTGTTGTCTTACGGCTCACTTCCAGAAGCCTTTTCCGTGTGGCTTAGGACCTCATCTGAACAACAAAATCCAATTAACCCTCCCAAGGTCTAATTATCTCTCTTGGACTTATTTTGCTAATTCTTATTAGAATTTTAGCAGTTCTTAGAATAGTTTTCCGTTCGAGTCTTTTCTTTTTGGAGACGATGTTCGGGAATCTAGAAATATTCTTAAAATCCCTGAAACACTTGAGTTCCGTACACCGATTACCGTCTCGCACAGTCATAGAAATGTGTTCATAAAGAATTATTTTAGAACACTTCCTTTGAGTAACATCCATCTCAGAACAAGTCAAAGGAATACGAATGACAAGGAACGCAAACTTTCAGCTGCCACACTGAAGGGCTCACAACTGGACAATGGATACACCAAAGCCAGTCAAAGTCGATCTCTTTCATTACCTCTAGGCCCTGGGGTGGGCATTACGACGATCGCGATCTACCGGTGGACCTTTTAGACAATTTGAGGGGGA
Organism: Trichonephila clavipes; assembly: GCA_019973935.1. Lineage (NCBI taxonomy): Eukaryota > Metazoa > Arthropoda > Arachnida > Araneae > Nephilidae > Trichonephila > Trichonephila clavipes. Next base: position 608,287 of record BMAU01021387.1, on the reverse strand, counting down.
CCGCTTGAAGATTAGCAGTTCATAATTATATACGGAAATATTCAAGATTAGCTGACAGTACGCAGACTACTCTTCTGCTGATTATAATAACGAGAACTAACTTTAGATGAAAATGTTTTATTTTTTAATGTATTTTTAATTGTTTGATAATGAATGAATGCATCATTAGTTATTATATTTGTGGCAATTATTATTATGTTTGTGTATTTTGCGTTTTGCTTTAAACGTGGTTTAAAAAAAAAGAGGGTTTCTTTTTTTTAAAATTTTATTTACGTAGGTAAGTACATATTCCATATTTATTATTAAGTTTTAATAAATATTGCTGACATTTTCCTTCCCTCACCACACCTACGACACTGGGTATTGGGCGCATTCGTGAATTTTTCAGAGGGGGTTCAGGGTCGAACGTCTAACATTCTCATATCCTCCCCAATACGCAGCCAAACATTTTTTTTTATTTGTAGATTGTGGGTAACAAAGAACAGCAAAAATAATTTATTGAGCAAATAATATAAGCATTAATTAATAGAAAAGTATCAATAACATACACCTAATTAAATTTTATGTACTATATACATGGGATTATAATCAATAGGGAAAAAATAATGAATTATGGAGGAGGGTTCGGACCCGTGGAGCCCCCTCCCCTTTGTGTGTGCCACAGGTACTGAAGTCGGAAAAGTCTGCCCACGCCTGCTCTATACAGATGTAACCGATTTGATGGGGTTCGGAACATCACTCATAAACAACTCAGACAAGAAAAACAATTGCTTGCTCCAATTAATTCGAACAGCTTAGTATTATATAACAGGATATTAATTTATTTTGTCTCTTCAAGGTATCCGACTACGTTCGGAACCGTGATTTTGCAAAAGCGTATAAATGGATAATATTTATGATATTTAGTGTCACTTAGATTAGAAAATGTATATAAAATTGATTTAAGACAAGTATTACAATAAAAAATTATTTAAGTACAATATTTAGACAAAAAATTAACATAGAACGGCCAATTTTCAAAATATATTCCTTTTGTGAAAAATGCTTCTATTGTAATAATATTTTGCCTGTATATAGCTCAGACCTCTGTACAGAGGCTCAACTAAAATTTTTGAAATATATAACTTAGAAGTGGGTTTATCCATGTTTTACTACAACAGAAAGGAGAAATTCTAAGATAAAAACGCCGATCATTATTTCAATGGATGGTAACTCTGAAAATAATGTGAATTTTTCAAAAAAAAATAGTTCAAACTCTCTGGAAAGAAGTCTTAACTTTATATAAGCAAACTGTTATTATTTTAGAAGCATTTTTTTATAAAAGGAGAACATTTTGAAAAAAAGTTATTCTAAGTTAACTTTTTGCCCAATAATTACATAGTTTTTTTTTATCAAAAAACAATTTTATGCATGTATTCTAATCTAAGTGACACTAAATATCATGAAAATTATCAATTTATATGCTTTTTTAAAATCACGCTTCCGAACGTAGTCGGATACCTTAATATTTCAAACGAAGGAACTCTGAAAGCCTACATCGTATCTTGCGAACTACACTCATGTCCATAAATTAAGAACAATGAAGTTCAGGCAAAGAAAGAGACAGAAGCAAAACATATTTGACTTATTTGTAAAGTCTATTTATTAAACAAAAGGTAAAGAGCAAAAAAGATGAAATATATTTGACAGAATTAACAAAAATTGCCATTTTTACTCCCTGCGATTTTTACTCCCGCAAATTTCAAAAAAGAACCTATTTAGAAAAGACAGTATAACATGGTTAGTATGATGGTTAATACGGAGTATGTCTCCCGGACGATGCAATACAGGCCTTACAACGCCTAGGCATGCTGAGTATCAAATTATCAATCTGATCTTGGGGAATATTACACCACTCATAAAGCAATGCCCTCCGAAATTCCGGTAGACAGGTGGGAGGTGGTTGACGGGCTGCAATTCGACGGCCAAGCATATACCACACATGCTATATTGTATTCAAGTCCGGTGAGTAATCTGGCCAATCCATACGGGTGATATCGTCCAATTGAAGGCATTCGTCTACAATTTTTGTACGGTGCGGACGGGCGTTGTCATCCATAAAAAGAAATTATGCACCCATGGTGCCCCGAAACAAACGTACATGTTGTTCCAGAATGACATCCCAATAGATGTGGCCTGTCATCGTTACACTCTGAACATGCAGGTCAGTTCTTGAACCAAGAATAATTCCTCTCTAAACGAGCCATTCTGCACCACCGTAACGGTGTCGTTCAATGGTGTTCTCTTGGTGGTAACGGGTACCTGAAGCTCTCCATATTAAAGTCCGGTGGGAAACAGACTGCAAACTAAACCTGGACTCGTCGGAAAACATCACACAAGACCACTGTTGTGGTGTCCACAATGCATGGTCTCTACTCCAGGTTAATCGCATGCGACAGTGAGTTGCGGTAAGTGGAACACATCTGACAGGCCTACGAGCATATAGACAAATGTGCCCTAAGCGTCGGTACACGGTCTGCCTAGAAACTGTCGTACCGGTAGCTGAAAAGAGCTGACAAGACAGTTCTGATGCTGAGCTCTGTCGGTTTCTTTTGGCAGTAAATGCCAAATACCGGTCCTCATTCGGCGTTGTAACTCAGGGGCGATCTGTGCTGTAACATCTACTCACATTACCATCATCTTGGAATCGTTTCCAAAGCCTAGAGATGGCACTCTGTGTGATTCCAAGTTCCTCGGATATTTCCAGCAGGGTACGTCCACGTTCCAGGCGTCCAATAATACTACCACGTAAAATATCATCCAAATGCTTCCTTTGTGTCATAAGTATGCGGTTATTTCACTGAAAGGCTCTTAAAGCGCTTGTGAACAATTTTACTTCTTTGCCACCATTCCTTATAAACCCCTCTCTTACACTCTCGTCATTGTGACGTACTATCCACGCCATCTAGTGGTTTCCTGTAATTTGCATATTCTTCTTCAAGATGTGTGTGATAATTTTACAGGTGAAATTTTTATTTTAGAGTTCAATATTTCTGTGTGATTCTGAGTTATCTTTAATTTATGGACATGAGTGTACTTTAAGTCTCCTGAAACGAAATAAATCCACATTTTTATATATTTTAATTTGAATATTATATACATAAGGAATTATTTCATATGTAAAATAAATTTTATGCATATATTTCAGTAATTCTTAAAACTCTACGATCCCTCTTGTATTTACTTTTTAAATATAGAAAATGGTTTGTAAAAGGATGATTTTTTTTTAACTAAAAAATAAGTACATAAGCATGTGTTCTTTGTTCTTTTATGGATGATTTTTATAGTGTTAATATTGATTTCTCCTGGTATCAAAATTTATTTTACAATAAAGAGAATTGCATTAGTAAAAATTAATTTAACATGAAATAATTAGCTTTTGTTCCATGCGATGTAATGAAATGAACATAAAATTGAAGCTTTTTTGAATTTCATTGCTTGTTTTATTTGTTTTGCAGATTATTCCGATTATGGTAAATATTAATTGGTTCCTAAAACAACTTAAGTTGTCGCATTTAGAAAGACAAATGAGTTTAAAAAAACTATTAAATAAAGTTAGTGTTAATGTTAACATAAAAAGTGTTACATTTCTTTCTTTAAGATAAAAGTGTTTATCTTTTTTTGAAATTTATGATAAAAATGTTTCAATGATAAACAAAACCACACACACACACACATATCTTCAGCCTAATTATCAGAATGCGTAAATCCTTTTGCTGTGCTAATTTGATACGAAAGTACTACGTGCCAAGATCTTGTTTATGCTGTCGAAGATGGGTGGTAACGTTACAATACACTTAGATATTTTTATCGTGTGGTAATGGGGTTGCCATGGGGATAACATATATTAAAGTTAATTTTTATTGTTTTTTCTCCGTGGCAACCCTGTTAATTTCTGACGATTTTAATTCGAATCTTTTAATTGGAATTTTCGATTTATTCGGATTGGAAACACGATTTTAATCTGGACTTTTTCGGCGAGCGCTGTTTCGCACGATTAAGGAATCTCCCCAAACAGCGCTTGGCGTGTAGCACTTCTATATCAAATTTAGTTCCGTTGTGGAATTATGCATTCTGATAATTAGGTCTACGATATGTGCCATTAATGAATAATAACAATAAAAACATCGAATGAGTAATTGAATGATTTTTCAAAAAGTTTTGCTTGCTTCGTATTATAAATATGAATTACACTGATTTTAAAAGAACAATTGTTCGTATTGGAAATATGAAATGGATTCTTAACGTTTTAGGTTTTATTTTATAGATGGAGTATGTGTGTCATTAATTGTAACCTTTTTTGTTTTTCATGTAAAGACCCTTCATCTGAGGGTTCGATTTACGGTAAATATCTCTTAACATTTATGAACATTTTAAATACGTTAATTTAAATTAAAACAGCAAAAATAATTTTAATAAAGTTTGTGAGAAACTACAATTTTTAAATTTGGAATAATAGTTTTAACCCTTTATCTACCGACGGTGCTTATAAGCACCACTCACTTTAAATGTACATAGAATAACTACTTTCACGAATACTCTGACGATACTTTGCAGGGGAATACTCTTTTAAATCCACTCTCCCAAGATATATGGCAGCACGGGTTCTCTATGATGAGTATTTTAGTGGGGAAGGCGAATAGTTTAAAAGCAGAAATTGCATTTTCAGCGGATTGCGAAGATTATCATTTTTGTCCCGAAAAAACAGTTAATGTCAAAATTTAAGTGTCTTAATCTTTTTGTATATTAATGAAGACCTTAAAACACGATTTGACTATTTATTTTAAGCGAACGGTGTATATAATTAATTTTATAGTTGAATATCTTTAATTAATTAATTAGATCTAATGGATTAAATTTCCCAAAGTTGAGTATTTTTTTTGTTTATGTATATCCCTGAATTTTCAATGTAGCGACCCCCCAAAAAATATTACATGAAAAAAAGGCAGTAAATTATAATGCGGTAGATAAAGGGTTAATGCGGATTTTTGAAAGTTTATTTAATTCAGTTCATTTTTTTTAGGTACTTAACTTAAATAAAATTATATTAAAATTTGACTGTAAATGACTTAATTCTAACTGTAAAATGTTTTACTATGGTTTTTTCAAAATTTTATGTAGTGTGAGGATCTCACCTCCATGCCCAGAGACATGGGAGAAAGGGGAGGAAGACTTAATTTATTTACAACACAAACCACAACGCAAGTTCGATCAACCAAAGCTAAGAGATGCACCCAATTTAAGCAATATAAAGACAATTAGCGTGGTACGCGAGATATGAGAAGACTAATAACTTGAAGTACTTACTTCAATTCAAGTACTATGACTTCCTAGCTATCTAATCTAGATTCAATCACAGGTTACCACTCGTCACCTTAATTATTACAATTAACAATTACGAAATATCTGCGTTACACTTTAAAATTGATTAATCACTGCCCCGCTAGCAGTTTATCCTACATATCTTTCTCTAACTTGAAAGCCTAGACTTTATATAGTAGCCTTAATTTGAATTTTCACGTTCTCTTCTTCAGAGGAAGCGTTCTAATAAAATAGATTTTAAGAACCATAAATTCCCCAAGAGCCTTGTTAGTGAGAAGAGCGTGGATAGAGATTTCACAGTCGTTTTTTTAATTTTTGATATCTAGTAAGTCCTAGCATTAAGCTTTCAATTAAAAAATGTTCTTATCAACATGGTCTCTTCATTTTAAAAGAAATGGACATAAATTTCTAAATAGGAATATATTTATCTTTTATGACCTCTTTAGACACATCTTTTTTGGCAGTAGATTTCCGCAAAACACGCCATTAGCGGATCTCTACACAACAAAACAAACATGTTTTTTTGTTTACAACTACAAAACAAAGAAACAAATTTCAACTCCGTTGGTCTAATAGTACAAAAACTGGAAACAAATGGTACAAAAACTGGAACTTTTTCTTATGAAAAATTGGTTAAAAAAAGATACATGCTTGATAAATGTCAAGTCTTGAAGTCTGATACATTGAAAAAAGAGGAAATTTTATTTCTGTAACACCCTTAGCCTTCCTTTGCAAATGATTTTGGTAAAACCCGTTCTTAACAAATCTCTACAGAGCAAAAAGAAACATGGTTACCAAATTTTAAATTTCGGGCTGGAAATCTCGTGCCGAGTGAGTGAGTCCCTTTTCTCCTATATATACACTCAATAACAACAACAAAAAAGCACAAAGAACGTGTTGTCCGATAGATACAAAAATTTATGAGTAGACAGAATAAAAATGATTAAAGTTTCAGAAAAATTGAACGATTTATTTCAGTGTGACAAAGTAAGGTGTTCATCCCCTTCTAGCCTGGATGCAAGCTGCCACACCACGTGACCTAGAGGGATCCTGATGGTTTCCTGCGGTATTTCTTGCCAAATTTTCTCCAATTGTCATCGACATTCCCTGGTAGATGCAGTCGTCTTCCCATCATATCCCAGGCATGCTTGATTGGAAAGGGATTTGGTGATCTGGCTGGCCAAGGAAGTGTTTGATAAGCTGTGACATAGTTCATATGAATACGTGTGGTATGTTGTTTGGTATTATCTTGCTGAAAAATAAGACCATGGTACTGCAAAAGGAACGGTAGCAAAACAGTTCTCAGAATGTCGTCGACGTACCCATGTGCTGTAAGTGTGCCTCTAATGACGACCAAAGGGGGCCATCTTCAAAAGAAATGGCACCCCAGACTCTAACTTCTGGTTGAGGGCCTGTGTGGTATGCAATAGGGAAAGAAGGATCGGCACGCAGCCCTGTCTGTCTCCAGACACGTCTTCGATGATCGTCAGGACAAAGTTTCAAGCGGGACTCGTCTCTAAACACAATACGTCCCCAGTCTGCCGATTCCAACCTGATCGAGCCAAGCACAACTTTACTCTTGTTCGACAGATGGCATAACGGTAGGTACGAGAGTAAACTTCGCTCTATCAGCCGTCTGTGAATGGTCAGGGTCGACATTCGTGTGCACATCTGATGGTTGATAACGACGAACTGATCTGACAAACAATCTTTCTTCCCGATCTGCTGTAGCCCTAGGTAGATCACTACCATCATGACGCGAAATCTGCTCCCCTTTCTTGCCAGCGTCTTCTAATGGCCACATCGCGTCGACGAGCGATTTTCCGATTTGCCCAACCTGTCTCTTTCAATCCAATGTTACTAACTCCTTCAAACTCTTAATTGCCGTAAGAGTATCGTAATGAGCTCAAATCTAGTGGCGAGGCATTTTTTTCCGTCGTTGAAAAGTATCCTAAATCGCAATACAACAGAAATTTTGATCATCGTTTCTTATAGACACCTGCTGAGCGCGCAGTTCCGATGCACTGTAGCTCCCGCTGTTCACTTTCATTGGACAAAAATTGTAATCATTTGCATGTTCGGTACACATGTCTTTGCATACGAAATTGCATTACAATCGGACAACTCGTTCTCGGTGCGTCGGTTTTTTTTTTGTTATAGAGACTAGTCTTTTACGAACAAAATCATTTGAACAGCCGATGCTCACAATCATGTGTTTGAGAGGGATGACTAAATAGGCATGATTATTTCGGGAATTCTTTACGAATAGTTGAAAGAATAAGAATGTTTTATTCTTTCTTATTTTCTTTATTTCAACTGAAATAATGCTTTTACTTTTACAGGAAATCACGTGATTAGTAAGTAGGCTTTTTGTTGAGCTCTCTCTGAGTATTATCCTAGTAGAATACTATTTATCTACGAGTATTCATAATTTGCGATGCATTAAGTGTATAATATTTTGTTAATATAACGGCTGCTTTTTTTCAGCTGGAGTTATTCATCGTAAGTATACAAGTAAAAGATCTGAGCTTGCGGGGGAGAGATGCACAAATTATTGGAATAACAGCGAAATTATTTTAAAATTTCAAGAGGCGAATTAATTTTTTAACAAACGGAAAATTTTCGAAATGTCCTACTTTATTTGTATCAGAAAATATTATTCATTTGAGCAATATTTTTTCAATTCCTACTATTATGGCTTATGCTCTCTATAAATTTATTTATCTTGGTAGAATTTTCAATCGTTAATAAAATACATTTCAAAGAGCTCCATTCAGCTGAAATTTTATATACACAATTATTTTGGATGACAATACAGTAATTTAATAATAATTAATAAAAATGAATTGATTAAAACTAATTATTCAAAGATTTACAAATACAGTCACTTTGGCATCAGTTTTGGCGACTTAGTGACCCGTTTGGCGACTTGTGTCAAACCATGAAAAGGTGTCTTTCTCACATTTTAAAAGATTCATTTGAGCTTAAATTTTCTATGCACGATTGTTTGGTGTAATATTTTGGATTTAATTATAATTAATGGAAGTTAATTGACTGAAACTATAATTATTTTAAGAATTACAAATACAGCCTCGTTGGCTTCATTTTTAGCGACTAGGATCAAAACCAAAGATTTTTTTCTCACGTTTTAAAGCATTCAGTTGAACTGAAATTTTATAGACGCGATTGTTTTGGATGACAATACGGTACTTTAAGGATGATTAATAAAAAATAAATACCACTTAATGTTGAGATTCTATCCTATGTATGCACATATTTATATTAATTGTAATATTATTTATAATAAAAAATAGCTAAAATAAAATTTTTTTTGTTCATCTAAGTAGGAATTGACTTAAATTTTTTTTATATTACGTGTGTGTGTTTAGGACATAAATGCAAGATTTTTAATTTCTACACGTGAATTTGTTGGATCTGTGTTAAATAATTTATTCAAATAATAGACGTTTTTTTTAATCAGTTCTTTTTTTTTCATATTATTTTAGCTATTTCTGGTGGTAAGGATTTTATATTTTGAGCCAAAATTAATATTTTTGCTTCACGAATTATTTTATCAATTATGTTATTTTATTGCAGTAAAATTTTTGTAAATAGTATATTAAATGTGTTTTCTCTCTCTCCAGCCATTCCAGTTCCAGTTAGTAAGTGCAAAATATTTGCTACAGTTGATTTTTCGAACATTAATATTAGTTTTTCTGTCAAAATTTTGTTGCAAAAATGATTCAAATTATTGACGAAAATAGTATTTGCACAAATTCAATTCCTATTATCATGAACGAAGAAACCCAAACGCAAGAATTGAAACTTATTTCATACTTTATACACGGTCTTAGCGAACGATTGGACGAGAGGTGGTTTGCGCGGGCATGATCGATGGAGGGAGACATTAGGAATGTTTTGAAAAGTCTGCTTTCTGCCGTTAAGGTTGCTAGTATTGTGAACCCCTATCGAAACGCCCAGTCACGGAGAATCATGAAGCGTTTTCTGGTCCAGAGATACACTTTGTGTAAAGCTTAGTAAAACGAACAAAGAGACTCATGACATGATTAAAAAGGCCTTCGGCGATGCTGACATGGGTAGATCGGGTGTTTTGATTGGCTGTTCCGAGAAAGTAGGGAAAGAGTGAGTATTAACGTCGTGCTGTTCAGCTACACGAGGGCGTTTGGCGATAGGCCTCGTCATTTTGAACCATGGTTAAGTCACGTGGGCAACAACTGAACTGGCACCCTTCTCCTAACCACCCCACCACACCAAATCTGGTACTAGAGTATAATTCATAACAATAAAAGAGCAGGTCAAGAGAAAAATGTGAAGATACGTACAAGAATTTTAGTTCTACAGCAGGGCTTCTCAAACTTGCAATACTTGCGACCCGATATTCAATCACAATTTTCATTGCCGTCTCTCCCTACAATAACAATGTATTTTAGTCGATACTTTGACGCTAAAGTTACGATACGACTTTCACCTCTCCATTGCCGGCCTATATGAACGTCTCTCTGAGCTAATGAGTCAATTGCCCCTGACGTATATATACGTCTTTCCGAAAAACGACCTTTTCTTTTCACTATTATCCATACAACTATTCCGAAGGATTTGGAATGCAATAAAATGACCTTAACAGTGTTTGCGAAGCATTTACTTATTTCAGAGGATTTTCTTATTTATTCCCTTTCTTTCCCCTCCCCCAAATACACCACATACGCGTGCATAGGTGCAAAGTGAGTGAATATTAACGTCGCACTGTTCTGCTACACGAGGGCTTTTGGCGACGGACTACGCCATTTTGAACCATGCTCAAGTGACGTGGACGACACCTGAGCTGCCACTCCTTCTCCTAACTACCACACCACACCAATGGGAAGACGTTTATTTTCTCGACAGATTTAACGTGCATTGTTGCCCTACACGGCGGGTGTTTAGTGGTACTGGGCTCAAACTCGTGACAAGGACAGCCACGATCCGATACCTTGACCATTTGGCTACCGCGGCTAAGAAAAAGTGGAAGACGTTCCGGACGCCTTTCGATCAGCAAGATGTTTCGTGAGTGAAAAATTGATTGAAATCGGATCGCAGAAGAATTGCTGATGAAGTAAACGCCTTGTTTGTGTCCGCCTAATCATCGCTAACAATTGGCGGCTGCACCATGACAACGCACTACACACAGCGTTCCATGTAGTGGAGTATCTTGTCCAGCACAGAGAGGCTTCCCCCCTAAAGCCCCGAAAGACTTTTTTCTGTTTCCAAGAATAAAATCGCCGCCATGACGAATGAACTCAACAGCATTCCGGTCCAGGCGTTCTTGGAGACGTACGAAATGCAGCAGTGTCTACATGTGGAAGGGTGCTACTTTGAAAAATTCTAATCGTTTGTACTTTCGCTATGAAATTTTTTTTTCTTAAAAAAATGAGTCCTACTACTTTTAGAACAGACCCTGTATAAAGTTACGCATAAAAAATTCTTAATTTGCAATTTGAGCTTATATACGTAACACTAAAAGGATTCTATTGAAGTAAATTCAGAGATAAAGCAAATTTTTAGTCAATAATTAACTATAGGGTATCGTCTATACTCCGTCATTCTATCTTAATTTTAAAATGATAAAAATAAGTTTTATCTATCGTAGTTTTAAAATAGTATCAAAATAATAATTTTTGTGAAAAAAATTAAACAAATACCACTTTAGAACTGATTTCGTAATAATGTATTTTATTTAAAATATTCAAAATATCTAAAAAATTCTTGTCTACTTCGATCATTTCTTATTGCTTAATAGTATACAATTAATATTCCATTAATGTGAATAATATATATAATTTTTTATTTTTAATTAGATAATTAACTACTTAAAAAATTGAGAGTTAAGGTGACTGCCTACCTTGAAAATGTCATTTTGTGTCTGCATAAGGCAATTGTTTTATTTCAAAATCTTATAGTTTGAACATTTTTCTTTCCAAAATAGTTTTCTTTTTCCTTTACGCGAAATAGAAATAAAATTATAGTGATTTTAAAAGTGTAAAAAACTATACAGTGATTATAAAGTGATAACATCACGCTCTCTGTAAAAGTGATTTGAAAAACATCACACTCTCTGCAAAAGGGTAGTAAGATAAAACTTTAAATGCGTTTTTCTCAAGCTCACATGTTTTCGAAAGAAACTCTTTGCCAGATACATGATATCTTAAGAACCAAACCAGATATCTTTTTGAAATTTTATGTGAAATGATTATTATACTATTTTTCATGAAGTAGACCATACGTTTCGTTGTAGGTTAAATATTTTTTCATTTGGAGTAGTTTTTTTAAAGAAAAAACTCAAAAAATATCAAAATTTTCATATTTTTATGTATAATTATCTGTAACTTTTTTGTATTTTAATATTTATTTTAGATTTTGGTTCATTTTGAACAGCCCCATAATATGTATGTTGTGTAAAAAGAAAATGATCATAATTGTATTGGAAATTATTATATAGTTTTACACGGTTTTAGTAAAAATTTGGTAAAATTTCCTTGAAAATAACCAATTTTTCTAAAAGTACAATATTTATTTAAAATTTTTTATGTGTGTGTATTTACATATTTTTTTCTTTACTTCCTAAAAACACTCAATTACTTTAATTTGAACTTGAAGCTTGTTTTTGAAACTCATTAATTTTTGCGTACATTTTATTAAAATAATTAACTAACTTTATTTAAAACTTTTATACTTATTTAATTTAGTTTTTTTCCTCTAAAAGGAAGAGTAAAATGCCGATACATTGACAAAAAATATGTTCTATGCTGAAACTGTAAGATCTACCCAAATGAAAGTGGGGCTACAGTCGGTTTGATAAAGGTTTTAATGTTATTAATATAAATTAGCATACAAAGGAAAGAAGTAATACTGACATAGGCCAGACAAAAAGTCCCCTGAGAGGTTGAATCAAGTGTCCCTGTCGGCATGATGGGCGAAAAAGCTCCAATGTTGGTTGTGGGACCCATTTTCAACAGCAGCTTGGACTTGATTATCGTGGGCAAATGGCCGTCTTTTCAGAGCTTTCTGGAGTAGACCGAATTTGGGGTATTCTCATGGGGAAAGGTTCGGGCTGTAAGGGGAATATTGAAAAATCTCCTGGGGGAATTGTTGGAACAATGTTTAACATTCAAACACCACATGAAGATGAGCCTTATCATACAAGATGCCGGACAGCGTTAGTTCATGAAATGTGTCCGTCGTACTATTTGGAGGCATTCATGAGGTTAACGATGCCTTCCCCCCTTTTTCACATACGCATCTGACGATATCGCATGTATCGACAACCCTCTATGTGAGCATGCGCAGTCACCTTTCTCTTCAAATTGCGAAGTTATTTCAGCAATGCCACTTTCATATGGGACAACCTTATACATATTCTTCATAATTTATATAATTTCATGGGACTTATAATAAAAATCACACTGTTTGGTTAAATGTATACAAGTGATAAATTAACAAATATTAGCATCCTCTTCGGAGAAGAGATATTGCCAGCTGTCATTTCTCTGAGCTGGTTTTAGTAGTAATTCAGTCATAATTGTAAATGGGTGCATACATTGTGTTGTCACCAAAAGTGTTTTCTCGCAGCGAACGGAACAGTTCCAATTCCTTAAAATTACAGTCGAACCTCCATATTAAGAACCTCTATAGAGCAAACTTTTCCTTGGAACCAAGAACATTTCACTATTTTCTCCGTAAAATAACCTCCCCATGGAGAAGTGCATTTTCTAAAGAGCGAACTGTTTCTCTTGTGATTAAATTTTTTCCTCTTTATTTTTAAAATACTTCTCGACATTTCAAATTATTTTCCTTTTTAACACATTTGATGGCGGTCATAAATCTTGAGCTGGTTTTATTAAGTGCCTAACTCGACGAGAGCAATAGAATTCGGGGCGTTTCATCCAATAAGTGAAAACTTCAAACTCCATTACCCAGTTCACTGGAAAAATCCTCAATATCCCCTTTCACCCTCAGTTGTCCCGTGTCCCTTAACTAGTATCCGTTCATTTGTAGTGATGACCAGCCGTACTGTTAACTTCGTTTCTAGTGTTGCTCGCAAATGTCAAAATGTAAGTGCTTAAGCATCAAAGATAAAAATTAATTCTTCAGGAAGTGGACAAAGGGGTCAAGAAACTTTCCTTGCAGTTTTTCTTTCTTTCTTTTTTTATAGGTATGGTATATAAAATAAATCCATGTTAATTTACAAAAATGTGTGGGTAATTACTATTTAATATATAATGCTTATGAATTTAAAATATTTGTGTGTGGTTTATAAAGAAAATTAAAAGATGAACCACTGTATAACAAATTTTCTATATAACGAGCTTTTTTTTCGATATTTAGTGACTTCGTTCTATAGACGTACGACTGTATATCATGTATTTATAATTTCTTTTTGAGACCTTTAAAATAAACTTTACAAAATTTTTCGCAGGTAGTCAACGGCGAGATAAAAGTAAGACATTTTATTTGTCTTTGTCAACATGTTTTTAATTAGTAGAGTTTCTTTCCTTTTGTTAATGTTCTGCAGGAAATAATGCTTGCTGTAGGTTTAGAGTACATTTAGAAGCAAAACAATTTTCTTTTATATGTTAGTGCTAGCAAAATACTGAAGAAAATTGTGTTTTTCTTTCTTTTTATATTTAGAGAAAAGAAGCAGTCCTTCAAAGACCGCAACTAGTAAGCATTTACTTTTATAACTATAAATAAAAAAAACTTAAATAAAAGTAGTATAGCACAAATAATTATCATGGTTTCAGTTTGATTCTCTGATTCTTGCAATTTAAATTCTTTTATGGAGAGAGACTAAGAAGTACCTCTCTAACTTACGCGATAGGTGGAACCGAGTCAGTCGAATTCGCGTCAATCGAGATATAATTTTTCACACGTATCAATTGTTTTGATATGGAAGGTTTCAAATATATATAATCTAACGTGAAGTCTCTCTCTCTGTTGGCTCAAAGATTTTTTTCACTCGTAAAATTTCCTTGTAGCAAGCAAATAATTTTTTTATTCCTCGTTTTATTGAAAAAGTACTCTCTTCCTTGGAGTGCATCTTCTAAAATTTATATAACCCTTTTTCAACTGAACCGGGCTCTTCTCTCCCAAATGTCATTCTATTTGTCAATTTATTCTGGCTCACACTCTTTATAGATTTATTTATGTTGTTCAAATTTTCAATCGCTAATAAAAATACATTTTAAAACGCTCAATTCTGGATGACAGTACAGTAATTTATTTATAATTAATAAAAACTAGTTGATTTAAACTAATTATTCAAAGAATTAACAAACACAACTACGTTGGCATCATTTTTGGTGATTTAGCGACCCTTTTGGTGACTTGGGTCAAAACTTGAAAAAGTTTTTTTCTCACATTTTGCACTCATTCTCAAAGTACTCATTTGAGCCGAAATTTTCAATACTTTTTTTTGTTTTCGGTGACAATACGATACTTTAATTATAATTAATAAAAATGAATTGCCATTTAATGTTGTGATTCTGTCCTATGTATATACATATTTATGTTCGTTGTAACTGTTTAATAAAAATTAACTAAAATAAAAATTTTCTTTGTTGATCTAAGTAAGAATTGACTTATTTTTTTATATTACTTGTTTGTGTGTGTGTGTGGTTTGAAGTGGGTCTAAAGACTCAAGTTCTTCAACGTTTGGCTCCTGCTCAAGCATTTCTAGGGGCGCATCCATTGTTAGCTCCTGATGGCGGGAAGCAGCAGTTCAGTAGCTCTATCCACTTCTTAATTTTTTTGCCTACCAAGACGACAACTTCTTCAATCCCGTGAGACAACCGCTGATTCCGCCTAAATTTCATTAATGGGGAGGGGGAAGACGAATTGACGAGAGTTAAAAATTGCCCAAGTCCGCATTTGCGTAAGTCGAGGTATTACTATAGAGGGAAATTATTATTGATTGCTAATTAAATATTTCAAATTATTCAATTAATGAATTGTATTTTTACAACTCTTGAGTCAGCAAATAAAGAGTATTTCTCTCTATGCTTTATTGTTCTCAGGGGAAACCTACATTTGTTTTGTTTTTAGAAAATTTTTTTTAAATAAAATTGAATATATATATATATATATATATATATATATATATATATATATATATATATTTGAGAAAAAATTATGTTACTTTTATTTTATTTTTAGACAAAAAGAATGGTGGACATCATCAAAGCTCACCGAAGTGTAATTGTTTTTTCATAATTGAAAATTAGAAACTGATTGAAAATGCAAAAATGCCCAAATACTTTTTATATGATTTTAATTTCAGATTCAAAAAATAACTCAAGAACTGGAATTGGTATGTAATTCTTTTGTTGTACTCAATTAAAAATAAAGTCTATGAAATTAGTGCAAAAAAATTGTATTTTTCTCTTTATTTTAATTTAGAAAAAAAGAATGTTGGTCTTCATCAAAATTCTCAAAATTGGTATTTTTTTGTGGAAGTATAAATTAGAATTCAAAGTTCTAAAATGTTAATACAAATTATGCTTTTGATTCCAAAAATATTTTGAGTGCTAGAATCGGTCCATAACTTTCTGTCTTGAACTAAAAGAAAAGAAATGCTAACAGAAATATATTTTATTTTACTTCTTATTTTATATTTAGACACAAAGAATGCAAGTAACCATCAAAGTACACCAAATCGTAATTTTCCTTTTTTTCTCAGTTAAAAACTAGAAATAAATTGATTGTAATTTCTAAAATTTTTTTTAAATGCTATGAATTTTAATTTCAGATTCAAAAAATAATTCAAGTGCTGGAATCGGTACATAATTTATTTTTCTTAATATATAAAAAAGAACCATGGAATTGCTTCAGAAAAACCGAGTTTATTTTTATTTTATATTTATATAAAACGAATGGCGGTCGTTATCTAAGCTCACTAAATCGTAACTTTTCTTTTTACCATTAAAAATTAAAAATAATTTTATTGAAAGTGCTAAAATACAACTAAACTGGTGTTCCATAGTAAGAGAATTTTCAGATTGGATCGATTATCTCTAGAACTACTGGATAGATTTCAAAGAAATTTGGCTTGTACATAAACTAAACTATACTCAATAGCACAACATCCCATGGCTGTCATCTAGGATTTCGTGACCTTAGCCACTGAAGTGCGTGAGCACAAGTTCTGGTCCGGTGCTCAGTCTGACGTGAAATCCCCAATGTTTTGTTCCCAAGCAAGCTTAGTACTCCTTAATCGACACACTGAAAGGGTGAAAAGCTGAGTAGACCTTGCCCAGCCCGAGGTTTGGACCCGGACCTGTGGCGTGGAAGCGCGATACGCTACCACCCAGCCACTGGGCTAGTTTGTACATAAGGTTGACATAATGGGAAAAACACACCATTGAACAGTTATAATACACGGGCATGATGTGCGTAAAACTGATTGGTGACGGAAGGTATGAAACAGCGGTTTCAGAATAAAACAAGAAAAAACACTCAAAGTGATTTCATTCTGGAAATAAAAGAGTTTATGAGTTGCCGTGTGTGTGAAAAATTATTCCAATCATTCAGTAATGCTGTTTTCTGCCCTTAAAGGGTTCTCAGAAGATGTGGGGGGGGTGCAAAATTGTCCCAACCAGAGCGCCCCAGGCATGCTCTACATTAGCGAGACTCAACCTGCGGCCCACTGGACCTTTTCAGGTTGCACGGTCATGGTCCATTGATCTGAAAAATTAATTTATTTATAAAAATTTGGTGGGTAATTGTTTGTTAAGAAATGAAGTATATCAATTTTGATTTTTGCTGTCGATGTCGCATGGGTACGAATTGTTTTTTTTTCCCTTTCTGATTAGTGATAATAGACAACAGAGGATCCTTTTATGAGTGGAACTAATTTTTAACTATCCTTTGTATCTTGCAAACAAAAAATATTCGAAGAAAGTAGTTAGTTTCAAGACGATTGAGAAGTTGACTATTTTGTAGTGTGAAACAAGCAGGGATCGGTAATTGTTTGATTTGTCACGAAAATGCAGTATTTAATAAATACCAATAAACATGAATCATTCAATGACACTTTTCTCTCGAAGATCTCTTTCAAGTGGTGATACATAGGCTTTCTTGAATAAACTTTACAACAGCAACAAAGTGTTTTGTCAGTGGTGATGTCACAGTGGAAGCAAAAGCTCCCTATGAAATTTGTTATATTATTGGTAATCATACGAAACCATTTACTGATGCAAAAATTATGAAGAAGTGATTATTAAATGCTTCCAATTTAGAAAAATCCAGTGACAAGAATAAGAACAATAATTAAAAAAGCAAAATAGGAGTCTTAATATTTTGATCAATCTTTCACATTTGAAATTTTCTATATATTATCTTGGTCTTAAAGCATTTCTCTACCCTCCCACATCCTCCATTAACCCTTATGTTGCGGCCCGCATGAGAAAGCTAATATATGGATGCGGCTCGGTAAAAAAAAGGTTGAGTACCTCTGCTCTATAGGGTTGAGATCCGGAGATCTGGCTAGTCAATCTATCCGTCGAATATCCATACTTTCCAGAAATTCTTCAACCAGATGACCTCGCATTAAAAGAAAAGCAGGGCGATCTGAACCCCTAAAATGCAAACTTAAGAGGCTCCAAGATCTTATCCTATAACACAGGGTTGTTCAACACGCGGACCTCCAGTACGTAAGTTAAGGCCTGCTGACTCTTTTTAAATATCAGGTTGTTAAAGTTTTTTTCATTTTGAAATTTATTTAAGGAGAAATTTATATATATATATATATATATATATATATATATATATATATATATATATATATATACATATATATATATACATATATATATACATATATATATATATACATATATATATACATATATATATATATATATATATATATATATATATATATATATATATATATATATATATATATATATATATATATATATATATATAATATATATTATAAATGCGAAAGTTTGTGAAAATCTTTGTTAGTCTTTCACGCAAAAACAACTGAATGGATTTTAATGAAACTTTACAGTAATATAGCTTATACATCAGAATAGCACATAGGCTATAATTTATAGCATAAACTATAATTTATAAAAATTTGTAAAAAATGTCCAAAATATAACGATATTTGTCAAGTAAGAAGGAAAAAATTGTGCCATCTGCAAGCAAAAAAGCTGCAAAAAAGGCCACGTCAGCATATATCTATCTTTTGTTTGTAAAAAACTCTTTTTGTTTATGGCTACGCAAGGGGCTCGCTTCTAATTAATTCCTGTGATCAGAATAATGCCTATTTTTTATTTCAGAATAAAACTAAGTTTTGAAGGGAGAGGTTGTTATAAATCTCTCTTTATTTTAATGTTTTTTTTATGATTTTATTATGCATATTTGGTAGTAAGAAGTTGATCTATTTTCAAAATAACTACTTTTATCGCTTTTGGTGCTTATAGTAAACAAACTTTCTTTTTCACACTACATTTGGACAAATTTTCAAAATTTGTTTGTGGTTAGTAGTTAATTGTAACACTATAATTTTAATTGAATAGGCAGATATTGCATTTTTAAGTATAAAAATAATTAAAACTACTGTACTGTATCTTTTGGAACGAGTGAATATTAACGTCGCACTGTTCAACTACATGAGGGCTTTTGGCAACGGACCACGTAATTTTGAACCATGGTCAAGTGACGTGGACGACACCTGATCTGGCACCCTCTTCTCCTAACTACCACACCACACCAACTTAGAAGGAATATTCAACCAATACTTAGCAGGAATATTCTTTGAAATCCACTCTTCCAAGCTATATAGCAGCACGTGTTCCATGATGAGTATTTTAGCGGAAAAAATAGTTTGTCAAAATTTAAGTGTCTTATTTTTTGTATGTTAATGATTTATTTATTTATTTTACAAATGCCAGGCCATTGACCATCAGGTCATTAGGCAACGGGCTCTCCAATACCTTTTTACAATGCAGTTAAGATCATTCAGTGCAGAGCACTCGTCCAAATTAGCGGCAGTCATGTCTTGTCCAGTGTCACACAAAACGCAGATAGTTGAAGTCACTAAATTAAAACGAAACAGATGAGCACAAAGGCAGTCATGTCCGGTTAAAAGTCTAAATATAGCCACAGCAGCAGCACGAGGAGAACTTGGAATACCGTGGGATTTCTTACATAGTGTACTCCAAGGCTTATCACGAGCAACACGAGAAGCTGTAAGGCGAAATGATTCCCTAAAATTCCTTTTAATTTCCAGTTTGGCAGAATGAAGTGTCAGGTCTCTGCGAAAGTTCTGAAGGATACCCGTTCCCTTTTTGGCAAAAAAGTCTGCCCCTCTCATTTCCCCCAAAGACCACAGTGGGATGGTACCCATTGAAAGACGATCTTTCCCTTTTATCTTTCCCAGGAGTTCTCTACAGTTTTGCACACGTAAACAATTATTCTCATTATAGTTGGACAAAGCCTGAAGGGCAGAAGTAGAATCTGAAAGAATTACAGCTCTTTCAATGGGGGGAAGACGAACAGCAAGTTGCTGAAGGGCTATATGTATCGCTTCAACCTCACCATCAAAGTGAGTTGTCAAAGGGCCGGCATGTAAATAGAAGGAGAAGAGGTGACTAAAAACACCAATGCCAGCACCTTGGGCAAAGTCCAAGAGTGAGCCATCTGTGTAAAATGTGAAGCCACTCTTTCGGTGGGAAGCGGGTATTGATAGTTTCAAAGCTATAGCGTGAAGAGCAGCTGGACTTAGATCACGTTTTATCACATTCAGAACAAGGTCCAATCTGATGTCGAGTATTGCGTAGTCGAGTGGGTTAGCAAAAGACAGTAATTCAAAGGCACATCATTAATGACTTTTATATTGAATGTTCTCACGAACACATTGAATAAAGCCCTTTGAGTCTTAAGATTACGTCCTCCATCAATCATAGTCCCGCCAGAATGAATTATTTGGGAGTCTAATAAGTCTATTGAAGAGAATAGCAGCATTCTTCTCAAATTATATTAGTGAATGGCTGAAGGTCGCAAAGTAACTGCATGGCAAGTACTGAGTAGTTTTAACTCCGCCAATGATCATGCGAAGGGCTTGGTTATGGAAAGTGTCAAGAAGTTTTCTAACGTTCTCTGAAGCAGAGATTAGCACTCATTGCAAATAATTTAGAACTGGTTGAATATATGTCTTGTGTTGTATTTAAGGTATTACTATTGCATCCCCATTTAACTGCGGTCAATCTTTTAAGAATGGAGAGTCGCTTTCTTGCCTTAGAAACAACAAGCTCAGCATGTTTAGTCCATTTCAATTTGTTATCAAGAGCGCAACCCAAATAAATTGAAACATCACCTGTTGAACAGGCATACCGTTATAAACCGATTGGGGACTGAATGGTTGTCTATTTAAAGTGAAGAACTGACAAGTAGTCTTCTTTAGGGTTTACAGTCATATTATTTTCAATACACCAAAGG
This sequence comes from Trichonephila clavipes, assembly GCA_019973935.1. NCBI lineage: Eukaryota > Metazoa > Arthropoda > Arachnida > Araneae > Nephilidae > Trichonephila > Trichonephila clavipes. Next base: position 587,422 of record BMAU01021387.1, on the reverse strand, counting down.
TGTAATCTTTCAAGGGTCAGATTTTAGATGGTATTTAGTTTGGACTGATCAATCTTGGTGTGCTGCACCAGATGGCAAGGTCATCCGCAAATAGAGCCGTATTGGTCAGTCCATCAGATGCCAAGAGATCAGGGAGATCATTAATAAAGATGTTAAATAAGATAGGACTAATCACAGTGCCTTGGGGCAGGCCAGTTTCACTTTGTTTAAAACTGGAAATAGCATTTCCAAAACGAACGGCCGAGAAACGTTGAGAAATGAAGTTCCTTATCCACATAAGCATATTATTGCACACACCCAGGGTCTGCAATTTTTGAATATATTTAAGCCGCCAAACTTTATCAAAGACTGCTTCAAAATCCACAAATAGGGCAAGAGCAGAGTATCTCTGATCAAGGGCGTTCTTGATGGACTGGCCAAGAAAAACAACTTGTTGGTTTGTGGACTGACATTTTCTAAAGCCAGCCTGAGAAGAGGTCAGAGATTATTAGTTTCGAGGTACCAGTCGAGTCGAGAAGTGATCATTCTTTCCATGACCTTAGATAAGATACTTGTTAGTGAGATGGGGCGATAACTGTTTAAATCATCCAGAGGTTTGTTCTTTTTAGGAATAGGAACAACTATTGCCTTCTTCCAGATTGCAGGCACACCATACTTCCAGCTATGGTTATACAGTGTCAAAAAGCACAGAAAGTGCATTACAGCCAAGGTGTTTCAAAAAATTCAGGGTGAAAATTATCTGGTCCGGGACTCTTAGCACACCTTTATGTGCCCAACAGCCTCTCTTAGCTCTGAAATACTAAAAATTTCGATGGAAAATCTCATGTCCATGAGATTGAGATGAAGCAATATTACGGATTTCTCGCCCAATAATTTTCTGTCTGGTCTTAAGGCTCTTTTTTTTAGGCGTTGTTTAGTTGAATAAAATGAATTAAAGGAGTTGAAATATCCATGTCGTTAGTTAAAACACGATTACCGACTCTCAAAGGTTCCGTCGAAGAAGTATTCGCCCTATTCTGAATCTTGTTTACAAAATTAAAAACCTTTTTTCCATCCTTCCTGTAATCGATTTTTGTTATAAAATTATTGAAACAATTACGTTTCGCGGTAAGAATTTCCTTTCGAAGGAGGGCGACACTCTTTCTCCAGTTTTGGACATCCTCTGGATTTTTACTTTGTTCAGTAATAAAACGGGCAGTAGAAGATTTCTCTTTTAAAGCAGCGAGATTTTCATTCCAAATGAAATGTATGTTAATGAAGACCTTAGAAAATTATTTGACTACTTATTTTAAGTGAACGGTATATATAATTAATTTTACAGTGGAATATCTTTAATTAATTTATTAGCTCGAACGTATTAAATTTTCCAAAGTGAAGCATTTTGTTTATGTATATACCTTAATTTTAAATGTAGTGATCCCAAAAAAAAATATTTTATGAAAAATGCAGTAAATCATAATGCGGTTCGATAAAGTATTAACGTGCATCGCTGCCCTACACGGCGTGTCTTACAAAGCTCTAATAAGTCTCGAGTTATGAAAGTAACTAGGCATTTGCCAACTTTACTCTATCGTTAACATTTCGCTATGTTTTTCATTTAATCGCCATTATAATTTAAGAAACGGCGTTGCTTGCGAATATTACAATTTTAACATAAAATAAATACTACAGAAAGTAATATTAATGTATTATACTTTCAGATAAAAAATATTTTCACTATTTTAAGCGTTCATTACACAAAACTTTTAACAATGTGTTTCTTTTGCTGAGCAGAGATCAGCTTAGATGGTATTTTCAAAATCGACCCTCTAGAGTGTTAGGGAGTTATAAATAAAAAATATCCTTTTTATCAGCTATTAGATCTACATACTTAAAATTTAACAAAGGTGTTTTACTTCTCTCTTTTTTGTTTTTGTTTTGCTGAGCTACGCAAAAAGCTTTTTTTGTTTAATTTGCAATTTCACGTAAAATTAACTCATTATAAACTTCTTTATCCTTCAATCTGTGTTGTTTAATTTATCATTTCATCCGTGCGAAGAACGGTATACCAGCTAGTATATATATATATATATATATACACTGGCCTCAAAAAGTTAAGTACAACCGGGTTTTTGTGTCTAATTTGCAAATTAATAAATGTAGAAACAAAAAATTTGGAGGATATGTGCATTAAATAGTTTTTTATTGAATGCGTCATAGAAATTTGTATAAGTGTATTGCAAAAACGATTTATAACAAAAAAAGCAATCTCTGCGGAAAAGTCCATTCTTGGAGAAAACAGCACATCACAGTGTTATGTGGTAAAATGGCATAAAAACAGTACAAAAATGGGTTCTAATAAGGAATGTGTCCACCCCTAACTTGAATGTATTGGCGGCATCGATTTCCCATGCTGTTTATTAAGTTGTCGGACACCGGAATAGGAAGCGAAGACCAGACACAGAGTAAGCCTTGTTTCAGCTCATGTAACGACCTTGGAGGAGGATTTAAAGCAGCAACCTCTCTGCCAAGATAATCCCAAAGATGTTCTATCGGATTCAGGTCTGGAGATCGAGCTGGCCATTCCATTCGTTCCAAACCGTGATCCTCCAGATACTCCTCAACAATCCGAGCTCGGTGAGGTCGTGCATTATCATCCATCAGAATGAAGTCGTTACCAATAGCAGCAGCATATGGGCGGACATATGGATCAAGGATCTCATCCCGATATCTAAGACCAGTTACGGTTCCTCCATGGAACACATGCAGGTCAGTGTGGCCACCGAGCGAGATCCCTGCCCAAACCAGGATTCCACCACCTCTATAACTGTGTCTTTCAACAGTGTTGGATTGATGGTATCTAGTGCGCTGTTCCTCCAGATCAGTAGACGCCCTGAATCACTCTCCATTGTAAATCTGGACTCGTCTGTGAACAGCACAGAAGCCCATTGTTGCTGAGTCCAAGAAACATGTTCTCTTGCCCAGCATAAGCGGTTCCTTCGCTGTCGTCCGTTGAGGGAACGCACACAACTGGTCTCCTTGCATACAGACCTGCATTGTGAAGACGATTTCGCACCGTAGTAGCGGAGATTCTTCTTCCTGATGCTTGAAAGTGGTCTGCAACGAGCTGCGGCACAGTAGTGGTTCTTCTCCTTCGTGCCGAAAGAGCTAGAAAACGGTCTTCTGCAAGTGTTGTAGCTCGTGGTCGGCCTGGAACAGGTCTTCTGGACACAGAATCTTCGGATTGGTATTGATCCCAAAGTCGCTGAACAACACTACGAGACACATTGCGACTTCTAGCAGTATCAGCCTGCGACAATCCCATTTCCATCTATCCAACTGCCCGCCACCTTAACAAATTGGGTAAACGACGTCTCTGAGACATTTTCTAAACTCTATTGACTATTGTCACCGAAACTGCCAACAACTGTTGAAAATCAACACAACTTACACAAAAAGTACGAAAGCTTCTGATATTTGCATATTTTCTCTCACTCATAAATATACGTTCTTTTATATAAAATAAAAGCGGTAGCAATCGTTTTTGCATTAATGTTTTTAAAGTTCGTTATTATCATTCATGTAAACTATGCATTTTATTGTTACTGCCATTTTTTTTTTATGGAGAGCTTCGAAAAACATGTTGTACCTTAACTTTTTGAGGCCAGTGTATATATATATATATATATATATATATATATATATATATATATATATATATATATATATAAATCTACAAAATATTTGCCTGTTAATGTTTTTGTTTTAAAATAAATCCTTTTTGATAATAAAAACGTCCTTTAGATTAAAACAGATTTATATTTTACAGATTTATTTTTTTTACTATAATAAATTACTTTTTTAATAAATTCCGAATAGCATTATGCATATACTTTACTCTGGATAGTATAGGATTCTATGTGTGATCGACTTTCATTTCTCCATCTCCTTTTCTATTTGGAGTGTCCAAAAAGCAAGAGACAGTCAGAGATGTTTTTTAAAGTTTAAAAAAATTATTCAGGACATTTAAGATAAAAGGCAATGTATACTTAATCGTTTGAGATTGACAGCATAATCAATTTGAATAATGAGTAACTGAAGATGAATTCAAAAGGAACTCCGTAAATTTCAAGAAAATGGCAAGTGTAATATTTTAAACATTATTTGTTTTTTTTATTATTATATCATACAAACATTGTTGTATTGTCTATGTCTGTAATACATGAAAAATAATGAAAACAATAATAATAACCCATTTTATTTAAAATTTTCACTCCAATAAATGTTTTATTGTTTCCAAATCTGATATAAATTTACATATTTTTATGTACTGCCCGCGAGATTATGTTTTTACGAAGTGGCCCTCAAGGTCATGTGGTTTGAATACCCCTGCTATAGCACACAGCAGTCATAGCGCCTCTTTCAAAGACATAGAGGCGTGAAAGGCTGATTCCTGCCCGGGTCATGAATCCTCTACTGGCGTAATGGTTAATTTCTCGGACATTAGCGAGAAACGAGAGGTTCTCTCCGTAAGAAACTACGCGGAGAATCACTGATTCGGCCTTAACCCCTTCAATACCGGCCAAAGAAACACGAAGCGTTTCCCACGTTCCGAGAGTGTCTGCAAGCGCGGGAACGAGCGAATTAATTTTGAACACCTGTATACTTCTAATATACACTACTGGCCACTGTAAATGCAACACGCTGAGAGGAAGCATGCAAATATCATGAAATTTAAAACATGCATTAGTGGAGGTGAGATATGCAAATGATTAGAACTTCAGCACAGACGCACATCACGCGCGCCTGTGGCGCCACCTCAAAGCGCTACTTAAGGCTTGGAGATGTCGACGATTTCAAGTTCGGCAATTGTGATTTTCTTGTGGTTTTTTCAAAAAACGATCAGTTATGTCTCGTAGAAAACAGAGATCAGCTTTTGATCTAGTATCCGATTTCGAAATAGGAAGGATAGTGGCCTACCGAGATTGTTGATTATCTTTTAGGGAAATCGGTAGTCGTATTGGACGAAAGCAAACATCTAAATTACGGATATGTGACCGTTGGGTGCAGGAGAGTACGACGGACCGACGTGGTCGATCGCATCCACCTCAGGGCTCCACCTCACGTGAGGACAGGCAAATTGTGCGCATGGAAATGACGCATGGAAATGACGCATGGCAATGACTGCGCCTACCATTTGACGCCGTTTACAGCAGAGTAGTCTGTCCGCAAGACGTTCCTTTTCTGGTCTACCCTTGACGCAGAACTACAGTCGTCTCCGCTACCAATGGTGCAATGAAAGATGGATGTGGATGGCAGAATGGAATGAAGTTGTCTTTACTGACAAGTCACGCATCTATCTGCAACACCACAATGGTCGGAATCGAGTCTGGAGACACCGTGGAGAGAAGATGCTGAACAATGCTGAACAATGATATTATGCACCGCCACACTGGTCCTGCACCGAGTATTATGGTATGGGGCGGTATTGGATACCACTCTCGCACTCGTCTAGTACGCATTGCCGGTACTTTAAACAGCCAGAGCTACATTTCCAAGGTGTTGGAGAAAGTTGTCCTTCCTTACCTTCAGGGCTTGGCCACAGCCATATTTCAACAGGATAATGCGCGACCACACGTGGCGCGCATTGTCCAAAGGTTCTTCGTCAATCACCAGATTGAATTGCTTCCCTGGCTGGCTCGCTCTCCGGATCTTTCGCCGATGGAAAACATGTGGTCTATGGTTGCTTCACGATTAATCCAGATTTCACCCCCCAGCTGCCACAGCAGATTAACTGTGGCAGCGTGTAGAAGCTGCTTGGTCTGCTGTACCCCAAGAACACATCCAAAGTCCCTTTGAATCAATGTCGATGTGTGTGGCAACTGTGATCTCCAACAATAGCGGCTACTCTGATTACTGATTCTGGCAGAAACCACACTTCACAGAAGTTTATAAATTTAATCATTTGATACTAGGTCAACATGTTATCTACAAAATAAATTTTGTGATATCCCTTGTCTTTCTTGGTATTGCATTTACGGTGTCCAGCAGTGTACTTTTAATTTCGGGTTTAAAAATAATTCAAGTTCTGCCCTCGGTATAGAGCTTTCTTATTTTGAATTAAAAATGTAGCCCATGAAAATGATTCTGGAATATTTATTTGTCTTTATATTTTAATTTTAGACAGAAAGAATGGTGGTCGTCATCCAATTTCCCTAAATCGTTAGTTTTTTTTAATAATTAATAGTTAGAAATAAATTGATTGAAAGTGCTAGAATGCAAACACTTATTGCATGCTTTTAATTTTCCAGGTTCAAAAAATAATTCCATTGCTGGAATCGATACAGAATTTTCTTATTTTTAATTAAAAATTTAACCCATGAAAATGATTCAGAAATATTCATTTGTCTTTCTGTTTTATTTTTAGACAAAAAGAATGGTGGTCGTCATCCGATCTCACGATATCGTAAGTTTTTTAATTAATTAATAGTTAGAAATAAATTGATTGAAAGTGCTAAAAATTAAACACTTTTTGCATGATTTTATTTTCCAGGTTCCAAAAATAATTCAATTTCTGGAATCGGTACAGATTTTTCTTATGTCGAATTAAAAATTTAACCCATGAAAATGATTCAGAAATATTCATTTGTCTTTCTATTTTATTTTTAGACAAAAAGAATGGTGGTCGTCATCCAATTTCCCTAAATCGTAAGTTTTTTTCAATAATTAATCGTTAGAAATAAATTGATTGAAAGTTCTAAAAAATGTGTGTGAAACACTTTTTGCATGATTTTATTTTCCAGGTTCCAAAAATAATTCAATTTCTGGAATCGGGACAGATTTTTCTTATGTTGAATTAAAAATTTAACCCATGAAAATGATTTAGGAATATTTATTTATCTTTCTATTTTATTTTTAGACAAAAAGAATGTCGTCATCCAATTTTCCTAAATCGTTAGTTTTTTTTAAAAATTAATAGTTAGAAATAAATTGATTGAAAGTTCTAAAAATGTGTGTGAAACACTTTTGCATGATTTTATTTTCCAGGTTCCAAAATAATTCAATTTCTGGAATCGGTACAGATTTTTCTTATGTCGAATTAAAAATTTAACCCATGAAAATGATTCAGAAATATTCATTTGTCTTTCTATTTTATTTTTAGACAAAAGGAATGGTGGTCGTCATCCAATTTCCCTAAATCGTTAGTTTTTTTTAATAATTAATAGTTAGAAATAAATTGATTGAAAGTTCTAAAAATGTGAAACACTTTTTGCATGATTTTATTTTCCAGGTTCCAAAAATAATTCAATTTCTGGAATCGGTACAGATTTTTCTTACGTCGAATTAAAAATTTAACCCATGAAAATGATTCAGAAATATTCATTTGTCTTTCTATTTTATTTTTAGACAAAAAGAATGGTGGTCGTCATCTAATTTCCCTAAATCGTAAGTTTTTTTTCAATAATTAATAGTTAGAAATAAATTGATTGAAAGTTCTAAAATGTGTGTGAAACACTTTTTGCATGATTTTATTTTCCAGGTTCCAAAAATAATTCAATTTCTGGAATCGGGACAGATTTTTCTTATGTTGAATTAAAAATGTAACCCATGAAAATGATTCAGAAATATTCATTTGTCTTTTTCTATTATATTTTTAGACAAAAAGAATGGTGGTCGTCATCCAATTTCCCTAAATCGTAAGTTTTTTTCAATAATTAATAGTTAGAAATAAATTGATTGAAAGTTCTAAAAATGTGTGTGAAACACTTTTTGCATGATTTTATTTTCCAGGTTCCAAAAATAATTCAATTTCTGGAATCGGTACAGATTTTTCTTATGTTGAATTAAAAATTTAACCCATGAAAATGATTTAGGAATATTCATTTATCTTTCTATTTTATTTTTAGACAAAAAGAATGGTGGTCGTCATCCAATTTCCCTAAATCGTAAGTTTTTTTCAATAATTAATAGTTAGAAATAAATTGATTGAAAGTGCTAAAATGCAATCACTTATTGCATGCTTTTAATTTTCTAGGTTCAAAAAATAATTCCATTGCTGGAATCGGTACAGAATTTTCTTATTTTTAATTAAAAATTTAACCCATGAAAATGATTTAGGAATATTCACGTATCTTTCTATTTTATTTTTAGACAAAAATAATGGTGGTCGTCATCCGATCTCCCGACATCGTAAGTTTTTTTAATAATTAATATTTAGAAATAATTTAATTGAAAGTTGTAAAATGCAAATACTTATTGCGTGATTTTAATTTTCCAGGTTCCAAAAATAATTCAAGCGCTGGAGTCGGTATAGAATTTTTTTTATTTTGAATTAGAAGTAAAACGTATGGAAATGCTTGTGAAAATCTGTATTACCCTTTTATTTTTAGACAACAAAAATGGTAGTCGTCATCAAAAAGTTACCAAAATCGTATATTTTTACTTTCACAATAATAAATTAAAAATGATTTGATTCAGTATGCTAAAATTCAAATATCTATTTTGTATTTAATTTCAGGTTCGAGGAATATTTCAAGTACTCGGAAGGGTAAGTTGTGTGTTCCTGAGTTTGGAAGACTGAATGTATCATGTCAGGGGCATTCTTATTTCTCTTTCAGAAATATTCAGCTATGCTTGTACTTTCATGATAGCGAAAGTGCTTCTGGTTGAGGGTTTGGAAAACTTTTTAGCCTTTCTATAATGTTCCACATATGATCGAAGGATTAATATCAGGCATTCTTTTCGGCTAAATTATTCGCTGGAATTTTCCAAAATTGTCAAACAATCATGAGTATTTTTAACCGGTGAAACGGCACATTTTTATTTCTTGTAAGCCCATCGTTGATTGGTATATGCCATAACTGCAAATGGTCTCTAAATATCGGAATATAAAAGTTCAGTTAACGATTAGTTGTTTAACCTTCCAAGCGGTTAGCACGGAAAATTCCGTCATTGTAAAGATACTTCAAAAATGCACTGCACGGGTTTTTTTTTGCCTTCAAGTAACATTTTCAAAAGCGGACTAGCCGTACTTTTCTGAAATCCTTTCCCCCTTTTAAAGGTTTAACATCTTGAAAGATAATTAGGGACGGTGGAAGCAACACAGCAGGCCACTCATAGGAAGTTTTATGGCTCGCAGGGAACCCCGTGTTTTGACCCTGGAGCAATCGTAAGAAATCGGGGAAAAATTTCTTTAGACCCCAGGAAGTGTTTGATTGTTAGCTTGTATTTTAAAAGTTTTGAAATGTCCCAACGCATAAGTAAAATATTTTACAATTCCCTTTTGGTTTCATATTAATTTGTAATTGTAACAAGTTGGGGCGTGTCAGGGCAATCTGCTATTTTATATAGTTAGACAAATTATCTTTTTTAAAGTATATTCTTTCGCTTCATTTTTCTTATCTTAATCAATGCTTTCAGTTTTTGAAACATAATTATTTCATCATAAGATGCCAAAAAAATTACTAAAACACCAAACACTTTAAAATTTGAAATCTTTTCAACTTTCCAACCACTAAAAATGAATAAATTTAAACTTCATCAAATAATTTGAAACATTTTCTTACACTTTGATAAAAATAATAACGAAAAAAAACTAATTAAGATCTATTAGTTTTTTTTTTAGATTTCAAAGCCCAAGTGCTCAGGGAAGTTTACGTACAGTGCCTAGTTATATATTGTTAAAATACACCGAATTATATTTGAATTTTAAGTGCTTGAACTTAAGTTTACATCAAAGACAACATGAATGAAGATTTTCCCACATTTTTTTTATTTGAATGTTTGAATAAATGGTAATCAAAAATTTACGGAAACATTTACAGTAGACATTTATGCATATAAATAAACACAAAAATCAATTTTAAATTCGAGCTATTCAAAAACATTCGAATTATTCTTCAAAAATATCTATTTATGCAAAATACCTCAACATTTATCTTTTTTTAAAGGCTAACTGAATAAGTAATTAAAATCTGGATATTTTTTGAAATCTCGACCGTGTAAAGCTAGAAAACTTATGTTAGAAATTCCATTTGAAATTTCGAAAAAAAAAAATGTATCGCGAAGTTAAAAATTATTTACCATAGTTCTAGCAACTCTTTGAGCATAATATAAATTTCAAATTTTATTATATAGCTTCTTTGGTATTTTTAAATATATTTCGAAGATTTCATATCATTCAGTTGAAAACTGCATGCTAAGAGTAAAAAATATACTAAAAAAATCGACGAATATACAATAAAGTTTTACATAGAAGCAAAACTAAGAAGCTAAATCGTAGGAATGAAAAATTATGAGTATATCTGAAGTAAATTTCGAAATATTTATTTTAAAGTTCAGAAAATTTGTGTGCGTTATGTTATACTTAATATTAATTAAATGGTTAAAATAATATGTTAATAATAGTCATGTAATCGTTTGATGACACATTCATATACTAATAAAAATTATAATGGTCATTGATGCGAAGGTCAAGAATTGTATGTAATTTTAAATTCCGACATTAAGATATTGATGTTGAAAATACAAAACGACCATCTAAAATACATGAAAAATGCAGTCTACTATAAAATGATCTTGACAAACAAAATACGGCATTTTCACTTACTATGGCAGAGTCGGCTTAGTCAGGGGCGATCTGGAAAAACAGAGAGGGAACCGCGGTTTTGATGGATGCCGCTCTAGCTTTTAAATCTCTCAGGAAAAAAAATATATAAATTACAAATGCAAAAACTATGTATTGTAATTTTCCATACATTTTTATAACAACGAATTGTGAAATTGGCTCCCAATACTTTGTTGTGTTTGACAATATCTAAGGTAACCAACCATATTTTAGATAGATTTGCACTACTTTTTCGTAAACGTATTCCTTTTAAAATTAATCCGTGCAGCCAAAATACACTTTTTGCACTCTTAAAAATTTATGTAAACTATAACAGTTAATTTTAATTTATGCAACTTGTGAAATGTTCATAATTAACCATTTCCGTCTAAACAGTTTACATGAAAAAAAAAGTTTGGACTCCCTCATTCATTAGGGAATTATATAAGATTCTAACATTAAGTTTTATTTTTCACCGAATAGGGTCGAGTGGTAGTGTATCGTGCCTCCACACCACAGGTCTTGGGTTCTAATAACGGGCTGGGCAAAGTCGACTCTGCCTTTTTATCCCCGCTACATTGGGTCGATAAATGAGTACCAAGCTTGCTTCGGGTCTTAAACACTGAAGGTCTCTCTTCAGACAGACCACCAAATCGGGACATCTGTTCATGTACCTCAGCGCCCAATGGTCACATATATTGGAATGGGCATAGTAGTCCCTGGCCCTTATGGATTGTTGTGCCACTGAGTTTGAGTTTTAAGTTTGAGGATTGCCTCACTTTGGGGATATCCCCTTTGGGGATAAACATGTATTTCCACTCATTTGCAATTAAACATTTTTCTTTCAATTACGTTTATTTCAGAAGGAAGTTTGATTTTTCAAATGTATTTGCTTAATAACATGTATATTTGTGTATTATATTAATATTTTGATCAATCCAAAATTACATGTTTTTTGCTCCTCTAAAAGCTTTTAGGATTTTAGAACTGATCTTATAATCCATATACGTTTTATAGTAGTATATTTAAAAATGATAATGACATTTTTACGACTGTGTGAGCTTTTATGCCTCGTTTATAAATATAAAAAATTGCATTCAGCTACAGTTTTTTAAAATGTACTGAAATAAATGGGGAGGAATAGGATATTTACATATGATGAATATTTTTGACTGCAGTAAAATATATTTATATTTCAGTTTCTTTACAATTTGAATAGAAGTTGTAAACCATTTTACGAATAGTTTGATATTGAATATAAACCCATAGGCTGTTTAATATTGTAAAGTGTTTTATTTTGATTCCAGCACACATTAAGTACTCACATTGCAATTATATGATCAGCTTTAGTGATATTTAAATTTTAAAAAATAGTCTATACGTACGAACACATTCTTTCAAAACCACACACCACATCTCATACTATGTCTTCCATACAGCAGAAAATATTTGTGTATACTCAAAAAATTTAATACATGATACATTTAAAAATGTTAAAATTGTTTTTAAAATTTGGTATGGATACATTGTGGATCTGTCGGTTAACTTCACTGAACAAAATTGTTTTAAGTGTACTGTTTTGAAAGACAAAATTAATTAGGGAGAACTTTTCTCACAATAGAATTTGTAATGACTGAATTGTGTGAAAATGTAGTTATCGATGTGTGACATTTTTCCTTGTAATAAAGGTAACAGAAATATAAGAAATTAAACTTGAGTAGAATATGGTTAGAAGTACTGTCATGCGCATTTGAAGAAGTATGTCCCCCATTTAAATTAAAAATTATTGACTGAATGTGTGTTATGTTCATCACAAATGCCGAAGTAGAAAAGAAATTTTTATTTAATGCAAGAATTTCGAAAAGGAGAACACTAGGAATGAAAATTTAGATCATTTATATGATTTTAATTAAAATGAATTAAAAGTATTGAAATCTTTTTATGGTATTTTAAATTAAAAATGTAATTGAATACAGAAAGATCGGTTTTATTTCATAAATATAATCATCATATGTATATCACCGTATGCACCATTTATTGTCTTATTGTTTAAAAAAAGAGATTGGGCCTTTACTCTTTTCACCTCATTACTTTTTTAAAAAACAGGAAAGTGAGCGCGTTTTCTTACTCTCACATTCAAAAATGAATACAGGATGCTTTTTTCTGGTTCAAATCACAATACCAATATATATATATATATATATATTTAATTTTTAAAAAATGACAGAAAAATAAATTTTGTTTGAAGAAGATATAATTATTTTTCAACTTCTAACACACTATTTATTTCCTTTTTACCACCCTTCATTTTGTTTTAATTTTACTGTGACTAAACATATAGGGAAAAAGACCCAGTTGCACTACAACTTTCAAACAAGATTGCCCAAGGCAATTTGACAGCTAGCTGTAAACAATTGATCTCTTGGTTCTTATTTTACAAAGGGACCGAACTGAGTGATAAAATTGTCCCCGTTCGACCTCCCAAGTTTTAAAAGGGGGAAAGGAAAGAAGTATGTTTAATTTTTAAAGCGAATGGCAAAATAAGATTAAACGCTTTCGGAATAACTTTTCAGGAGGAAACTAACCACTCAGAGGGTTAACCAGAGGAAGCAATGAATGCCTCGTAAACATACCCATTTCGTTTTGAAACCGCCACTGGGTGACATATTGCTTTCTTGACCACTTTTTATCTTGGTCGCGTGGGAGTGTGCTATACTTGAGTAAATATGCTGGTCAAATGACTTGTCACCTCATCTGATATTTGATGCTTCTGCCTTTAACTTTGTATAGAGCACTAACTCGTCATGCTGCTGATGCAATAAGCTTCTTCCTTCAGTGGTTTCAGACCATGCTTTATGAAGGGATATTCTTCGACATTTGTCCTTAAATGCCTTTCGAATTCATCTCACGGATTTTCGATTGCACTTACATCTGGACTTTCTGATGGTCATTTCAGATGATGAAATGACCATAAATGCGGTAAAATCAGGTATGTACAGTTTTGGCACGATGGGGACTAGGATTGTTTTCCTGATATATTCCGTCACCATCTGCAAACCAATTTTGAATAAATGGTTTAGTAACATTTTCATTACATTCATTCATTTCATTTCATTTTAATAACATTCATTAGCGACAGCACCAGCAGGAGTATTCTATATTTTTTCATATACAGTGGTCCCTTCTCATGTAGGCCTGCCCGGGAACGAAGTAGCGGATTACCTTGCGAAGGCGGCTACAAGTGATCCTGTAGATCCCGAAGACCACATGGTCCTTACGTCGACTGAGATCTACTCCAGAGCTAAAGAATTTATATGTAGAGCCTGGGTAGTCCCTCCTGTACATCCATTGTACTTTAAAGGACGCCCTGGATCCGCCATATCGTTCAAGGTTTCCAGATCATATCAGACGACATTCTCCTGATTTTCGACTGGTCACCTCACATGCATGATTTGTGAAAGTGGCAAAAGAAGCTTCCCAATTTGCACCAAAAGTCCAAACATCGGTTCTTTTTCTCCTCAGTACATTCTGCAATATCTGGGATTTTTCTGTGAAGAGGCTGTTGCTCCCCCTTGCTGTTCTTAGACTTTGTACAGATTTAAGGGCTCATGAATCTGGTCTAGTTTTACTAGACCAGATGGTTTAACCACCCCCTTAGACGAGATAAGTCCTCCTTTCTTGTTCTTTTACCTTTATAGTGATAAGGGACCAATCCCCTTCCAACCCCTTCCCAATCCTTTCTCTGCAGCTTGCACGGCTGCTTATATGCAATCTGGATGAAGAGTTTCATATTGATCCTGACGAATTATTTGCTATCATTAGTAAAAAATGCAAAATTGCATTCATTGGTCCATGCGACTTTTTTCCATATTTCTAGATTCCATATTTTGTAATCCTTAACCCAAGTGTAACGATTTTTTCAATTCAAAGCAGACAAATATGGTTTTCGATTTGGTCGTCATCGGTTTTATAGCCCAAGAGATTTAAGTTCTCGTCATATTCTTCTGTAAGAGATCTTTGTTTCTCAGTTTAAATAGAACTCGTTTGCAAATTGTAGAGTTGTCAATCATCTGCTTTCAGTAATTTTCTTTACAACCCACTCTCTTCTCAATCTCTCCCTGTTTTGTCTTTTTATTGCATCTATGTCCCCTAAATAATGAAGCTTTTGTATTTCCCTTAGCTGAATATGTTTTACGAAGTAGGATTCAAAAGTTCTCGAACTGCGGCTATAATATAAAAAGATATTACTAATTAAATTGCTGAAACACATCCTCCTTCCAAATAAGACATGGCAACAAATACATTTGCAATCGCTTGTAAAGGTCATTGAAACATTTCTGGAATCTCTTTTTAGCCATGTCCTTAAATTTATCCTAAGGTGTAATTTTTGTCTTATCTGTAGATAGAAATCAATGACCCTTCAAGTGACGTGGCAGTTTCGGAAATAGCTAAAGTTTCTGGGGGCGAGATCAAAGGAGTAAGGAGGATACGGAAAAGTTATTTTCGCGTTTGCAAGAAAAATCATTGCAAGGGAGGGATCGGTGTGCTAGAGCGTAGTTATGTATAAGCTCTCATGACTGTCCAGCTCACAATTTTGGTCCCTTTTTTCGAAATGACTCACGCAAACGAGTCAAGCAGAATATCTACACATAGTTATTTGTTCACAATGCGTTCTTCAAGGATTTTTTTTTATTTCCAGATAAACTATCCCCTGAATATGAAAGAACACCTCTAGTATGACCTTCCTTTTAGAGTGGTTTTGGTGAAATTTCTGCTTGGTTGGAGATTGTGATGATTTCCACGTTGCCAATGTTCTCTTGGATTGTGGGTCGTACAAAAAACACCTTTTTTCGTCTCCAGTAGCAATTCTTCTAACTAGGGAAGGATCTTTGTCAACAACTGAGATTAAGTCTCCCACCATTTCTATTCGAATTGCTTTTTGGTATTCATTTAACATACAGCGGATGATGCCTTGACACACCCTTTGCAATTGAGACCCTTAATCAGCCTCCTTTGGCATGTGGCCTCGGATGCCTCAACTCCTTCAGGCATTTGATCTATGGTTTGAAGAATATTATTGCAGAAACCTTTTCGATGTTCTCAGCGGTGCGTGAAGTCTGCGGACATCCAGAGTCTTCGCCTTCTCTGAAACGTCAACGTCACTCAAAAGCTCGCATTCGAGATAATGTATCACTGCCGATAGCATGCTTCAATGTTCTGTAAGTCTTTGCCAAACGAACACAAATTATCTGCTTAACAAGCGCCATTCTTCTCAATCGCCGGTTACTAAATGCATTCTCCTATAAAATACCACACAGTGGCGAACCTCTTATATATCCTTATTACGCTTCTTTTTGATATTCTAAATTGTTTTGAAATTTCAAAAACTTTCTCACTATTTTGTCGCATAGGAACAACCTGCCCTCTTTTAAACTCAATAAATAGCTTTGATGGGTGGCACTCTGAAAAAAAAAACAATTCGTATTTTAATATGTTAAAACAATCTTTAAGTAAGGAAGTTGCTTACTTAGATATGTACTTTTTCTAAGATATTAATGAATAATTTCTAGAGTTAAGAAGAATACAAATAAAAAAATGAAGATTAAAAAAAATTGGTATGTGTACAAATAAGTAGTCGCTATTTTTATATGTAACGAATTGACGTGAAGATGAGATTCATTTTTCAGTCATGACATTCAAACACATATCTTCTTATCGTTTATTTTATTCTCACACCAGGATAATTATTTCAAGTGGGCGCTGCGCTATAAAAAATACAAGAGAGAGAATTATTCAAATTCTACATTTTTATATGCAAGAAAGAACAGGAAAAACGTAACATTAAAGATATAATTACATGTTCAAGTATAGGGAATTATTAATTATTTATTGGAAATACATCATATATCGCTTACGGCAGTGTTTCTCAAACTGTGGGGCGCGCGGTATTCCTGCTAGGGGGGCGTGAGCATATTGAAAATAAAAGATTTAAAAAATAATTTTTTGCAATGAAGAAAAACAAAATGCTTTCTGACTTAATACAAAATGCACATTTACACTGATATAAATTATATATATCATCTGGTGATCATCAAAAATAAAACATTCCACTTCAAACGTTCATTACCTATCTTTGATCTTATAACCAAATAAAAAAAGACATTTTGTTCACTTTACTGTAATCACAGGATGAGAGATTTTTTTATTACGTTTCTTTTAACCCCCAGAATACTACTTTTGAGTATCATAAACTTGACTTTCAAACTTACTGGTATGTTTCACTCCATCTGTTTTTCTTTTAGGAAAGTTGTAAATAATATTTTCTGTTGCTTTTTTCCATGTGAATGAGTTATATGATATATGGATAAGCATATTGAGTACTTTGAAGGATTATTTGGCCAACATACAATGCATAATGGAAAACCTTTTACGCAATTCTTTTTTAGAACTAATATCCATATGTTTTATTGAATATACTTTTAACACGGGATCGATGCGCAGAGTCACCTGATGTTCACGAAATCGTTAATTCTGGGAAAACTGTTTATTTGTTACCAATGACTTTGACAGAGTATCCTTCAATAAGACAGTCTTAAAGGGAACAAAAATGAAATTACCACATTTCTCCCTCTTTTTTGGGGGAGTTTCAAACGTTTTTTTTACAATCAAGTTACTAGTTTTGAACGAGTTCCCTGCGCGACCACTTTTGTTCAAAAATATTTTCTATGAACATGCTTTATGTCTTTTATTAAGGGCACGCAGATTTGGAACATTTTCATTAGTTTTATTGGATTTTTTCTCAAAAAATCGAAGAAAAATTGAAAAGTCCTTGAAAGTAGGTAAGTATATATTCTCTTAATTAAATTATTCACTGGAATTGGGATTTTTATCGTGTATAGTAAAAATAATTATAAATTAAATTATAGTTTAAAAACAAATTAAAAACACACACGCTTTTATAGTGAATCGAACTAAAAAGTGAAAAGAATAAAAATATATATTACTTAAAAGTAACATATACAAAATTTAATACTTATCTTGTTAATTTGTACGGTTTATAATTATGATCGTATTGTAGCTTTAGCACCCCCCAAAGCATTATTATTGCATTCAATACATTATTATTTTGGGGGGAGGGGTGCGATAAAAATTATGATTGAAAATTGGGTCGCCAGTAGTTAAAGTTTGAGAACCACTGGCTTACGGAATATTTTAAACCATTTAGTAATAGTAAGGCACATGTAAACATATTATGGTTAACATGTGCCTATAATGATTTGCATGTGCCAATATATTAATATTTTACGAGGAATCACCAATAAGACTATCCAAAATTCAAGGTCTAATTTTTTTAAGGAGGAATCACTAATAAATCAAAATAATGTTTTTAGTTCTTTCGAGAAAGATGGAATGAGACGTGTTTCTCAATAGAGTATTCGAATGTATGAATTAGTAGATATTATCAATAAGTAGGATTCGCGAATTTTGAGCTAATAGTAAGTAATAATGAACAGATAAAATAATTCTGTTTGAATATAAAGCAGCGTATCGGCTGGGTTTGAGAAAAGTACATGCAGTTTTATCTTAATAACGTACTTTAAACAATCATTACTCAAACAATTTAGATTACTTTTTTATTATTGACGTTCTTTTCTTATGAATTTTTATACGATCAAACGAATTGCATTTAACATTTTTTCCGAAATAATGTTTTTAAATCCAATGATTTTAACATCATTAGCTAAAAAATAGTTATTTAACCACTTATTTCCCGCTTCTGTAAAAATCACGGGAATGAAATTTCCCTCTCTATTTCTCGTGCCCGTGATATTTTGAACTGGAGTGTTCAAAGGTCACGTGCTAAAAGGATTAAAAATATCTATTTCATATGCCCAGAACCCTATTTATTTCTCACCAGATAGAAGTGCCAGATTATTAGTAACGTGTTTAGAGATAGTTATTCCACTTTAAACCAGATGTTAGCACAACTAAACATATATATTGAGCGAAATGTTTTTGTAGTCTCAGCTCTGTTACTTAGTTCCGCTCTTCTTAAATATGCGTAGGTTGCGTTCTGTGATAATATATATATATATATATATATATATATATATATATATATATATATATATAATCCAATATAAAAGAATTTTTTGAATATATAATCATATACATATACATACACATATATATAAATTTATACACATATATACATATACATAAACAAAAATATAAAAATATAGTTATATACCTAAGATAACTAAAAGTAGGAAGGAGGCATATAGTATAAAGACAAATTCCTGGCCTTAGGAAACAGGATTGCAGGTTTAAACAAGTTTTGCGGCACCAACCTTCACCTGTAATTTGTCATACTATGTACCAAGAGGAAAGGAAAGAGTTATATATGTAGAATTTAAATATTAAAAAAAATTATTAAACTAAAGAACATAGGAACATAAACATAACCTACTAAATCGGATTTATAACGATGGCCAAGAGTGCAGTATCGTGTTCCTGCCAAATAGGGAGAGCAGAACCGCATAAAGTTAATTGCGATACGATATAAGAAACGATTAATTGCGATACGATATACGATAATAAGAAATATACATATATATACTTTTAAAAAATCATAAAAATAAAAATCATATAAAATTAGCGTAAAATATAAAAGAAACTCAAAAAATATATATATTAAATTTTTTTTTTAAAAAAAGCATGTGGCGCCATCTATTTAATAATTGTAGGATAAATTAGATATTGTCTAAATTTAAAAAACATTACAAAACATAATAACAGTAAATAATTACATTAATACAAATTGTATCATAAAAAACCATTATAAATATAATTACAAAGAAAGTTAGCAGGGTATCCATGTTCAATACAGTGATTAAAATCTTTTTTAAGATTTAAAAAAAATATTAGCTTTATCGCTAACTAATACATTATTGCGATAAATATAGTTAAAAATAATATTTCTATATATAGATATTGATAAATTAGAATTCCAGTAAGGCACTTTGATGATATTAAAATTAAAGGCATCTCTTTTATCATAAATATTAGTATGTAGTTTCAAATCCTTAATATACAGTGATACATCTAGGTTATTTGTTTTGATTGGATTATTATTAATTTTAACTAAGTTTAAGTAGGACGGATAAAAATTAATAATAGGATTTAAATTATCATTTTTACCAAAAATAATTAAATCATCAATATATCTAAAAATGTAGTAGTCATTATTAATAACATAATTATATTCATAAAAATGTAAATAAAGATTAGCCAAACTATTACTAGCTGGGCCCCCTTGTGGGAGTCCTTTCTCTTGTTTATATAAAGAACCATTAAAACTGATATAATTTTCTTTTAAGACAAAATCTATGAGAGTTTTTAAATTTGTTAAAATTAATATTAAGGTTATACATACTGTGGTTTTCTAAAATTACTTTAATAATATCATATAAATCAATGGAATTGAAAAGATCTTCAAAGTCATAACTATCAACTGAATAAATATTTTTATTATTAAAAAAATCTATAATCTCTTTACTATTTTTAATTATAGCTTTATTACATTGCTGATTAATAAAGTTTTGTATAATATTATGAAGTAATTTGCCTGCAGTAGTAATATATGTTCTAAAACCATTTGTCACAGTTCTAAATTTAACCGGACTTTTATGGAATTTTGGAGTTAAAAATATATATGGATACTTTTAATTTTAGGAATACAAAAACCTAATTTTTTATAAATAGCAATAATACGATTACTAATTTTCAAAATCTAATTTTTTAATCAAAAAAATTTAAAATTCAAATCTAATTTTTTAAAAGAACCATTATTAAGAAAAAGATCATAAAGAATATTATAATAAAAATACTTACAAATCACAGCATATAGTTACCAGGTACTTTATCAATGTAAACTATGATAAAATTCTTTTGTAATTCATAAATTTTCTGTTTTATATCTTTAAAAGTAATTTCATATTGAGAATGGTAGCTAAAATTCATAAGGTCTTTTAAAATATTGTACTTATACTCTTCAAATGCCTCAATAGGTAGTCCAAATTTAATTGCAGATTTTGTAATAAAATTATCTATACCTTTAATAATTTGTTTTTTAACAGTATTGTTGTTATTAGAAACATTTAATCTAAAATTAGTGCCTTTACTCATTATATCTTTTAAAATATTATCATTGATTATATCTAAGTTGCCAGTAACTACATGTTTATGATGACCATCAATAAAATCATTATAGTTTTTACATATACAATCTTCTATATTATATATATATATATTGTTAATATTATGGAGTTTATCAGGAAGTGAACCAAATTTTACTTTAAGTATAAATGGATCTGAGAATGATTCTGAATTAACTGATTGTTTTGAAAGTTCGATTAGGGAATCTGAGCAGTGTTGATGGACCTGTTACCTGTGATGTTGGCCTTTTTGTCCCATGCTTTAAAATTTATCAAACAAGGAAAATTACTAATGTGTTTTTGCATTTTGTATAATTATATTAAAATCCTCCTTTTTTGTTTAAAACACAGGTTTTTTTAAAAAAATTTTTCTCTTTGCTAGAAAACCAACATTCAGTCACGATAACCCTAAATTTTGGCTTCTGTTTAAAATTTAATTTTTTTGTATTTCAAGCTAAAAATTTCCCCAAAATTTAAAAATAAATATATATATTGAACATACACTCTTAGTTTTATGTAATTTTCTTGGATAAAAAATAACCACTTTTACAACCTTTTTCTTCCAAATTACACGACCGTTAAGAGGTTAATAGTAAAAGTAGTGCTGCCATCTACGACTAAAATGCCTAATTAAGCATGCACTGCTATGCCCAATATTCAAAGATGATCACACAATCTAAAACAAGAGGTCATCGATACCTTAAATCAGGGATGTCCAACCCAAATGACCTTGTGGGCCACTTCGGAAAAACAGTATAATCTCGCGGGCCGCACATAAAAATATGTACCTTTATAACAGATTTGGAAATAAAAAAACATTTATTGGAGTGAAAATTTAAAACAGAATGAATTATTACTATTGTTTTTAATATTTTCCATGTATACCGACATAGATAATATAAAAATGCAATGATCAAATAATGTTTAAAATATTACAATGTGCTGCCATTTTCTTGAAAATTACGGTGTTCCTATTGAATTGATCTCTCGTTACTCATTGCTGAAATTTGATTGTGCTGTCATTCGCAAACGATTAAGTATACAATACCTTTTATCTTAACTGTTCTGAATATTTTTTTAAGCTTTAAAAAACATTTCTGTGTGTGTGACTGCCTCTTGCTTTTTGGGCACTCCTAACAGAAAAGGAGGAGAAGAAACGAAAGTCGCACACACAGAGAATTATGTACTATTATGTTTCGAATAGCATTATGCATATCCTAAAGGATATGCATAATGCTATTCGAAATTTATCAAAAAAGTAATTTACTATAGTAAAATCACAAATGTGACTGGTTGATAAAATATAAATCTATTTTAATCTAAAGACATTTCTATTATCAAAAAGGATGTATTTCCAAACAAGAACAGTTAACAGGTGTATACATTGTATATATATACATAAATTTCCCCGCAAATAAATTTCAAGATGAAAAACTTTAAAAATCAGATATTTAATTTTTTTAAAAAAGAGTCTATTGGCCGCAACTTACGTATTGGCGGGCCACATGCGGCGCACGGGCCTTGTGTTGGACACCCCTGCCTTAAATTCATTCGGTCCTCAAAAATAAAATTAAAAATAGCAACGTAAATGTTAAAAATAAAGGGACAGGCATGAATAATGTCTCCGTTTTGTCCGACTACGGCTCGAATTTTATGAGATTCATTCCCAACAGTCTTTGATATAGCAATAATATAAAAAGTGTATTAAATGAAAACAATAATATGAAATGAAGAAATTGAATTATGCTTCTTTTTTTTCATTCAGGTATAGCGCAACCTGCATTGGCCTTTTCATCTGGTATTTCATTCTTTCCTCTTGTTTCACTGTTGCATAAATCATCCTTACTATAAGTAATTCATAATTTAAGCAAGATTTTGAAAATAGTTTCTAATTATTTAATATTATTCAGTTGAATGACTAAGTAATAAAGAGTTTTTTTAATTGGTTTCCTTCCCTTTTCAAGGCCAAATTCCATCTATGATGAGCTTAATGAAAGGTAAACAGAAACCTTTTTTGAAATGAGCGTGTCGAAAAGTAAAAATCAAATCAAAAAGTTTTCCCTCGTATTGTAACGTTTTTTTAAAAGAAATGTTCCTTTTCTTTTTTATATAACGTATTTTGAATGATAATATTTTACCTAAAATGTTGAATTCAAATGATTGCGTACTTGATTTGCTTTCATTGACCTAAAATTATTCTTAGTATGGTATAAAATTACATGGAGGTTTCGTAAAATGTTATTCATTACTAAAATATTCAAGATAAAATTGAATTCTTATCTGTTATTAGACTTCTCAACATAGTCACTATCAGGGAATATACATTTTTGTCAGATTTGCTTACCTTTCCGAGGCTGCCATTGTAAAACGCATGTGTCTTTGTTTCACGCCTCGACTCCGCCATGTTGTTGTTGCAAGATGCGAAAGAGTAGGATGGATGTCGAAAGATCTTAGAGTTGCGTTGCTTTGTTTCCGCTGGGAGCACATCTGCTTGAATGAGTCGGTGCATTGTCTGCAAGACGCCTTCTCTCATCAAACAGTGCATTTTCTAGAAGGATTTGTCACGTAATTCGAACAACTTTATTAGAACCCCCCTGGGTTCCACCTTGGACACCAAGATTAATTTGAGGCAAAGAATCACTAAGAGCCATTTGTGTTTATTATATTGATTCAATTATCAGAAACTCTAATAACATATACTATTTCTATGTTACGTCAAACAAAAGGGATTTACCTTTAATATTAAATTAAATTACGAATTATGAAATTAATCAATAATTACGCATAAGATCAAATAAGGTCCACCGAAATAGGAGGTCCGAGAAATACACGTAACTCGAATTATTAGCTTTCATTAACTTAAACTTATTTTATTAAACTAACGATTGTTTTAAGGTGATATAATAAACTATATTATATCACCTGGCAATAGGTATCTTCACAAGATGCCTTCGTAGATTACTAACCGTAACTCTTCAATATCGCAATCCAATTGAATCCTCCAAACTTGAGACTACTGCTGCTGGCTCAAAAGCCTTCATCCTTGCTAGCTTACAACGCTCTACTTAAATACCCTATCTACTTTGCATATCCCGTTTACTTTTTGGAGTTGATTGGAAATATATATATACGCGAATTTATAATCCCCAAAAAGACGCCTAAGAATATTAGTGGAAAGGTTCCGTACAGATTCGTCATAACCTTGATAACATTAATAGTCATTAAAAATAATCTGTACCTCCTTCTTCAGATAGTCGATTAAGGTGACTTCACCACAATCACAATAATAGACCTATCCTAGAGAGTTTTGTACCCTAATGATCCTGTATCGTGAGGTTTGGCACTCTCGGTCCATATTTCTTTCGTCTATGAATCCGACTGACAGGTCCAAAAGTCATGTAACAGTCAACTTCACACGTGGTCGATTCGTGGAACCCTTAGAGCTATAAGCTGTTTTGAGGGAACCCCATAAATAGCTCCTTAGAAATTCATGTGATTATCAAACAAATAGAAACACCTTAGATACATAAAGAGTTCTTCTTTAGTATAGTGTAGGAACGTCTTTGGCTTGTAATACAGCTTGGATTCGCCTAGGAATCGAATCATACAAGCGCTGAATATTGCACCATTCTTCATGGAGATATTGTGAAAGTTCTGGTAGAGGATATTGATTAATATTGAACGCCCTAAAACAGACCCTAATGGTTACATTATATTGAGGTCGCAGAACTATGCAGGTCATAGTCGATGTTTAACTTCATCCTCGTGTTCAGCAAACCCTGATTGGACAGCTGCACATTACCATCCTGGAAAAATCCATCTCCTGCAGGAAACAAAATTGCGTCACAGGATGGACCTGGTGAGCTCAATTTTCTCCGTACTGATTAGGATTGGTGTAATAGAAAATCACGGCACTGCTGCCAATATCAGGGCACAACCACATCTATGTGTGATAACTGGAGGTAGACAACCGCAATCATACTCTTGTGCCGATGTTCCACAAAACTGCACCTGTTGTAGGGAAAAGAGGGAAAGACGATTCTTCAGACCATTATTACTTTCTCCCACTTATCAATAAACCAGGTTTTTTAGCGTGACGCCGTTTGGCATTAAGGAGTCTCGGGTTGTTAAGTTTCTCTAGAGCACTGAAAATATAAACAATTTTCAAACAGGTTCTTTCAAATTTAAATTAAATAATTTGAATCTTGTACACTTTATTTACAAAGGAATAGGGCTTCAGAGGAGTGTAAAATGTTTCAAATATAATCATAATTTCAAAAATTATAAGCCTACGAAAATAAGAAACATTTTTATAAGAAATATTAATAATAAGCTTAACGTTGCGCATGCTATTTTCTAAAATAAAAGCTTTAATCACTAACTATAAGTTGTTTTATAAAGTTAAACATATCCTTATTACACTGTAGTTTTTTTACATATAAATAGAATAATAAATTATATATTTTTTTAAAAATAAAAAAATTACATTAAAATTTTTTTTAAAAAAACAGTTTTATATTTTGAAACATAGACGATATATTATTCTTAAATGATGTAGGGTTTATAGAGCATGACACATTTTATAATTCTATAAAGTTTTATACATCAGAGGGGCTACTATTTCAGAAAATAGCATGCGCATCGCAAAAAATTACTTACAGAATTATTTCTTATTTTCATATGCTTATAATTTTTAAAACAATGATTATATTTGAAGTATTTTGTACTTTTTTTTGAAGCCATAATCCTTTGTAAATATCGTGTAAGAGATTCGAATGATGTAATTTAAATTAAAAAGATTATACCTGTTTGAAATTGTTTATATTTTCAGCCCTCTAGAGAAATTTAACTCCCCTGAGACGCAACATCTGTGACCTTGGGAATTGCTGCTCTGTATTAAATGTTTTGTTTTTGAAATAGTCTTTTAACTGTAATCACTGACACTGGAGAATCCAGATTTGGACTAAGCTCTGCGGTCACTTTTTCTGCAGTTGTTTGCATTTGATACATTACCATCCGCTTCAATACCCGTCAGTCTCGTTCACTGAGTTTCTCTTTCCACTCATAATTTTCCTTTGCCGAGATGTTATGCTGCTACCGAGCCATCAGTATGCTGTTATGACTTTAGATACCATACCTCTTAAACTGCGGTGCTCAACCTTTTTTATCACCGGGCCGCTGAACAAAACATTAATTATTTTAAAGTTTATATACACTCTGTCGCAAAAAAATATATGCACCAGAAGAAATTGAGCTACATTCACGAAATTTGGTATGCATGTAGTGTATATGAAAATAAACAAATGATTAAAAATTCAGAACAAAATATCATTTTATTAAGCGGTTACAGCTTGCAAAAGGTTAAAAATCAGTAAGTAGTAAAGCCACCTCTGGCAGCTATACAAGCCGAAATTCGGCGTGGCATCGATTCAATTAGATCACTTATGACCCCCTGTGGAAGATCCTGCCATAGTCTTTGCATCTGCGCAGTTAATTCTCCTGTATCTCGGGACGGCTGCAGTTGCCTTCCCAGCGCGTCCCAGAAATGCTCTATTGGCGAAAGATCTGGTGACCTGGTAGGCCATGGTAGGACGTCATATCCTTGAAGACATTGTTGGGAGAGTCGCGCAGTATGTGGACGAGCATTATCCTGTTGATAAATGGCACCTGGGCGACTTGATAGCATGGGTAGCACAATCGGCGTTAAAATATCGTCCACGTATCTGCGAGCTGCCAAAGTGCCTTGAAGGACCACTAAAGATGATCGTGTGTCCCAAGAAATTGCTCCCCACACTGTCATACCTAGTGAAATTGCTGTATGCCACTCGACAATAAATGCCGGATCGGACCGCTGGCCGGTGCGCCTCCAGACACGTGTGCGGTGGTCATCAGCACTGAGACTGAATCGGGATTCATCACTGAAGATGACACGTCTCCAGTCTGTCACACTCCAAGTTACCCGAGGTCGGCAAAAAATCCAGTCGACACTGCCTATGATGTGGGGTCAGTGGTAAGCGTCTTAGCGGACGTCGGCTCCTCAAGCCAACTTCGGTCAGTCGTCTCCTTATGGTTTCTCTTGATGGCACTGGATGTCTGGAAGGAGGTAAGTGGCGTTGAATCGATGCTAGCGACGTTGTTGGTGCCGAAGTGGCCACTCTTCTGATTGCACGATCCTCGCGATCATTTGTGTTCCTGGGACGTTCTGACCCTCCGCGACGGTACACTCTACCTTCTGTGATCCACTGTTGCCAACACCGAGCAACTACCATATCGCTCCAACCAAGGTGGCGGCCGATACGTCTATTCGACCCACCTGCTTCTCTGAGGCGCCCCTATCAAAGTCCGTCAGCTGCTCGCCGGTTACGTCTTAGAGGCATCCTAAGTCTCAATATCGTCTATTAAAGTCATCAGATTCGTTTGGATAGCCGTACGGCGCTCGTACTCATGCTTTTAAACTCTCCCAGTTGCGCAACTAATATGCGCATAGCACACTTAGCCTTGTCTCATTGGCTTCGAAATTTTAATCATTTGCATATCTCTTACCAGACTACATTCTTGCCGAGTTTCGTGATTGTAGCTTGATTTCTTCTGGGTGCATATATTTTTTGCGACAGAGTGTATTTTTAAACTATATTAAATTCCCTCGAACTGAACTCACAAAAAATAGGCTTTATGCATTTTTTTTGTCCTGTTACGGAGTAATTTCGATTTCCTTTCATGGAACATCCCAAGCTCCCCCGAACATCTGCTCCTCATGCAAAGATTTTCTTTAAGAAAGCCAATTTATCTCGTCTCGAAAGAGATTCTAAAAATAATAATTAATAAAAACCATTGTGAAATATTTGTGCTTAGTGGTACGGTGACGAGCAGAATTATATTTTTATCAAATAAGTTGTTGATCTGTGTTTGTTTCTCTCAACGAAATCCCAATCTTCGTGAAACAACAAAAATTCTTAAGATTTTTTTCGTTTGCAAGACATGAAGGTTAGCTAAAAAATAGTTTATCCCATAACATCGTCACTATTCCACTGTTATTTTTAAACACTAACCGGGCGTCATAAATAATAATAACAATAATAAAAAAAAATCAGCAATTATATCTAAAGACTTAAAATTTAGAAAACATGGCTTTTTTGTTCAGCTGAGTTATGTAAAAGCTTTTTTTTTAAATTATACAATTCACGTAAAATTAACTAATTAAAAACTGGAAACTTAGTGAGCTTTATTTCAATCTGTATTTTTTCAACTTTTCAATTTTAAAATTCACCTGTCTTTCACCGGCTCGGTCTGTTTGTTCCGGATAATTTCTGAAAAGGCTGGACCAATTTTGACGGCTTTCACTGGCAATAGCTAATGTAATTTAGAAGAACGGGTATACCAGCTAGTAGTTCTATAAAATAAGGATACATATAAATTCCAAAATTAATACTTATTTATATAATGATTTAAAAATACAAGAAATATGTAATAAATTGATTATTCATTTTTAAAATAGGATTTCAGAAAGCATAAACAATTTATACTTGTATCACTCAGCCTAGTTCTAAGTTTTTAGAGAAACAATCCGGCAGCATAAAATGCTCTCTCGGATTCAACTGACGTTGAAGGAATTGTTTTTAAAGCCTCACATAGTTTTATATTGTTTGGTGATGGATTTTCATTTGAGTTGAACAACTGCATCTCTTGACTTTGTTGAAACTCGGACTTTATTTGCTTCATATTTCCTTCAAAAATCCGATATTGCATTCATTCTATAAAGTTAACATTGCGTCTCTCGTTAATTCTTTGAATTAGAGAATATTTCCTATTTTTCGCAAATTATGTACTTTGTTCGTTCAATTCTCCAAGAACGAAAGAAAATACACCTTCTGCAGTTAGCAAAGTTGCATTTCGACTAAATAATTTTTCCCATCATTTGTTCTTCTTTAATAACAATTAATGCTTTTAAAATTGCTAACTTTATTTCTAAAAAAGATTCAAGCAATGCCAACAAACTACTGAAGCAGTGTGCGATTCCCGGGTATAGGAATTATAATTCCTGGGAATAGAAAAAGTACAGAAATCTTATGATTTCCCATGAACCCGGGATCTCAGGAAAGAAAGCCTTATAAAAAAAAACTTGTTATAGGTACTTAATGTTAGCACAACTTAAGAAAAATAGTGTATTTTTATTAAAACGCATTAACACAATATTAATGTAATTAACTCATTAATAGCATTAATATCACTCATTAATATCATTAATACTACTCATTAATACCTTTAATACTCTACTCATTAATACCTTTAATACCACTCATTAAAACCACTCACCTTTGCATTATACTTAGCAAATAAAATGTGTGTGTTATTTTACACAAACTGTCGAACTCTTAGTGTAAGGCTTCAAACGCTTTTCTTGATCTTCAGTTAATACGTTTCTATGTTCGGTTTTTGTTGCCACATGCATCTAAAAATATTTTTCCTTCAATACATTGTTCAGAAGGGCATTAAAATTTTAATAGCTCTGTGATTAGCTTCTGTTTATTCAACGTGAATTTGCAATCCAAAATCTTTAAGGTTTCCGACTACGTTCGAAACCGTGATTTTAAAAAAGCGCATAAATGGATAATTTTCATGATATTTAGTGTCACTCAGATTAGAATATATGCATAAAATTGTTTTAAGGACATTTTGACAAAAAAAAATATTTATATACAATATTTTGGCAAAAAATTAACTTAGAATAATCTTTTTTCCAAATGTTCTCCTTTTGTGAAAAATGGTTCTATTATAATAATATTTTGCCTGTATGTAGCTCAACTTGAATTTCTAAAAAATTCGCATTATTTTCAGAGTTACCACCAATGAAAAAAATATTGGTGTTTTTTTCTTAACATTGCTCCTCTCTGTTGTCGTAAAATATGAATAATCCCACTTCTAAGTTATATATTTCAAAAATTCTAGTTGAGCCTCTGAACAGAGGTCTGAGCTATATACAGGCGAAATGTTATTCTAATAGAAGCATTTTTCACAAAAGGAGAACATTTGGAAACAAGATTATTCTAAGTTAATTTCTTGCCAAATTATTGTATTTAAATAAATTTTTTAGTCAAAATGTCCTTAAAACAATTTTATTCATATATTCTAATCAAAGTGACACTAAATATCATGAAAATTATCCAATTATACGCTTTTGCAAAATCACGGTTCCGAACGTAGTCTGATACCTTAAGCTGTTCTTACTTATGTTTGTATTTTGTTTCGAATCTGCTGATAACCGAGTTCCCTTTTGCTGTGTTGAAGCACGGAAAGAAAACTCTCTGTTTTATGTCTTATCTGTATAAATCCAGAAAGCTGAAATATAATTTCGACTCCGAACTGCACAATTTTTGAAAACTGGTCACTTGCTCAGGTCATTACTCTCCATTTTTTTTCATTCGCTCTTTAACATGTCATAAAACTTAAATGTGATCTTTATGACTTATTGAGGCTAATCCCTGTCATACTGTGTCTCTTCTAATGGTATCTAAACCCACGTAAGCTCTGAAGCAAAAGTTCCAGGAAATTAATTAAAAGAAAGACTCTTCGAGGACGAAATTCTTTTTTTAAGTTTATCCCCCATGGCACCCCCGTTGAGGATGACGGCTTTAGATACTTATCATATAAATTCCATTGAAAACGTACAATTTTGCATACACATGTATAATTTTCTTTTCGAACATTTACTTTGACTCAAGGAATCCAGGGATATTATTTGCGCGGTTTGAAGACCCTTGACCAACAGTTATGAAGGTTATCCAAAACTTTTCTTCTAGCACTAAAATTTATTCAACATCACTTTTCTCGTTGTGTTTGCTTCAGAAAAGCCATTGGGGATGTGTGCTGACATCTTTGACATGTGCAGTTCCTTCAAACTTTACGGTGCTTCTGAAAGTTTCAGTACTTACGACCCAATATTCAATCTTGATTTTCATTGAGCACCCCACTATACAACAAAATGTAATAAATTCGAAAATACGATACTTTGACGCTAAAACTACAATACTACTGTAACCTCTTGAGTGCCACCGGCGTATATAAACGTCTCGCTTAGCCAATGCTTTAATTGTCCCGGAAGTATCCATACGTCTTTCTTAAATACGATCTTTTCTGTTCATCGCTATCCTACAACTATTCCGAAGGCTTTGGAATACAATAATATGACCTCTACAGGGTTTTCGAAGGATTTACTCATTTCAGAGGATTTTCTTATTTGTTCTCTTTCTCTCTCAAATGCACCCCAGACATGTGCATCGCACACCCGTTAATTCGCAGTTAAGGGATTCATTCTAAACCTTCCAAATTGTCAAGATAAGTGTTAATTTTTGCATATAATTTTATATATGGGTCCCGTGGGGTCCCTGATAATTATTAAACTTTTTCTTAACTTGATGTTGTTAAATATTTTATAAAATTTATGTGTGGTACTAAGATATTTATAAGAGCATTATTTAAGTTTAAATGTTTCATTTTTATTTTTTATTACATCAAAACGTTGCTCACTTATTTACATTAGCAATTTTTTTCAAATGATCTTTTGTTATCGAATTTTCAATACGCTCCAAGGGTTACCACGCCCCCTAGGGGCTGTTCCCACGGTTTGAGAAGCACTGATTTAGAACATTCATGATCATTAACAGGGTTCTGCTAATAGAATCATGTCAGAGATACTACGTTATTCATGTCTTTATATAGTAGCGCTATGTGGCAGTGGATGATGAATTTTTGAACCGTGAGAGAGAGACACTTTGAAAATTTCTTTTCCTTTTTGTAACGGTGCTATATGCCAGGCTATCGTTTTATTTGTCCTCGTACAAACTATGTGAGTCTTGTATAATTAGTTACTTCAATCTCATGAAACTAAGAAAATCAGCATTAAAAGTTTTAATTTACTCTAATATGTACACAAAAAATCATTTAATATGCAAAATAAATTCTCTACAGATAGTTCAGTTATGTCTTAGAAATTTCTGAAATATTACGTTCTTACAAATCTACTTGTTATATATTTAAATGGAAATTTCAAAAGGTTTGTAAAAGGAAGACTTGAAGTATAAAGTAAATATATAAGCATTTGTCTCTTTTTTTTTCTTTTACAGATGACTCTATGCATGGTCATTTTGATTTTTTTCTTCTGTAAAAATTTATTTTATAACGAAAAGGGTGTTATTAAAAATTCATTTAACATCAAATAACCAGCTTTTTTTTTTATCTATGCGATGTTTTAAAATGAGCATACAGTGGGCCACTTAAGTGCTCGTACACTTGCAATTTCTTATAAAATTTAATGTTTTCGACTAATAAAAATTAATCTATTGTAACTGTAATTTTTTTGTGATGTCTGCAACTTGTTCTTAATGAAATGACATAATTAATTTTTTAAAATAGTGTAACTATTTTTTTAAAAATTATTTATGAAAAAGCTACTAGAAAATTACGCCACAAAAGTCTTCGTACACTTAACAAAAATCTCAACTTAGCTTTAAATATTGTATTTCATTCTGAATTTAGTGCTTAATAGGATATCTTTTAGTGTTCACAACGACTTTTAAACGTCTTGGTATAGATTAAATTATTTTTTTTTTTGTAATTTCTGCATCGATTTTAGTCCATTCTTCTGTGATTATTGTTTTTACTTCACATTTTGTGTTTATTTGTCCCGTTTTCTTTCTTTTTACATCAGAATCTCACCAAATATGTTCTATTGGGCTAAATAAAGGGATTGAGGAGGTGTTTTCATAATTTGGGGACAGTTATAGAGACACCAGTGGCGTACAATGAGAGCAGTACACTCGGCGTCATTACCCTGTTAAAAAATTAAGTAGTCTCCAAAGTCCAAACTTTGGGTGGATAACTAAAACTTCTCTTTAAAATAATTAAATAGATTTCATGATTCACAATATCAACAAAAAATACTAAATTACCAAGTTTTGTGGCCGATTTACACCCCCACGACAGAGCACCTTCACTTCTATGCTGAGGCATGGAAGTGAAGGAGTTTTGCTCCACCTAAGTTCATGGGATTAAACTCCTTATTTTTTCATTTACAAGCTATTATACGCCCTTCAGAATCAAAAATTTGGAATTATCTGCCATCCCAATCAATTTGCTGTCAATTTTGAATTTTCTGAACCTTAATTCCAATAATCTAGTTGGATCAATAAAATATGAAGGTAGAAGTGTTCTTGTGTGGGGGTGTAAATCGGCCAGAAAACTTGGTAATTTGGCATTTTTGTTGATATTGTGAATCATGAGCTCTATTTAAATATTTTAAAGTGAAATTTAAATTATCCGCCTGAAATTTGGATATTGGAGACTACTTAATTTTTTAAGTGGGTAATGACGCCAAGTGTACTGCTCTCATTGTACGCCACTGGTGTCTCTATAACTGCCCCCAAATTATGAAAACACCTCCTCAATCACTTTATTTGGCCCAGTAGAACATATTTGGTGAGATTATGATGTAAAAAAAAGAAAACGTGACAAATAAACACAAAATGTGAAGTAAAAACAATAATCACAGAAGAATGGAGGAAAATTGATGCAGAAATTACAAAAAAAATGATTAAATCTATACCAAGACGTTTAAAAGTCGTTGTGAACACTAAAAGATATCCTATTAATCACTAATTAAGAAAGAAATGCAATATTTAAAGCTATGTTAAGATTTTTGTTAAGTGTACGAGGACTTTTGTGATGTAATTTTTAATAGCTTTTTGATAATTAATTTTTTTAAAAAAATAGTTATACTACTTTTAAAAAAATTAATTACGTCATTTCATTAAGAACAAGTTGCAGGTATCATAAAAAAATTACAATTACAATATATTAATTTTTATTAGTCGAAAACATTAAATTTTATAAGAAATTGAAAGTGTATGAACTCTTTTGTGCCCCACTGTATATTTGAAATTTTTACGAATTTCTTTGCTTGTTTTATTTCACATGCCGATTATTCTGATTATTGTAAATAGTAATTGGGTTTTTTAGAATAACTCACAACTAACATATATTATTTCCTTAAAAATTTATAGAGAAGTAAAATAAATTTAAAAATCTATTAAATAAATTTATTGCTAAGGTTAACACAAGAACTGTTACATTTCTTTATTTAATATAAAAATCTATCTCTATTTAAAATTTATGATAAAATGTTTACATCATAAAAAAAATCATATACCATTAATGAATAATATCAGTCATTGAATGATTTTTCAAAAGTTTTTGTTTGCTTCGTATTATAAATACGAATTCCATAGATTTCAAAAAGAACATTTGTTCGTATTGAAAACATGAAATGGATTCGTAGAGTTTTAGATTTCATTTTATAAAAATGGAGAACGTGTACTACTAATTATACTCTTTTTTTTCATGTAAAGATCCTTCATCAGTGGATTCGATTTATGGTAAATATCTTTTAATATTTATGTATATTTTAAATAAATCAATTTAAACTAAAGATACGAAAATAATTTTAATTAAGTTTTTGAGCAACTACAGTTCTTAAAAATCGAAAAATAGTTTTAATACGGATTTTTAAATTTTAATTAAATTCAGTTCATTGTTTTCAATAATTTAATTTTAAAAAATGTATTAGTTTTTTGGGGCTTTAAATGGCTTAATTTTACTGGTGAAATGTTTTTTCCATGAAACAAAAAAATGGTTTCACGGGAAAGCACTTTATAAAATGACATTGTCTTCGATCATGTCATGACCTTTACCGCACGCTTCGATAAATATTATATGATATGTTGTATTACTGTTTTTTTTTAAGTTATTGAAGTTCTAGAATTAAGCTTTCGATCAAATAAATATTGTTGCGTAGATTAAATTACTATGGTAATTCCATACTCAAATAAAATAACAACTCACAATGGAATACTTTATTTTACAAACTGAACGTTTCCTCTCCTTATATATTACCTTTGGAAGTTCCAGAACTTTGCATAATTATATAATTACAGTTAACTTTTATAAATACAAATACAATAAAAATAAAAGCACGAGAGAAATAAAGAATTACAATTAATGAAAAAAAAGCGCGTGACACACAAAAATTAGACTTGCCAAAAATTAGAAATATTTTTGGCAAGTCGCCCGCAACCGGGTGCGTGATTCCGTGTCCATGACAACCGAAGTGAAATATTTTTTCGCTACATTATTCTTATAGACCTCGACTCTTGATTTAAAAAGGAAGAGATATAAATTTCTAAAACAGAATACATTGATCTTCTATCCAACGTTAGCTCTTGGAAGTTAATTTCCGCTTTCTTAGAGGATCTCTACCCAACAGAGAAAACATGCTTATCAAATTTCAACTTTGCTGGACTGATAGTACAATTAATTCTCTACCTCAAGATTCGATTTCTTGTTCTTAGAGGGACACTACTAAACAAAGGAGCATTTTTGTCAGTATGTAGGTCACAAATGAACTTTTTTTGACTGTATTGTGTACCTTTACTCTCCTTTCTAGCCGATTTCGGTGAATCCGGTTCTTAGCGAATACAGAGAAAAGAAACATGCTTGGATAATTTCATATCTTTGGACATGGCAGATCTCGTGAGGAGTGACTCAATTTTCTCCTGCATACATTAGCTAGTATTTTGTGAATGCAATTATATAACCAACCAATGTTTAAAATCTTCTGTTTGAAACAAATGTTTAAGGAAACAGAATTATTTTCGTAAATCCTTTAATTATCATTAAAAAGAAAAAGAATGTTTTTAATTGTTTATCTTTGTATGGCAACTGAACTTATGTTTTTGCTTTTCACAGGTAGTCACGTGATTAGTAAGTATGCTTTTTGTTGAGCACTCTCTGAGAATACTAGCAGAATAATGTTTATCTACGAGTATTCATAATTTGCGATGCAGAAAATCATTCAATATATAAATATATTAATATAAAGACTGCTTTTTTCAGCTGGAGTTATTCATCGTAAGTATATAATTAAGCGAACTGACCTTGTGTGTGGGAGGGATGCACGAAAAACTGCTGAATTACTTTAAAATTTAAAAAGGTGAATTAATTTTTTAACAAATTGAAAATTTTCGAAACGTCCTACTTTATTTGTATCAGAAAATATTACCCATTTAAGCTATATTTTATATAAGAAATAATATTCCTTAGGAAATAATTGCAAGATTCTTAATTTCTGTTTGGAAATTGAATGAATCTGTGTTAAAAAATTTACACAAATAATAAAAGTTTTTTTTTAATCTTTTTTTTGTCCTTACTATTTTAGCTATTTCTGGTGGTAAGTATTTTATTTAAAATAAAGATTTTATGATATTTAAAACCAAAATTAATATTTATGCTTCACAAGTTATCTTAAAAATTGAACTGTTTTATTCAAGTAAATTTTTGTTTAATAATATTAAATATTTTCTGTCTTCTAAGCTGTTCCAGTTCCCGTTAGTAAGTATGCAAAATAATCACTACAGTTTTTTTTTGAACATTAATATTTATTTTTTTATAAAAAATTTGAAGCTAAAATTATTTTGATTTAGCAATAAAAATAGTATTTACATAAGTTTAACAAAATTATCCTGAACGAATAAGAGTTGAGTAAAAAAATTTCATATCAATGCTCCCTTTGATGTAAATGGACCAACAAAAAATTTCGTAACATGCATTTTTAAATTATATACTACGTAATATAAAATTGCATTGAAGTAAATTAAGAAACCAATCTAGTTTTTAGTCAACTACAGAATATCATCTACGTCCCATTATTCTAAACAATAGTTTACACCAATAACAAAAGCTTATTTTAATCAGTTCTTTTTTTGACTGGGGCTCGAAACTTTTATGCAAATCAATCCCAAAGAACAAGACAGATCCTTAGGAGCGATGTAAATTTATTGTAGAGGAAACAATCCTTGAAATACAGGATTCAGCAGCAAAATAAATCTTTGAAGGTCTCCACACTTTCTACAGAGCTCAGACACAACTATCGGTGTCTAAAACACAAGATTACTCACAAGTCCTACTAACCGCTGCTTGACTCTCCAGCGTCAAGGCAACTAATCTCTAGGCAAAACAATACTATTCAGCTTCGACGAGCGTCTCAGTATTCACAGGCCCCATGGATCCTTCGAGAAAGATACGATTGCGTTATAGATCATTAATAAGTCTATTTCTCCACTAATTTTCAGAAGAATCCATTGGATCACGAACTCGCCAACAATGGTCACCAAGTTCCCCCTCCCCAAAAAAAGATACCAACTTGGCTCTATCACTAAGATTTTGCCAAGTTTCCTTTGAATCATCATTATAATGCAAGGAATGGCGTTGTGCCTAGGAGAATTACAATTTTAACATAAAGTAAATACCCCATAGAGCAGGGAAGGCGAACCAGTGGCACGCAACACAATATCTTGGGCACGCGAGCGATCAAAATGGTCTGCATTTTATTTCAAAATAACGAACTTCATTATGAAGTATTACGAACAAACGCGGCTGGTGGCACACTCGTTTGTTATTGTCTTGCCTTAGTTACGACGTAGACTACAGTTGCTTATCATGCAAAATTTGTCAACGCATAGCAGAGTAAATTTTGTTGACACGACTGTATTTTGAAGTTTATTTGTGTTATTTTTACGATTTTTAACTGTTATTCAACATGGCTAGTTCAGAACAAAAAGTGCAAGTTAGAAAGTGTAACAGAATTTCAAACTTGTTGAATCTTGAAATATGGCATTATATATTAGTAAAGGCGACAAAGCGGTGTGTGTTATGTTCTGGAACAGTAATATGCAGAACATCGTATGCAAGACGGCATTTCGAAACAAATTCTCTTGTCAAACAAGTAAATCACTGCAAAAATAATTAATTGCTTAGGAACCATTTGAAACAGATGATTCCAATTCAGCATGCATTAGACTAAAATTAACATCTTACAATCCTAATACAAGTTATTTGTCATCAAATCTGCAGCAACAGAAGTCACATTAATGTTACTTTAATCGGAATTTCACGTATAACAAACATTTTGAACTATGCAGAACAAAAGGTATTTTTTTGTAGTAAATTAAGAGTTTTGAGTTGCTATTATTTAGTTATATTATCTTCCCAATAATCACAGGTCAAAATTATTTGACGACACGTCTCTACCCAATCAGACATTTTTTAAGAAAAAATGGCACGTTGATCCCTAAAGTTTTGTCATCCCTCTGCCATAGAGTAACATTACATTATTATACATCCAAACACTATTTTGAATATTCTTTACTCAAAATTCGTAACACTATTTAAAAATGTAAGAAGGAATTTTATCTGTTGCAGTGCAATTGTAAAATCATTTCGAAATAATGCTGCAGTTGCTTTGTGGTAAAAATGAAACAAATATTACTTCAGAAATAAATCCAAAACAATGTATTTCATTTAAAACACTCATAGAATCTGAAAAATACTTTTTACCCCATTATTGTTTTGTTTCCAAATAGTAAAGAGCTAATTTTCTATAAATATGGATTTCATATTTTTTCTTTTAAAATAGACCATTTCCTACAAACCGAAATTTAAATGCTTTCACAAAGCAATGACATATCTGGTATTTGATAATGCATTAGTATACTTTTATTTGAACTGTGAGGTTATCTTCAAGATTATCACGTTTGAATTTTTTTTAAAAATTTACTTCACTTTTTATTTAGAACTTTTATCGTGATTAGTTTCTAATTTTTTTCTCTAAAAAGAAAAAAAACCCTTTAAATTTACAAAATATGTAATTTTATCAAACTATATTCTTCAAAATTGATTTAATTTTATATAGTTTTTATGACACTGTTTGGCTAGCTGGACACCAGCGACATATCGCCAAATATTCCCAAATTTATCCGGTTCGGAGAAGAAGTATTGTCAGCAATCGTTTCTCGTCGTACCAAATAGTACGAATTCTATAAAATGATGTCATGTGTTTAAAATTATTGACGAGACCTTAAAAATAAACTTCACAAAATTTTTTGCAGGTAACCAAAGACGACATAAAAGTAGGACATTTTGTTGTTTTTTAAATATATTTTAAAATTGTGTTTTATAAAAATATAATTAACTAGTTTCTTTTTGTTAATGGGCAATGTGTTAAATTCTGTACGAAATCATACTTTGCTAAGGTTTACAGTACATTTA
This sequence comes from Trichonephila clavipes, assembly GCA_019973935.1. Classification (NCBI taxonomy): domain Eukaryota; kingdom Metazoa; phylum Arthropoda; class Arachnida; order Araneae; family Nephilidae; genus Trichonephila; species Trichonephila clavipes. Next base: position 548,467 of record BMAU01021387.1, on the reverse strand, counting down.
TAAGTAAAATTATTATCATTTATTTCTCAGTAAAAAGTATGTTATACGCTAGCAAATTGCATGTTAGCTATGTATATGCTAGTATGTTGTATGCTTTCAAATTGTATGTTATATGCTAGCTAATTGTTATATGCAAGTATGTTATATGCTAGCTAATTGTATATTAGCTATGTATATGCTAGTAAAGGGTGTTTTTTTCAGAGGTATAGAACTTTAAATTGCAATAAAACAACAATGTATTATTCGATTGACATGATTTTTTTTATTCGAAAGATAATCTTGTGGCATTACATTTTAAATATGATTTCTGGCATATGACTGCCACGGCTGGCCCGGATGTAGTCCAATCTGGACGTCCAATTATCGATGACATTTTCCAACATTTGTGGCCATATATCGGCAATAACACGGCGAATGTTGTCTTCCAAATGGTCAAGCGTTTGTGGCTTATCCGCATAGACTAATGAATTTACATAGCCCCACAGAAAATAGTCTAGCGATGTTAAATCACAAGATCTTGGAGGCCAATTCACAGGTCCAAAACGTGAAATTAGGCGGTCACCAAACGTGTCTTTCTATAAATCGATTGTGGTACGAGCTGTGTGACATGTTGCGCCGTCTTGTTGGAACCACAGCTCCTGGACATCATGATTGTTCAATTCAGGAATGAAAAATTTATTAATCATGGCTCTATACCGAGATCACCATGGACTGTAACGTTGTGGCCTTCATCGTTTTTGTAGAAGTACGGACCAATGATTCCACCAGCCCATAAAGCGCATCAAACAGTCAGTTTTTCTGGATGTAACGGTGTTTCGACATACATTTGTGGATTAGCTTCACTCCAAATGCGGCAGTTTTGTTTGTTGACGTAGCCATTCAACTAGAAGTGCGCTTCATCGCTAAACAAAATTCGCTTATGAAAATCGGGAACAACGGCAATCTCGTTTTGGGCCCATTCGACGAATCTACGCCTTGCTTGATGATCGTTTTGATGAATTGCCAAGCCAAACTGAGAATAAATCACTTGACAGCTGTTAAATCGGTCGCCATCTTGGAAAGTAATGCCAACTTAAACTTCTATACCTGAAAAAAAAAGACTCTTTATAATTGTATGCTAGTGTGTTATATGCTAGAAAAATATTAAAGAATAATGTTTCTTTCCCACGTGTGAAAAGAAAGGGTGACAGTCTTTCAAAGACCCCAAATAGTAAATATTTACTTTTATATTTATAAATAAAAAAATTTAAAAAATATTATATCACAAAAAATTATAACGTTTTTAACTTAAAATTTTCGGGTTACGTGTCTTTACACTTTAAATTACTTTATGAGGAGAAATACTTAGACAACACAGACAGTCAAACAATTACTGATTATTAAATAAATTATATAATTTGCTCAATTAATAAATCGATTAGTACAGCTCCAAAAGCAACAGATAGTAGCTTTTTCTTCTAGTTTATTGTTCTTAAATGGAACAGAAATAACCTTTTTTTTTTCTTTAAAGAAAAATGAAACCCATGAAAATATTTAAGAACAATTTAATTTCCTGTTTGTTTTATTTTTAGACAGAAAGAATGGTGGTCATCTTCATAACTCGACAAAGGGTAATTTTTTTATTTTTTACAACGAAAAATCTGAAATAAATTGATTGAATTCAGAGTAATCACGGCATCCCCTATTTCTACAATGTTAAATTGAGCTTTTTTATGTATCTTTTTCTCAGAAACTGTTTAATATAAAAGCTTTAAATTTTGTCTGCATATTAATTGTACTTTTATGTTTATACGAAGTGAGATTTTTCAGATACATTGTTTAGTGTTTTTCAAAACATGCAACGTAAAAGTATCATTATGAATTTTTTGAAAATTGTCATTTTTTCTACGCGAACTGTTTTTTAGCAAAAGGTTTTAATAATTATTCAAAACGATCACTTTAGTATCTATAGTTACATATTATTAATATACAGTAAAAATTGCAGATGCATTCATATAGTAGATTAAAAAAAGGACATGTGTGTGTGTATTTTTAATAACAACACTGAGAAAATTGCATTTTTAATGTAAAAAGAGTCACTTCATCACACACACAAAAAATGAATTGCAACATATATTTGTCCCATTTTATTAAACATTGGTATATTCTCAATCTATTTTAAGTAAAATATAGGAAACAAAAGTGTCTTAAATTGCCCTGAAAATACATACATAGCATTTTGCAGTTTTTGTCTAACGATATATTTTGTTAGCTTTTACACCAATTTCTCCAATTATGTATCAATGTTTGAAGAATTTTTAGCTTTTATGCATTACAAACATCAAAGTTGATCATAAAGCATCACAAATATAAGGTGAAAATGCATCAATATGATTTTGTTATAAATTTCTGATTGCATTTGGGAATACATGATTATTTGACATTTCGAAAGTTTTCGTTATTGATTTGAATGTTAACATACTCACAACTTCCTTAAGTACTAGAAATAAAGTTCTCTCTATATTAGACAAGAGGTTTCTAAAACGGCCACAAGAAGACTGGTTTTTTTTGTTGTTTTTAAATCTGAAATTTATTTATTTTTTATGTATGTAACAAGCTTCGAACGACAATGACAATATGTCTTTTTTAAGTTTTTCTCAGAAACCATTAAACATAAAGACTCAGGATTTTGTCTTTATATTAAATAAACCTTTATCTTTACACTTAAGTGAAATTTTTAAAAATAAATTGTTAAGTGTCTTTTTTAAAAAAGATTGACGCAATTAGTAATTTAATACAAATTGTCATTTTTTGTTACATGCGTTTTCTAGCTAAATGTTTTAGAGAAATATTTCAAAAATTTCACTTCTGTATACACAAGTATATATCCATGCAAGCGCAGTAGGCTTAGGTGCTACAAAAAAATTTAAAAATAACATTTTTAGAAAACAAGAATTTTTATAAAAATCTTACCTTGTTAAAGTACGTACTCTGTACTATACTTACTATTATTTTTATATGATATTTAACTATTCATTTTGTTCATAATTAAATCATAATGAAATTTCAAATCACTAAAACCATAAAACTGTGAATTTCGCTCCAAAATGTAACAGTTAAACTTGCAGTTATTACATTGTTATAAGTTGCGTATGAATAAGTAAAAAAAACTGTTTATACTGTCAAAACTGGCAATATTGTTAATTTTATCTGTCAAGGTGGGCGTGGTTACCTGCTGATAATTTTTCAAAAATCTTTTTGAGACATACTTCTAACTCATAAAATGGCAAATAAGTTATATCACTGGAAAAGGTCACGTATTGGTGATTTTAGAAATATCAAAATCTCAAAATGTTTAGCCTACTGACTGCCCTTCACTAACATTCAAATACTTAGGATATGGTTTTAATTTCATATTCAAAAAATAATTCAAGTGTTCGAATCGGTAAATAATTTTTTCAATTTTAATTAGGAAAAATCATGTCAGAAAAACTGTGTTTCATTTTTTATTTTGTTTTTAGACAAAAAGAAGGGTCGTCGTCAAGAAGCCTCTCTAAATGGTAAGTTTTTACTTTAAAAATTATGAATGAAAAATGATTTAATTGTAAGTGTTAAAAGGCAAGTATTTATTATGCATGTAATTACAGGTTCGAGAAATAATTTAAGTAATGGAATCGGTATAGAACATTTTTCTTTTGAATTATAAATAAAAAATGCTTGAGGAGAAATCTTCATTTATTTTTTTATTTTATTTCCAGACAAACAGAATAGTAGTAGTCAGCAAATCTCACCAAAGCGTATTTTTTTTACAATTATAAATTAAAAATGATTTGATTGAAAGTGCTAAAGTGAAAATACTTACTATGAATTTTATTGTAGGTTCAAGGAAAAATTCAAGTGCTGGAATTCGTATATAACTTTTGTGTTTTTGCAATCAATTTTAATAATAACACCCATGGAAATGTTTTAGAAAAACTGTATTTTACTTTTTATTTTATTTTTAGACAAAAAAGCACGTCTTCAAAGCTCACCAAATGGTATTTTTGTTACAATTAAAAATCAGAAACAACTTGATTGAAAGTGCTAAAATGCAAATACATATTATATGCTTTTAATTTCAGGTTCAAAAAATAATTCAGGCTCTGGAATCAGTATGTAACTCTTTTGTTGTCCTCAGTTAAAAGTAAAGTACATGAAAATTCTGGGAAAAAACTGCATTTTACTTTTTATTTTAATTTAGACAATGGTGGTCATCATCAAAGCGCAACGAAGTGTAGTTTTTTTATAATTGAAAATTAGAAACATTTTGATTGAAAGTGCAAAAATGCAAATATTTTTTGTATGCTTTTAATTTCAGATTCAAAAAATAACTCAAGTGCTGGAATCGGTATGTAACTTTTTTGTTTTTAATTAAAAATAAAATCCATAGAAATCTGTATAAAATAACTATTTTACTTTTTATTTTATTTTTAGTCAGAAAAAATGGTAGTCATCAACTAAGCTCCTCAAATCGTAATATTTTCTTTACAATTATAATTAAGAAATTATTTGATCGAAAAGGTGTTAAAAAGCAAATATATATATATATATATATATTTTTTATTACAGGTTCGAGAAATAATTCAAGTGCTGGAATAGGTATACAATTGTTTTGTTTGGAATTAAAAGCATAACTCATTAGAGAATACTGGGGGTAATGTGTACTTTACTTTTTACTTTTAGACAACAAGAAGGACGGTCGTCGTCAAAACTTCCAAAATCGTAAATTATTTATTTTTTTAAACTTTTACAATTATAAGTGAAATAGGTTTTGATTCAATGTGCTAAAATGCAAATATTTATTTTGCATTTAATTTCACAGGCTCGAGGAATACTTCAAGTACTCGGAAGGGTAAGTTGTTTGTTTCTAGAATTGTTAAAAATACATATGTTTCGAAAATAGAAGGACATAAGTTATAGAATACCTTGTGAGTTCTCTTTTAGAAATATTCACACCCAGGCATGTTTATTCCTCCACGAAGACTAAAGTGTTGATGGCGTTCATTTCTGCGCATTTATTTACATTTATATCGTGTTACATATACATTGGTGTCTAAAATGAAGGTTACAAGCACAAAAAAGGCAACGCTTTTGCATGATATTTTTTTATTTGTGATAAATATTTGTACATACGTCCCTCATACATTGAAAACAATCATAACAAATAAAATTATAATGAGGGTTGCTTTTTATAGTATGCAAATAAGAAGAAAAGTTTTTAAAACACGCTGTGTAATAATGTCAAACAAAAATTCGGGCACCCCTTGCTTCACGACGAGACCTCATACTACAAATCAAGTCATATTGTCCTCGCTCTTCTATGAGGGCATGTTTGGAGTGTGTTGACGTCCAGCCGTAGCTTCTGCTGCACATGCACTTTCACAGCAATACGGTGTTTATCAAACTGTAGGGGGGCATGACGACTCTACGAGGGGGGAGGCACAAGCCTATTGAAAAGTCGAAAACAAAAGATTATTTTAAAAAATTATTAGTCTACTGAAAATCAACAGACAAAATACACTCAGGAACATTGAAAATAGCGACCCAAGAAGGAAGCAACGTACAATCGCGAAACTTTGCAAAAAAGTACAGCGTAATGTGATATGCAAATGATCCAAGTTTTGTGCCAATACGCATGCTCATACACGCCGAGGTGGCGCTAAAATCAGGAAGAGGGTGCTATATAAGCCAGTGCAAATTCGAAGATTCATAAAGGTGACGATTCCCCACCGCGATTATAGGAAGACTTTGGTAAGATAAACATTCCAGGTAAACGTTCTAGAAGACATTTATCACAATTTAGCGCGTTTGAGAGAGGCCTGATCAACGGGATGAAAACTGCAGGCTGGCCAGGTAGATCGTTCGGAGTGTGCCATTAGAAAATGTGGGGAGCAGTGGACACGAGAAGGTACCCACGCGTGGGAAACCGGGTATAGAGTGACCAGGAAGACCACGAGGAGAGAGGATAGAAGGGTCGTTCGGCAAGCACTTGTGGATCCCACAGTGACTCGATCAACGATACGAGTAGACGTAGGCATAGCATTTGTTCCACAAACAATATCCAGACACCTTGTAGAAGCAAATCTTAAATCCTAGCACCCTTTCCGTGCACTCCCTTTAACACCGGAACATCGGCAACTGCATCTACAGTGGTGCCAAGCCAGATCAATGTGGAATGTCATTGATTGGCAAAAGGTTCTGTTTAGTGATGAATCCCGGTTTGTTTTGGGGACAGATGATAACCGTGTACGGGTGTGGAGGTACCCTGGTGAGCGGTACAATTCCCCCACACTGTTTTACGACACACTGTCCACACAGCTGGTGTAATGGTCTGGGGGGCCATAGCCTATGATAGCCGGTCCAATTTAATTGTGATGCGTGGAACCTTAACGGGCCAACGTTACGTTGATGATATTCTTCGACCCCATGTAGGGCGTTTCCTAAATGGTCTCCCAGAGGCAATTTTCCAGCAGGATAATGCTCGTCCGCATACAGCAAGAGTTGAACAAGACTTCCTATATCATTTTCAGACTTTTCCATGGCCGGTCTGCTCCCCCGATTTGTCCCCTGTAGAGCACGTGTTGGATCAGCTAAAACGGCAGTTGCTATCGTGTCACTCTGTACAGGATTTAGAGTTGGCTTTTCAAGATTTGTGGGCCCATCTGCCTCAGGACAACATAAGGTGTCTAATCAAGTCAATGCGGGACCGTTTGGCGTCACGTATTGCAGCAAGAGGTGGTCCAACGCGCTATTGAAGTTGCCCAGTATTTGTGTCGTTGAACACCCTGCATTCGTTTAATTGTCTTGTTTTTGAGATAAAGTGAATCTCTCATCTTTGTCATTATGTGTATTAAATTTCATTGCAATCCTATGCTTTCTTCTTGGGTCGCTGTTTTCAATGTTCCTGAGTGTACATTCTGACATAATAAAAATTAAAATACACATTTTAACTGATATAATGCACTTATAAATTTATCCTTACTGCACCCTATGTATTTTATAATTAATTTAACAATCCTAAGTTAAGAACAAGTTTAATAATTACCAGTGACCCCATGGGCTTGTGATATATAAAATTATATACAAAAATTAACGCTAATCTGGATAATTTGTACGATTTATAAATAATCTCTGAACTTCCAATTAGAAGTTGACACCATTTGCTCCCCAGTGTCCTAGTTTTCCACGTTAGAGCGCGTAGAGGATGTTTTGGATAGAGACGGGGGAGGAATAAATAAGCAAATTTTCTGAAATAAGTAAATCCTTCACAAACATTGTCAAGATGCTTTAATTGCATTCCAAAGCCTTTGGAGTAATTTTATGGATAGCATTGTACAGAAGAGATCATACTTCGGAAAGACGTATATATACGTCCGGGACTATTAATGCTTCTGCTGAGAGAAAAGTATATATACTCCAGTGGCACTTAAGCCGTACTATAGCTTTAGCGCCAAAGAACAGTACTGTTGAATTCAATACATTGTTGTTGTACGTAGGAGTTGGCGATGGAAATTATGATGGAATATTGGATCTCAAATATTTAAAATTCGAGGTGCACTGCAGTAATAAGCTTTTGTGTTTGAATCTTTGCAAAGTTTAGCGAAACCAGCAAAAATGGAGTACCTATTTTGTGGTTCGTCTAACACAAATTGATCTTTAAGTGCGATTCCCAGAAAGCTTTTGCTTTTATGTCGAGGGTTTCTCTGCAAATCGTAGACACGCAAGTCTTATGATTATGGGGCATGTAAAAATCCATTGAGTATCAATTTCACTCTTGTACTCCCGGCAAAATTACATTAAGGCATTATTTAGCATCCGATAACAGCATGAACTCAATGTTCGTTAAAACTTTGCTAGAGATGGGACCAGATTTTAATGAGAAAAAATATGTTCATTCGAAATTCCAGCAGTGATTTCATTTGTTTTGAGATTCTTGGATAACAATTAATGTTAGCCCACTTTGCTTTAATTCAGAATATATTTAAAAATAAATAATTATATTTAAAATAACTTTCTTCTGCGGGGGTATTCACACAAAACTTGCTTAATGATAATCCAGTGAAATGATAAGACTCGTAAAAAATCTTTTACAAAAACTTAATCTGATTCAAAAAATGTTCAATTTGTATTCCAATAGCTATTGCAGTTTTTGGAGCCCGAATTTCACGTCTGTTGTTATTTTTTAACGTTTTTATATAAAACAAATGTTTAATTTCTTTGAATCATATTTCTTAGCAGTACACCTACAAATACAAACACTTAAAAAACTATAGTTCGCAATCCACTGCTCGGAATCACATTTTTTTCAATATAAATAATAAAATTCTCTCTAAATTCACAAATGGTGACAAAATAAATAAGTATGTTTTTTTCCTTGCAACTGAAACCAAAATTTCGTTTTTTTACAGAAGATCACGTAATTAGTAAGTATGCATAGTTTAAAACAACATCTGACTATTATAATCTCGGAGGATACTTCTAATCTATTTTAATCTATAAGAAATTCCATAGTAATTTTTGCATATGTATGTACAGTGCTGTTAAAAAATAATGCAACACCATGAAGGAATCCCTAGAATTAAATGAACCTTGCAGAAAATATCAATGATAGGATGTTACGTAATGTAGTAAAGTTTCAGAGCCATCACGCATGCGAGGCGTACGCAGCGCCCTCTGAACATGATGAAAGAGTATAAATAGAGGGCTGTAGTGACACCCGTTGAAAATGGTTAATGATTATTTGTTAGTGGTGAACGTTTGTTAGTAGTGAGACCTAATTATTCCTCCTCGACGAAATAAGGAGAAATTCCAACAACTTACGGAGTTTGAGCGGCCTTCGAGAAGGAGGATTTTCCTATCGTGCAATAGGACCTAGTGTGCATCGGAACAGTTCCACAGTGAGACGCGATTGCAAGCAGTGGACCGACGAGCACCGAACAACTCGAAAAACTGGCAGTAGATGACGGAAGGTGACGTCGGCGTGAGACGATCGACACCTGCTCCGCATGGCAGTGAATGACCGTACAGCTACCTCCAGGCAGTTGACGGAACGTTGGTTTATTGCTACAGGTGTACTAATGTCGGTTTTCAATTCGTCGACGTCTGCTGCACCGTGGATTCCGTGCAAAGGTGCCTTTTACAGGATCCCCCTTGCGGCTTCCTCTGCAACCGGCTCATAAGCACATAGCCTATCAAGCTGATTGGCACCAAGTTGTCTTTTCAGATAAATCACGCTTTAATTTGTGGAACCATAATGGTCGCATTCGTGTTAGACGCTATGCCGTTGAAAGGTGCCTTCCAGAGTACGTTATCGAACGACTTAGTAGCCTAACACCCGGAGTTATGGTTTGGGGTGCGATTTCGTATAATAGATGATCCAATTTGCTACTAATTGAGGGTAATTTCAATAGCAACAGGTACGTCTGTGAAGTGCTACAGCCCGAAGTCGTCCCTTTCTTTTAAGGCATCCCTGGATCTATCTTTCAGCAGGGTAATGCACGCCCACATGTTGCAAAGACTGTTCGAGATTTTTGTTCAGCCCAACACATGCAACTTCTTCCTTGGACTGCTTATTGGCCGGATATGTCACCCATTGAGCACGTGTGGGATTTGGTGGGTCGTCGTCTCGCCCGTGATCCGTTTCCTGCAGCTTCATAAGACGAACCTTTGTTGCACATACAAGAAATATGGAATTCTCTTCCACAAGCAGACATTCGAAATCTGTTTTACTCCATGCCCCGCTGTATAGCAACACTTATTGCAGTGTATGGTGGCTACACCAAATAATGTTTTTGGAAACTTAATACTCTTTTTGCTTTTTAATAATTCTGATGGTTCCTTCATGGTGTTGTATTTTCTACAAACAGTAGTTTATTAAGTAAACATATATTTTTATTAATATTAAAACTGTATATTTTCAGCTGGAATTATATATCGTAAGTATATTAATTAAATGTTAAAGCCTTTTATGGAACACATACAAATTTTTCGGAAATATAGTTCCAAAATATATTCGAAATTTAAAAACCTTTATTGAGAATAAGAATTAATCCATTTCAGCTTTTAAATTTCCTACGTGTCGCAGCATTCTTTGTATTGTAAAATATTTAGTTCCACATTTTTATCAAGAACTTGTGTAATCTGTGTGATGTAATCTGTTTATTAAAAATTTGGAATGTTTTCTTGAATTATTAAAATATACTCGTATAGCGTAAGACATGTAATTGCTGTGCATGATTTTTATTTGAAAAATAAATATTATACTTATTTAGGTATTTATTCAATAAAGAAATTGAAAACAAAAATGTCATCTCACTTACCTATTTGTATCCAATCATTTTAGCCATTTCTGGAGGTAAGTATTTTATCTATTGTAAAGAGTTTGGTACAGTAGAGAGGGATTAATTCTGAATTTTCAGCAATGGAAGAATGATATTTGGAGGCTAATAATTTTCTTAGTACTTACGTATAATCGCAACAATTGCCAACTCTATTAATAACTCACCAAGCTGAAAGCTGCGATTTAACATGCGTCGTACGTGCTGAATTGGCAACCCTGTGCTTCGCTTCGCGTAATGTCGCTAATAGGTTGCGATAATATGTAAGTACCATTTCCTTTTATTAAATCCTTGAATTTTACATGTATTTAGAAATGGGGAAATAATTGTTTGTTTACAAGATATTTGATTTGATTGTATATTTCCTAAGAAGGGTTTTTCAGGATCTTTTTGAGATTTCGGTACTTACGTATTATCACAACAATCGCCAATGTTCAACATAACTCGCCAAGTTAGCAAACCCAGTTTTGCATGTGTCTTATGCGTTGATTGTACCAAACTCACATGTGACTTCATAGTCACATGATAAAAGTAATCACGTGTTTCCAGCTAATGAGTTCATGCGCTTCGTTGTTGCCACCTTTTGCTCTTTGCAGAAACTTTCTCTTAAAAAGTATGAATACAAAAATCCATTATATTTAGAAGTAAATGCAAAAAATAATTTTTTTTATACTTTAAAAATTTGGAGTAGGGGCGGGTAACTTTTTAATAATATTTAAACATATTTACCTAAATATGAAATTGGAATTTTTATCTAAGTTTTAAAAATACAACAATTAGTTTAATGCCTGTTTTGAATTCAATGAAGAACACGTGTTTGTCTCTGTCACGTGACCGTCATGAACTGAGCCCCTTGGCAATCATGTGCTTCGTTTCATGATGTTGCCAATTGGTTTCGATTATACATAACATTACGTAACATGATCATTAATATTCAGATCCCTCTAATACGGCGTTTCTCAAACTGTAGGGCGTGCCCCCGGGGTAGGGGTGATAACCGTGTGAGGAGGGCGCGAGCATATTAAAAACAAAAGGTTTAAAACATAATTTTTTGGAATGAAGTAAAACAAAATGTTTTCTGACATAATGAAAAAACGACATTTAGACTGATATAATTTATACACACTCACATCCATAAATTAAAGATAATTACGAATATCACAGAAATTGAACACTAAAATAAAAATTTCGCCTGTAGAATTATCACACACATTTTGAAGAAGAATGTGCAAATTAAAAGAAACCACCGGATGTCGCAGATAGTACGTCACAATGACGAGAGTGTAAGAGAGAGGTATATAAGGAATGGTGGCAAAGAAAAAAATTGTTGACAAGCGCTTTAAAAGCCTTTCAGTGCAATAACCGCATAGTTATGGCTCAAAGGAAGCATTTGGATGATTTTTTATGTCGTAGAATTATTGAACGACTGGAATATGGACGTACTAAGCTGGAAGTATCAGAGGAACTTAAAATCGCCCAGAGTGTCATCTCCAGGCTTTGGCAACGATTCCAAGATGATGGTAATGTGAGTAGATGTTACAGCACAGATCGCCCCCGAATTACAACGCCGAATGAGGACCGGTATTTGGCAGTTACTTCCAAAAGAAACAGACGGAGCACATTTCAAACCTGTCTCTTCAGCTCTCTTTAGCTACCGGTATGGCAGTTTAAAGGCAGACCGTGTACAGACGCTTAGGACACATTGGTCTATATGCTCGTAGGCCTGTCAGATGTGTTCCACTTACCGCAACTCATTGTCGCCTGCGATTAACCTGGAGTAGAGACCATGCATTGTGGACACCATAACGGTGGTCTTGTGGGATGTTTTCCGACGAGTCCAGGTTAAGTTTGCAGTCTGATTCTCGCAGGACTTTAATATGGAGAGTGCCAGGTACCCGTTACCACCAAGTGAACACCATTGAATGACACCGTTACGGTGGTGCAGGATGGCTCGCTTAGGGAGGAATTATTCTTGGTTCCAGAACTGACCTGCATGTTCAGAGTGTAACGATGACAGGCCACATCTAACGGGATGTCATTTTGGAACTACATGTATGTTTGTTTCGGGGCACCATGTGGGCTGAATTTCTGTTTATGGATGACAACGCCCGTCCTCACCGTGGAAACATTGTAGACGAATGCCTTCAATCAGAGGAAATCACCCGGAGGAAATCACTCGTATGGATTGGCCAGCATACTCATCGGACTTAAATCCAATAGAGCATGTGTGGGATATACTTGGCCGACGAATTGTAGCCCGTCAACCCTCTCCCACCTGACTACCGGAACTTCGGAGGGCATTGCTTGATGAGTGGTGTAATATTCCTTAAGATCAGATTGATAATTTGATACTCAGCATGCTTAGGCGTTGTAAGGCCTATATTGCATCGTCCACGAGACATACTCCGTATTAACCATCATACTAACCATGTTATACTGTTTTTTGTAAATAGGTTCTTGTTTGAAATTTGCTCCAGGGAGTAAAAATCGCAATTTTTATTAATTATGTCAAACATATAGCATCTTTTTTGCTCTTTATCTTATGTTTAATAAATAGACTTTACAAATATGTCAAATTTGTTTTGCTTCTGTCTCTTTCTTTGCCTGAACTTGATTTTCCTTAATTTATGGACATGCATGTATATCATCTGGTGATTATCAAAAATAAAGGATTCCACTTCAAATGCTCATTAGCTAATCTTTGATTCTATTATAAAATAAATGCGTTGCTGTAATCCCACGGTGAAAGATTTTCTTTTTACGTTTCTTTTAACCCCTAAAATATTAGTTTTGATTATCGCATATTTGACCTTCAAACTTACTGGTATATTTCACTTCGTCTCCTTTTCTTTTAGGAAAGTTGAAAATAATATTTTTCTGTTCCTTTTTTTCCCCATGTGAATGAGTTTTATGATATATGGATAAGCATATTGTGCACTTTGAAGGATTATTTGGCCAAGATGTATTTTTAAGAGTATTCTGAAACATACACTCTCATTTCCAAAAGTTAAGCAAACTATGTAACATGCAAAAAAATCAACAAATACTGCTTTGTTAGACACAAAATGTGGCAGTAAAGTAGCATATATATTTATACATAAAAAAATCAATAATTATATACAAAAATGAAAACAATATTAAATTTTTGTAAGTTATCAAATAAAGTCATACTGGAGACTTAAAGAGAATTATTATAAAAGGAAAATAAACAGCCTAAAATGAAAACAGGACATTAATTGGGTATGTGATTCACTCTCATCTGTATGCAAAGTTTTTTACCTTCTGACCATGCTTTCAATTAGGTGGTCAACCACCGCAGAATTAAGCAATCGTCATTCTTCTTGTAGAGCAGTTTCCAGCTCAATAAAAGTGGCTGGAGAAGGGAAACGTAAAGATACAGCACGGCCGAGAGCATCCAAAAGATTTTCAATGAGATTAAGGTCGGGGGAATATGCTGGCCTTGCCAGACTCATAATCCCTTCACTCTCCAGGTAGTCATCAACAATGTCAGCTGTATGGGGACGTGCGTTATCGACCATTAAAACAAAAGTATGGCCAACTGCTGCAGCGTACAATCTCACAATCGTTTCTAGGACTTGATCTCGATACCGGATAGCCGTCACAGAACCCCGTTTAATGATGTGCAGGTCGGTGCGGTATCCTAATTAAATCCCTGCCCACACCATAATGCTTCCGCCTCGGAATGCGTGTGGTTCTGTGATGTTTTGGGGCTGATTGCGTGTTCCTTGTTTACGCCATATCCTTATACGTTTGTCATCTGGCTCCTGAGCAAATCTTGACTCATCAGTAAACATGTCATTGCCCCTGTCAGACACAGTCCAATTGTCATGTTCCCGGCACCATTTTAATCATGCCCCTATTGATTGGACGGATAGAGGAACATAAACTCGAGGTACCCGGGCATATAGTCCATTCATATATAATCTTCTTCATACAGTAGCTGCAGATATAGCCTTAACAATGGACACTGTAACCATAGATGTCATACGTGTGGAGGTTGCTTTGCGATTCCGCCTGGCTACAATAGTAATTTATTGATCTTCCGTGGGGGTTGTAACTATTGGGTGACCGCCTACGGGTCTTCGTACAACTGTCTGTAAGATTTGAAATTGTTTCCATAAACGTGAAATTACAGAATGATGAACGCCGAAGAAAAGAGCAACATCTGTGATCGACTGTCCTGCTTCAATGCGCCCCGCAGCACTTCATCGCTCAGAATGTTCCATTAGTTTTCTGAAAGTTATAGAAACACGTATGTCTTTAAAACAAATTGTACGAAAGTTTTAAACACCTTCTATCAGCACTTACAATCAACTTCTGTAACCCTTCATAAAGCTGGCTTCTTATAAAACTTCCCTTTTTGCATATTTCTTGATATAATAGCACGATTGCCTGTTACCTAACATATTTGCATACTTCCTTCTATCTGTGCAGCGAATTGCATCCTCTTCAATTCTGATTGGCTTCCGGAAATTAGCATTTTCCTCTCCGTGCTTAACTTTTGGAAGTGAGAGTATAATGCATAATGAAACGTAAATTATTACGTAAAATATTTTTAGAACTGACATCGATATTTTTTATTGAATACTTTAAAAAAGGCAAAAATCAATCAATTACAGCCCCTCCAATATCTACTGATATGAGGTTGTAGCTCGAAGTAGCTGGGTACGCAAGTCATCCACCCAACGATATATTAAATACAATTTTTTCATGGGAGCGGTAGCATGAGGCGCAGTGAAACCCCAGGCTCAAGAAATTGTTAATGCTGGAAAAACTGTTTATTCGTTAATAGTGACCTTGACGGTATCCTCCGATTAGACAGTCTTAATGGGAGCTTAAACGAATTTGTCACAAATATGCCTCTTTTTTGAGAAAGGAAAATGTTTTTTACAATCAAGGTACTTGTTTTGATCGAGTTCTCTGCGCGACCACTTTTGTTCAAAAATATTTTCTATGAAGATGCTACACTTTCCTCTATGAACACCTTTGTGGTTTTCATTGCTGTGTTGTACGATTTATTATATTTTATAAATTAAATGAGCAGAATATAAAAAAATAGACCTCTGTGATCTCTATCGAAGGAAGTTGAAACAGATCAAGCAATTAAAAAACCTGCAGAAATAATGCATATTAATCATGATAGCGAAAGTAAATATGAGAAAAGCGATAGACAGGAAACATTTGAGTTGAATTGAAAATTTCAAATGCTGCCAAGAGAACTCTATGAAGAAAATTATGAAGCCATAAATAAATCACTTTGCCTTGTCAAAAAACACAAGGTGGACAAATTTCAAAATGCTATTTGTAAATCATTAAACGACAGCAAAACTACAATAACGTGAACAAAATATGACAGTTTTGTTGGAAAAAAGCTTTACTATATTGTTAGCGAAAAGTGTCTGTGTGTGTGATTGATGTCCTTTATTAAGGGCACGCACATTTGGAACATTTTCTTTAGTTTTATTCGATTTTTTCTTAAATTTTCAAAGAAAAATTGAAAAGTCTTTAAAAATAGGTAAGTATATTTTCTCTTAATTAAATTATTCACTGGTATTGTAATTTTTATCGTGTATAGTATAAATAATTATAAAATAAATTATAGTTTAAAAACAAACAAAAAAAGCGCTTTTATAGTGAATCGAACTAAAAAGTTAAAAAATAATAATAATAATTTATATTACTTAAAAGTAACACATATATACAAAATTTAATACTTATATTGTTGATTTGTACTTTTTATAATTAGGATCGTATTAAAGCTTTAGCGCCAAAATGCATTATTGTTTCATTCAATACAATATTATTTGGGTGGGGGCGATAAAAATTATGATTGAAATTTGGGTCGCCAATAGTGAAAGTTTGAGAACCACTGCTCTAATATGGTATTTAGAGCCCAATCTAATTTTCGCTTTGTTGAGTTGCTCTAATATTTTAAAACGAAATATTTGTATGATGAGTAAAAATATTTTCACCCCATTCACAGCTGTTCCAGTTCCTGTTAGTAAGTATCAAAGTAATTGCTACGATTACTTTTTTGAACATTAATACTTCATTTCTCAAAATTTTTATACGGAAACTCTCTCTGATTGTGTCTAGCGATAAAAATAGTACTTGCACGCATTTCACAGCCATTAAGCTGAACGAACTAACCAAAATGCCAGAGTTGAGAATTTTCATTTCAAGTAACACATACAAATGATTATTGAAGTTGATTTAGGGATCGCAATTAAGCTTTTAGCAAGTGATTAACTACAGAATAGGGACTAGACTATTTTTAAGGTGCCTGACTAGTGCAAATACGTCGATTTTAATGAAAATGACGAATTTTTTTACTTAAAATTTCATATAGTTGAATCTTCTGCTTTCTAAAAATAACTTACTTTTGTTTGTACTTCAATTATTTATGAAGTTATAACAGTTTTTATGTCAAAAAAGAGCAGCAAAAACGAACCGGAAGTTAGATATTGAAACCGGAAGTGTATATATTTTAATACTTCTTTGGTGTTTATCGAATTTATTTAAAAAAAATACTAACTTCGGTAAGGTAATGACGGGACATGGTCGTATTTATTTTAAAAAAAATTATTAGTTTAAAGTGAAATTTGGCAAATAAATTCGTAAAATTTTTGTCACTTTTCGACTTTCTTGTGCCCTTGCTTCTCGATATTTTGTTTCATATTTAGCTTCTTTTTATATATTTGATAGAAAACTCTGTTCTTAATAATAAAATATTAATTAATTATGCCTAAAGCAAGGTCTGGGAAATCTAAGGAATTTGCTTTATCATTGGCGTAAACAGTGATGAGAATATTGACACAGAGCTAATCCCAATAATACTTAGCTGGTGACAAAAAGTTGAAATATATTCATAATTGTTTCAAAATTTACTCCGAAACCCTTTTTCAGTAACATTTTATGGAGTATTTTACTTAAAGAAATAATTATTGAACTTGAAACATTTCACTTAAGTGCATTATTAAAGTTAATTTCTTTTATATACATAATTAGAAATGCAAATACTTCCCTTTCTAAGATCTTGTACATGGATTTGTAAAATTTGATCTGGAAAGCATTTTAACTCCTGTGAGACACCCCTTAGAATATGGAAAATTTTCCCGGAAAAAAAAAGCTGCATAGAAAACAAAATTACTAAAGATGAAAAAAGTCAAAGTGTATTCATATGGAAGTTTTAAAAACTGTTCTTTGTATGTTTTTCATTATAATTTCTTATAACCTTTGTGATAAGCGATATTTTTTTCAAAGAAATTTTTGCGAATATTTACTGATAAAATAACACACATTAATATATTTTATATTATATATTGCTTAAGCTCTATGATACTTAGTGGAAATATATATATATCTGTTTTTCCATCTAAAAATATTATTTTTTAACGTAATAAAGTTTTTCTAGTGTGCTTTTTATATCTTTAACTTGTATTTAAAAAGAAACTACATTTAGACGTTAAGAAAAGCTTTCTAGACTATAAAATTGGCGACAAAATTTTTAAAAAATTAAAACAAATATATAAGATTGATATGGGCTTAAAAAAGGTTTATTCTTTTTATATATAAAGGTTTTAGGCTGTTTTAGCCGCATAATTTTTTAAGATTTAGATTTTAATTCTTTAAATGCTTTTTTCTCCGAAACAGATTTTTCCATATTTTATCGCATGGCAAACAGGATACCTCAAAAAGTCCTTGAGATAATTGCATGAAATTTAGCATCAATGTTTATTATTATATTATGCATGTTGTGCACTAGAGAATAAGAAAAAAAATATATTTACCTTTTTTTTATGATTGTTTTTCTTTGTGATAAATGCCAAAATTTTTGAAAAATTTTCATTTTTTGCATTTTTTGACCTCTTATTTTGTGATAAATTGAAATTATTCAAAGATGATAGAGCAAAGTATATGTAAACGCTATCTGAATAAATTCAAAGAACTTTTATTTATCTTATGCATTAGAGTTTATTTTACAGTGTTTGCCGCAATGAGCAAAATTGCCTAATTTTAACCTAAAATTGTCCATTCTGTTACAAAAATGTGTTGAAAATTTGTTTCTTTGTTATTTTTATAAGTTTTCATTTATAATTAAACAAAAAATGAGTTTAAAAATGAACTTTCCGCATTATTTAAAAAATTGTTTCCGCAACTAGTCAGGCACCTTAATGTTACAAATTATTTTATTAATTGTTATCGTTAAATGTTGCCAGACTTTTGTGGTAAATGAGTCCAAAATCACTTTAGAATCTATTCCAAAATACTTTATTTAAAACACACATTCTCCTTATATTAAGTTATTATTATTTTTAATTTCAACAGTTTTTTTTTGCCAAACTGGAAGAAAGCTAAATATAAATAATAGTTTTTTTTCCATGCTCAAATTAAATCGCTTTTGGATATCCTAGCTTTTACTATGTAATGTCATTTTTTATTTTTAAATGTAAATTTTATTTTTGGTCGGAATGAAACCTTTTTGAAAAAACTCATTCAAATTTAAATAACTTTTTTTAAAATTTTTATTTACCTTTTTATATTTTTCTTCGAAAAGTAAAAGTAAAATAATGATAAATTTACGAAATCTGTTACACGCTCAAGCTGATGTTCTGTATGTTAGCAAAGTTTATATAATAAATGGTATAGTTTGTTTAGCCAGTCATAAGGCAGTAAATCGCCAAATGTTAGTATCATTCTCGGAAGAAATATCGCCAACTACTATCATTTCGCGCTATGCTATGCGCAGTTCTCAGAAGAAATTTATTAAAATTAGTCACACACTCACAACTAAGAGTAAGCCCCTTCAATGTGTACATATTTTGTGTGTCGTAGCCAAAAATGTCCGCTTGGCGAGATTTGGATCAGGCTGATCGAACAGTGCATAATAAGTATTCTGATCTTTCTGATCTTTTTTGTTTTTTTTTTCTTCTGATTTTTTCCTGTATTCAATGTTATTGCCAAAACTTTATTATGATAAATTATTCACAGGTAGTCAAAGACGACATAAAAGTAAGGAAACTACTTTTTTTATAAAAAGGTACTTACGCATTATCGCAACAATCACCAAATCTGTTAATAACTCACCAAGTCTGCAACCCCAATTTCTTATGTGTCATGCGTGCTTAATTGGCAATCAGATGTTTCGTTTCATCTAATGTCGCCAATAGGTTGCGATAGTTCGTAAGTACCAAAAAAAAAGCATCTAATAAACAGGGTGTCTAGCCTTAATGTGACCCTATAGTTTATTCCCGAACCATTCGGTTTAAATATGCACTTTCAGTTTGAAAAATGTTTTGAAAAAGGTAAAGAATGTTTTTAAGGGCTTTTCGAACCAAAAAACCCGTTTACAAAAAATTTACAAAAATTAAATTTTTATACGTTCCTCAGGTCCTATCACTTGTATTTAGGAAAAGATGCAGTGCACAAAAGCAAAGTAAATACAAAAACGTTTTATTTTATTACGATAAAAACTGACCGAGAGTTATGCCTACATAAAGCTGAAGCATCTGAATGGCTCAGAAAAGGGGATCGTATATAAATTGAGTTTAGAGAACAGTAATATTCACTATCTACAGAAAGAGCAAAAGAAAAACTTGATATTAATATTAAAACATCGTAGTGAACATCATAGATTGATAATTTGTATTGCTGTATGATAAACAACAAAAGATTAAAACAGCTTGTTTTAACAAATAGCTGCAAAAGAATACAGGATTTTCCGTTCAAATTATAAAATAATGTGAAATGATGCACCAATCATGAATCAGAGGCTTTATTATATCAGAATGACCAAACTAACTTAAATAATGTTCAAAATGACTGCCTTCCGCAGAAATGCAGTATCGAAGCCGCATCAGAAACTCCGCCTGTAGCTTCTGCAACATAGTTGATGTCACAGACCTCTTCATGTCTTGCTGATTCGATTGAGTCAATTGGATTTGCTCGTGGATTCACGTTCGTACACTTTGCTTTTTATGAAGCCCCAGAGAAAGAAATCCAGAGGTCGCGTCCTGTTGACCTCCGTAGCTGATTATTCGAGTGTCAAATGTCTGCTCCAAAAATGTACGTGGTTGCGCAGATTTGTGTGCGGGGGCACCATCATGCTGGTACCACAAATCCCGTCAAGAAACTTCATCTTCTAAAAAATTGGCTAACGGACCACACATAAAATTCCCGTGTATGATTCTGTTGTTAAAGGTCCATCAAAGTACATTGGGCCAATTAAAATGCCCTTCCATATTCGGCACCACACATTCACCGACCAACGGTGTTTCGGTCGTATTATATGTGGGTTTTCGTGAGACCAATAATGAGTTTTCGGTGTATTAATAGTGCTTTGACTCGAGAACTGGCATTCATCCCGCCACAAAACTTCATTAAAAAATCTGGATTTTCATCCAGTGTGTTTAACTCGAAATTGCAAAAATCAATACTAAATTCCCGGTCTCCGGGCATTAGTTCCTGTGCCAGGACTGGTCGATAAGGATATGCACCATACGCATGTAATATGTTTCACACCGTCGACTTTGAATAGGAACAAGCCTTGCTAATATTCCGGACACTACTTTCAGGATGAGCCAGGGCATATCCTAGAACATTCTCAGCGGGTACCAACAAGCTTGAAGTTGTAGCACGAGACAAGGGAATATGTCTACTACAACTCTCAGTTTTATAGAAGCGTTGAACAACACGGGCAGTTGTAGAATAAAATAGATGTCTTCCAAGGGGAAATTTAATGGCATTAAGTCTTGCCTCTTCTCTCTTATTTCGATAACACTGCCCATACAACAGTACCATTTCGCAATATTCTTCATCTGTATACATCTCGTTCTCCCGTACTAGAATTCGTAATATTAGAATACGACTGTATGAAACTCCAAGTGACTACACAACATATTTTTAACGTTCGCCATGATCAGTACCGCAGCAAATCAGCCTGAAGCCGGCAAATAAGTCCATATTTTGGAACTGCTTTTGAAATTTTTTCTCCGTCCAAAATATTTGATTTTGTCTATGTTTTAAATATAATTTGTTACGATAAATATTATTTCTTAAGTACGCAATTATTGTATTATTAACGGAATGGAGGTACTTTTAAATTTAAAAACGATTTAATGAGAGTGACGTGCAAGAGCGAAAGTTTCATGACAGAGTTCCAATTAATTTCACTTTGGAGACGTCCCCGTACTAGCTTCTAGAAAATGGCCGTGAAAATGGATGAATTTCAAAGTTCCATAACTCTCAGCCAGTTTTTATCGTAATAAATTGAAACTTTTGTGTTTATTTTGTTTTTGTATACTGCATCTTTTACTAAACATAAGTGATAGGACCAGGAGACTGTATAAAATGTTAATGTTTGTAATTTTTTTGTAAATCGGTTTTTGGTTCGAAAAGCAATTTATAAAACATTCTTTACCTTTTTTTAAAACATCTTTTAAATTGGAAGTGTATATCTAAGCCAAACAGTTCGAGAATTAGCTATTGGGTCACATTAAGACTGGACACTCTGTATATTGTGGCAAAAATTCTAGATAATATTGATACTTCAGTTGTTTCTGTGTATATATCTTTAGATCAATGCTCTAAATATCAGTTGAATCATTTTGTTAATGTGTTCTTTATAGAATTAATGTAAACAGCCTTTTAATTTCAAGCCAGTAACATTTTTCTGAATTCAACAAATATGTGGATTTGAAAAGCCAACTGTGATTTCATTTCTTTTGAGATTGTTTCGAAGAGAGGTATATATCACGAAGTATAAGCTGCTCGAGTAGAACTAAATTCAATCGCTTTATGTGAGATTCAATTCTATTCTAAATTTCCGAAATCATATGGAAACGAATGGTTTTTGAAATGGCAAATTAAGTAGAAAAGGTAGTGAATACAACAACAAATAATACAAAAAAAATTAAGTCAATTCCTACTGAGATCAACAATTTTTTTTTTATTTTAGTTACTTTTTGTTAAATAGTTACAATTAATATAAATATGCATATATACATATGACAGAACCACAACATTAAGTGGCAATTAATGTTTATTAATTATCATTAAAGTATCGTATTGTCACCCAAAACCATCGTGTATATAAAACTTCAGTTCGACCGAAGGCTTTAAAGTATGAGAAAAAAAAATCTGCTTAAGTTTTGACCCGATGTCGTTAAAAATGAAACCAACGTAGCTCTGCCTCTATAACTCTTTAAATAATTAGTTTTAGTCAATTCATTTTAATTAATTATAGTTAAGTTATCGCATTGTCACCCAAAACAATAGAATACAGAAAATTTCTGCTCAAATGAGTGGTATAAAATGTGCGAAAAAAAGCCTTTCAAGTTTTGACTCAAGCCGCCAAAAAGGTCGCTAAGTTACCAAAAATGATGCCATCGTGGGTGTAGTTGTATTTCTTAGAATAATTAGTTTTAATCAAATAATTTTGAATTAATTATAATTAAATTACAGTATTGTCATCCAAAAAATCGTTTATATAAAATTTCAGCTCAATTGAGCGCTTTAAAATTTGTTTTATTAACGATTGAAAATTTGAACAAGATAAATATATAGAGAAAGAGTGAGGACTTAAGTATAGGAATTGATAAAACATCGCTTCATGTGAAAATCATTTCTGTTCAGGAAGGTCTTGTGGCAAAGACGCTACCTTCTGCAATATGAAGCAGGTTTTGCGTGCTTCACGATCATCCGAAAATGATTTACCCGTCTTTATATAAGGGCCCTTTGCAAGTTAAATCTGTTGAGGCTCAAAGTCCTCTCGTGGATGTGGTGTGGAATTTTTTAGAGAGGGTACAAGCTCATCTCTTCGTCATAGGACCATGGCTCAAAATTACGTGGTGCGTCGTGCAGCTTTATATATAGTGCAACGCTCATACAGTTCAACTCCCTCACATAAGGGTGTTTTCGCCCTATGTAAGACAATTTGGACAGAAAAATTCCTCAACTTTTATAAACATTTTTGACTCATGCATTTGTTCATAATAAAGCTTTTTTTAAAAATTTCAAAATACTTCATAAATTATCCATTATTCCTTTTAACATGTAAAATGATAGCTCATTTCGCATTACGGTATAGGAGAAAAAATACGAAACACATTTTATAAAAGAAAAAATGTATCAACTCGAGTAAAAAAGAGTAGTATGATAAAATAAGTGATTCTCTACGGGATAGTGAAGCCAGAATATAGTAATTATGTTTGAGTACTTTTTTATCTAAAAAAATATTCCGAATTTGGCTCCTATTCTTTAACATTAGCCGAAGACGGCCTTAAAATGATTTAATTCCCCCGGTAGAATTGGAATCCTAACAATAAAAACAAGCCTTAGCTTTTTAAAAAATATTCCCTTTTAACAATATTCTATATAAATTGTTAAAAGGGAATATTTTTTAACTATATTTTAATATTCTATAACTCTGTTTTAAAAACGTTGTCTTTTGTGTGTTTCGCATCGTTATTATTTTACTTGGAATGTGTCATGTTTGCAAACGACTGTCAATGCATCACTATAGATTGGCAACTGCTGAGGGTGGTCGACACAAAAACAGGCCAATGTCGCCCTTTTTACAGTTTAACTATTAATTATTAAAAGCATTTCACTTATTTAGGAAGGAATTTCTGAAGTTAGCTTTCATTTTTAAGTAAGGATTGTAATATCGGACCAAAAGTTCAATACCGGTATTCGGTACTTTTTATATCTTAATAACGGGATACCGGTTTTAATACCGGTATTAGAAATTTTAGAAAAAACACGAAAATGCAGGCGTTTCTTTGTTTCATATTTGCCAGTTTTATTAGAGAGTGTAAGCATCACAAAAATAATTTGTAACTTAGAAATTATAACAGTATATAAAGAACACACACACAATGTAAAAAGGAACATCTTATTTATTTAAATCATAAAATCGCTATTCAGTCTGATACTAGTACAAACTTTTAAAATGTGATCTTAAAAAAACGAAGCATCAATTTCACTGTCATTAAGAGCCTGGAACGTAATTCTGTGTGTGTGTGAGTGAAATAATTTTTCATCCGAATTATCTTTTTTTCAAAATAATGTAAAATCCCTGATGGCTGGGGCATAGAAAGTGTGCCGAAATGTGTTTCTTTATCACAATTGCGTTTTTTCCTCTTTAATAATTTTGTATCATGTTTTGTTTTTAAATGTGTATGGAGTCCCCGTTTGTACTTCCTCCATTCATTTTATAAAAACACTAGAGCATTTTTTACATTATGCCACTATATTATTTTCATCATATAAATAATGAAACCAAACTGAAGTATTATCCCCTGATTTTTTATGTTCTTTAAGGTTATTCTCATTCATAATTATTGTTTATTATTTGTGAGTATATATATATATATATATATATATATATATATATATATATATATATATATATATATATATATATAACTAATATATAAAATATTTTCAACCTTAAAGTATGATATACAAGTGCAGTGTAAATAACAAACTCACCAATTAAAAAAATATCAAAATACTACGCACTTTCTTCATAATTATGACTTGGTTCCACAGATATGAATCTCAGTCTACGAATCCTGAGCGTGCGCACTATCGCTCTGAGCTGCAACAGGATATTTTTGGCCCGCCTCTTTGGATGATTCGCATATTTTATCACTTCTCTTGACTGTGCGATACAACTTTGTATTCACAGTTTAATTCATTTCGCCCGTTAGGGAGACTCAAAAATAAAAACTTATATTATTTTGAGATGTTGGTGATCCCTGAACATACAGCGGAGACAATTTTAAGAAATTTCTAGTAAGTATCGAAAAACCGGTATTTAAACTTGAGAATACCCGTATTTCAAATCTGTACACAAATCAATCAAAATACTGGTATTGCAATCCCTATTTCTAAGCAATGGTTCATATGTGACGAGTGCTCTATTTTTAAGCAATCGTTTTAAAAATAAACGAACTTCAACTGTAAAAAATAGTTTTCTCTATCCTGCAGATCCTCATCGGCGACGTAAGTAAATACAATTCTTCATTAATTTTCCTTTGATATTTTTGGTCTTCAAGAATTTATATGGTTGAGAAGGGTAAATAATATTCATACATTCTATCACTATCTAATAGATGATAAAAAAAAGGGAAGTCTAAATGAAATAATGATTCACGATCTATGTTTTACATACATCCACATAAAGTGGCCGTGGTAGCCTAGTGGTCAAGGTAACGGACTCGTGGCTGGAGTTCGAGCCCAGTACCGCTGAAGACCCGTCGTGTAGGGGAGGCGATGCAGATTAAATCTGTCAAGTGCTCAGATGTCCTCCCGTTGTTGTGGTAGTTAGGAGACAGGATTCGAGCTCAGGTGTCGGCCTCGTCACTTGAACGTGGTTCGAGATCCCTCTTGTAGTTGTATAGTGCGACGTAAATATAACACTCATTGGGGTGAATAGAGGTGTGGTTCCTTTCGCTTTCTCGAAAATCTCTATTTCACACATTACTCTAAATGACTGATTTTGGTATTTTTAACATTCTTATCAATCGCTTTTTTAATCTGATCTTCATTTGAGGTGGAGGAATTATGCGAGCGTTCTTGACAATAATAAAGAACCTTAACGAATTCCCCGCCCATCTTTCCAAATAGACTTTTTAAGCAACGCATTTTTCAGAATACGTGCACATGACATTTGTTTACAGCCATTCTGACTTATTCCGATCATCTGCCGTCTACTTAAAATAAGCATACATTTTCCGGACGACCCAAAAGATTACTTTCATTACAAAAAAAATATCGAAATTAATCTTTGCAAATGTTTCAATTATTTTGTTTAAAATTGTAATGGAACTATATATAGTTTGATAGCACGGGGAAAGGCGCCGTGCTGCTTGGCGTGATAAAGGAATCCCGCCAAGCAGCGCTTGTTGTCGCTGGAATGGAATCCAAGATGGCAGCTTAACGGTAATTTAATGATTCACAACAATTTTAAAGAATTATTTTGATATGCAGGGAATTTCAAATGAAGGATATAGGAAGCGATTAAGAATAACCAGGATCAATCCATAATTGATGAATATCAATATAATACAATAAAAAGTAACATCTACTAGTAATAGTATTATGCAGTATATAATAATCTTATAATATAATTTAATAATAATTATAAATAAATAACTTAATATGCAATATTTAAAAGTAATTATAAAAACACAATTATTATAAATAACGAAAATTATATGATTGTTAGATAGAATAATAGTTTTGTATTTTTATATTATATTATTTGTAAAATAATTGTATTATATATGATAAAATTAGTAATGAATATCAATTAAAAAGTACTGAAAGCATGTAGTATTCTAAAAACTGCAAGTTCCTTCCACGAAGTGCATCGAATAAGGAACGTTAAAAAAACATTTTTAAAAAGTAAAATAAAGGGGAAATGTGTGTACGATTTATAGCAATATAATTAAAAGTACAACACTCATTCTTTTTTAAAAAAATCATAGTACTCATTCATCATATTAGAAATATCAGTAATCGAAAATAGCACAAATTAAAACAGAAGAATGAAATAATAGAGCAATTAAACTGAAAATGGTTAAATTTCTAAAGAATTCAAATTTAAAATCGGTATAAATTAACAGAGTTATCACGGTTAAAAAACAATAAGAATTATTTCTAATATACGTTATCCCCATGGCAAACACATCGCCAGACGATAAAAATATCAAGGTAACCCTATTGTAAAGTTATCGCCCATCTTGGTAAACATAAACAGCAACCTAGCGCGTGCCCCGTGCTATCAAACTACCACCAAGGGAAAAAAAAAAGAATTATTACAAAGCATAGAAGTTGGTACAAAAATACGTTTGCTTCTCTATACAGCCGTTATGCGTCAAATCACTGCTTACGCCTGTCCAGTATGGGGTTATGCTGCTAAAACCAATATTAATATTTTAAATACTGTGCAAAATTCCTATATTAGAATGATTGTAAATATGCTTGCCTCTATCTGCGAAATGATCACATTAATATAGCCCTTAAAATCACTAGTTTTAAATCACATATTCAAAAATTAGCTATAAAATTTTCGATAATTTGCCAAATACTAATAATGTAAATATGTTAAATTTAAATGATTACAACTGTAATGATAATACTAAAAGGCCGAGAAGAATCCTTCTGGATTCTTACAACCCGCCTTAGCTTTTTTATCCTCGCAATAATTTTTTAATTATTGCACCCTAGTAAATTTTTAAATTCTTATTTTCTTTTAGTCTTATATTTTTATTAATTTTTTATACTCCACTGGACAAGCGTCTTTTCCTCTTATGTTCTATAATTTTATTTACCCCCATGGGCAGCCAGCCTGAGGTTAAACTCACTGAGAGAGCATTCCTAAGTTCTCAGTACTGTATAAACTTTTACCTCAAGAAGTCATCTCTAAGCCCCTCCTCCCGGATTCCATCGCCACAACCAATCGCCTGCATGCCACTCCACAGACTGTGTAAAAACAACGAAGTCAATCCTGCATCAAAGATATTATGATATGGGATTGAGGACTATTTATCAGTCCAGGTACCCAAAAATAGACTGTCATCCACTGTCTGTCATCCAAAAATACGTTATCATAGAAAAATATAAGCCAAGAATTAAAAAAAAATTTTTTTTAAAAATACACAGAAAATATTTTCATATAATATATGTATAGTTCATAATAAGTAAAAATAAAATTGTTTAATTAAAAAAATATTGAATTTTAATACCTGATATTAAATAAAGATATTCTTTTTTAAATATATTAAATAAGTTCATTTTTTATCATAAGTTCATTATTCATTTTTTTTATGTGTCATTTGTGAAAGTTTTTATCTTCTCATGTTTGTAGATCGACATCGAAGACGTAAGTAAATACGTTTCATGTTTCTATATATTTTTTATCATTCATTAAAGTGAATAACATTATTTAATTAGCTTAAAAGTGAAAAAAAGACAGGAATGACCAACCCACGCGCAAATCTTCCTCGCTGCCGAACGACGTTGTTCTAAGCATCAATGAAATGAGGATAACCCTATGAATTAGGATAGTAATGAATTAATTCTCCTAGAGTCTATTAATTTCTAAGACGGAATTGTTCTTTAGTGAAATTCAATGATTTTCCTATTTCTTATCTTAAAATTAGCCTACATTTAAAATTTCTTTAAAAATATTGTTGAAAAGTTTCCGAAATGTACGGTTGACCCCCCCTTACGTTAAATGTCGGATGACAGGCGATTTTCACGTAGTATTTTTCAAAGATCTCTACACCAATATTTTCCAACACTTTTAGGTCACTTCAATTAAATAGTCACGATTGCGGATTTATGACCTGCGTTGAATTGTGGTTTCAAGTTTTGGTGCGTGACCGCGGTAGCCTAGTGGTCAAGGCTTTGGATCGTGGCTGGTGTGTCATGAGTTCGAGTACACAGTATTACTGAAGACCCGCAGTCTAGAGGAGCTATGGACATTATATCTGTTGTCCTCCCCTTTTTGTAGTGTGGTAGTTAGGAGAGAAGTGTCCACTTAGATGTCGTCCTCGTCACTTGACCTTAGGTTGAAAATGATGAGATCCGTTGCTAAAAGACCTAGTGTAACTTAATAGTGCGACTTTAATGTTCACTCATTCACTTTAAAACTGTAGAAGCTGTAAACCTTCGAATTTAGGCCTAATATGAAATTAAATTGTTTCATATAAGGCGTAATATTAAATTTTTGAGATATCGTCCTAGTCGCTCGACTCTCGTGCAAATTTTGAGGTCCTCTGCCAATATTTTTCGCGTAGGTTAGGGGTGACCTACCCGCGGCACGCTTGTCCCAGTGTAACACGGTGGAGTTGAAATAATGGCACGCGAAGACTTATTGAAAAATTTGTAAAAATAATAATAAACACTAATTTTTTTTCTCAATTTTATTTAAATGTGGTTATTTCAGACAAAAAAAACCCCTCAAAATTTGTATTAGCATGTTTGTGAATAAATATTTTCTATTGGGAACATAAAAGCAAAATATCTCTCAAAAATAGCTGATAGACATGAAAACAACGTAATTTTGTTAACATCTTCAAGAACTAATCCTAATATACATAATTGGGGGAGGGGAATACAATTTCAAATGCCACATTAAGTAAATACTGACGGTTTAATAATTATTTAGAATAAAATGTTTTAAATTATACTTATTGTTTATTTTTTATGCCTAACTAATAATTGATTGAATTTGTAAAATGTTTATTAACAAAGGAACCTGAGCAGTAAATATATCTTTGTCTTTTTATTATATTAATTTTAAATTATAAACTACATAGACTTGCAGAAAAAGAGTGCTATGTGCATGAAAATGCCATAAAAATCTAATAAGTAACAATTTTTTCACTTTTTTTGTTTAATATTTGGAAAAATTGGAAGTATGGCACGTATAAATATTCTTTATCAGATAGTGGCACTCTTCCCAAAAGGGTTGCCCCTCTTCCTGCTGTAGCTTTACAGTGAGACATTTAAAAAATCAAAAATAATTTGCAATTCTAAAAACATTTAAAAAAAGGAAAAGAGAATAAAATGAAGAAAGTGCATCTGTAAAAATAAAAACCTTTTATTTCGTTGTTTAAAATTTTAAAATTTCTTTAAAAAAAACAAAAAAAACAACAACCATATTTGACATATTTTAACTATAAATTTGTGACGAATCTGTACGGAACCTTTCCATTAATATTCTTAGGCGTCTTTTTGGGGATTATAAATTCGCGTATATATATATATATATATATATATATATATATATATATATATATATATATATATATATATATATATATATTTCCAATCAACTCCCAGAAGCGAACGGGATATGCAAAGTAGATAGGGTTTTTAAGTAGAACGTTCTAAGCCAGCAAAGATGAAGGCTATTGAGCCAGCAGAAGCGGAGACATTCTTTAGAGGATTACGATAGTAAAGAGTTACTGCTAGTATTCTAGGAATTAACCTTATAAGTTAATGTACCTCTGAAGACATAGGAGTATCAACATGTGATATACTATAGTTCATTATCGCTAAAAACAAGAGTTAGTTTAATAAAATTAAGTTAATGAAAGCTAATAATTCGAGTTGCGTGTATTTCTCAGACCTCTTATTTCGGCAGACCTTATTGAGCTTACGCGTAATTATTGATTAATTTCATTATTCGTAATTTAATTTAATATTAAAGGTAAATCCCTTTTGTTTGACGTAACATAATAATATTATATGTTATTAGAGTTTCTCATATTGGAATCAAGTTAATAAATATAAGTTATCATTATACAAATGGCTCTTAGTGATTCTTTGCCTCAAATTAATCTTGGTGTCCAGGGTAGAACCCGGGGAGGGGGGTTCTCATTAATTTATAATTTTTGGTTATATATATATTTATCTAAATAATTTTATTACACATTATGAACCCAATGATACAAAATACTAATGGAAATTTTCTTTTAAGGTATCCGACTAACCTTATTTCATGTTTTGTTTTTTTTAAAAAAAAAAAGGTCACTTTTATGATTTGATTTTATAGGTCTTCTTATAATACTTATAAAAATACCAAGTTTTTTATTTTTCATTCACTAGAACAAAAACTACAAGAGTTTTATTAAAAGCAGATGAAATATTTTTACACATGAAAAACATTAAAATGCGTTTTTCTCGAAAAGCTCAAAAGGGGACAGCGATGGCTCAATAAGTTTTTTAAATAATTTGCTGAAATTTTGTGCGTACGTTTTGTATAACAGAAGAAGTGTTTTAACCTTCAGATTCCTCAATCACTGCTTTATTACAAAATGTACAGTTCTTTATTGGAATATAATCACTGTTTTTTTAAACCAATTTCATATTATAACTAAGATAAAGGGCTCTAGTTTTTGAAAAAACTAAATATTTCCTATCTTGAAGGTCTTTTAAAAAAGGAATAGCAAAGTAATACATCAAAATTGAAAAATTCAGAATTTGCTCATTTACTATTTGTATATATCGGGCTATGTTTATGTTTGTCAATTTTACCCATTTTTCCCATTTTAGTTGTAATAATTTATTTTTCTCTTCTTAATTTTAGCTTTTTTTTTCTTAAAATGTACTCAATAAATCTAAAAACCACAAAAAAACCTCCATATCTCCATTTTTTAAAATAAAAAGCTGTAGCAAATAGTCGGAACTTTTAGACTTGGTAAGGACTTGCTCAAGGACAAATATTCACGATGCTTTCAATTTCAGACAAAAAAGCTATGATGGGTAACTAGAGGGTTTTCTCAATTTGGAAGACAAACTTCTTTTTTCCGGTGGGGGGTATATTTTGGAAACCATTAATTACCATCGCTTATTAAAAGATTATTATCAATTATGGATTTATTTAGTTCTACTTTTACGGTTTCTTACACGATACATAGTGTGATTTCCTCACCAATTTCCTTACCCCAAAGGACACTTACATAACTTTGTTTTTAATTAACAAGTAATATAAAAAGAATTTTTTTATAATTACTTCCTACTTATAGATCAACACAGAAAAATTTTATCTTAGTTACTGTTAATTAAATAATTACAATTAATATAAGTATGTATATACATAGGATAGAATCACAACATTAAGTGTTAAAATAGAAAGCGATTTCCTTTGCAATTTTCCATTTTCTTTTCTATATAGGGTGTTGGACTAATTTACTTTTGTTTGTTACTATTTATTCATTAATTAAATTTAATTTTTTCTATAAAATAGTATCGTAAAATGAAATCACATCCTTAGGAATTAGGCCATTCGAACCCACGACCTGTGGATGAGAAGTCCAACGCGCTATTCATTGCACTACAGGAACAACCAGCGATTTTCCTTTTTATATAGGGTGTTGGACTATTATTTTGGTTTCTTACTATTTATTAAATAATTAATTAATTAATATTTGAAAAACTGTATTAATCATCACTACAAGTTAAAAAAATGTATTTGAACTTGAATGGATAAATAGAAAGCATTTTATGAACGATTGAAAATTTGAACAAGATATAGCGGGAGAGAGTGAATTAATAGTAGTAATTGTGAAAAATAAAACACTCTCTGAAAATACAAGGAAAAACTCCATGTGACTTTTCATTATATTTTTTAGACAAATAGATTGGTAGCCGTTACTCAAGGTCCCGAAATCGTAACTTTTGTTTTCTTTCGAAATTATAAATTCAAAATGAATTCATGTTGAAAGTGTTAAAGTGAAAATATTCATGGCACTGTTTTAATTTCAGGGGCTAGAAATAATTCAATTCCCGGAATGGGGTAAGGGGAGTGCTTTTTTAAAATTATTGAAAATAATGTTTATAATATTGTTATTTTTTGATAAATTATCTTGTGTAATAAGTAGCATTTCAGATTTTTTAAAAAATAAACTAACTTTTGGTTCATGCAATTAGTACTTTTCACAATTGAGAGATCCATTCGTAAATTAACAAGGTTTTTGGCCATACATTAGAACGTCGCTTATTCAAATCAATTGGGACCGGACACCTTTAGGATACGCGATGGTTCGGATAACCGAATGTGATCCATGCAATATATGAAACCGGACAATATGAAAATATTGGAAATCATGTCGTGCGGGAAACGTGCTTTAAATAAAAGCAAAATAGGTGCAAAATGTCGCAATTTTACCTTTATTATGGAAAATAATCACTTATTTTTCGCTGTACCATTGTACACCTTCGTTTTTCGCTGCAAGGTCTCGGATTCTAATTGCTCGTTAAGTTCCAGAGCTTTTTCACACAACAAAAGGCCCGATATTGGGTTCTCTTTGCACCTACTATGTGAAAACCACAAGTAGAGTGCACGATCAGGAACAATATCGTTTGCTTCCCTCGTGGTTTTCCTCTTCTTCGATCCATCTTCTGAGTCAAGTTCTGAAGCAAAATTTAAAATGGTTTCTCAGCTTTTTTTGTGTTAGTAATGGCTGACTTTCCAGCATTATAAAACTGTGCTGGAGACGCTCCACTTTCTCCCTTTGTGACACGGTTCAATATTTCAAGTTTTGCGTTCAAGACGTTGCACTTCCGTTTTGAATTCGAAGCTATAGCAATTCACAACTCGACAAAAGAGAACCTATACACCCCTTCACTTGGAAAAAAACTAACCGAACATTCCGCGTAGATGTTTACCAAATCACACACAACTGCAATTCCCCAAATATCCCTGATCTTGGGTTTTCCCGTCACTTTTAGCCTCACGCGAAACAACTGTTGAGCATTGTACTGTTGCAAAACGTATTCGTATACAGTACATGTAGTTGACAAAAAAAATGGGTTTGGATAGTAAACGTTCGGATAAACGAAGTTTTAATGTATTAGCTTGTTTCTCTACAGTTGTGTAATGTCGTATTGCGAAAATCATGTTGTTCTCTAATCTGTTTATAAACCGATGACCTTGCATTTTGGCATGAACTGGTGGGTTGATTATGATCCATATGACGAGCTTGTATTATTTATTGCATGAGCATTTGATCAGGAGTTTTTATGGTTAGTTTTCATTCAAATCAATTTTGCTTCTTCTCAAATATGAGGGTGTAACGTAGCAGGCCTCTTCAAGGTTCACCTTGGGAGTTCTTTGTCTAATGACCTGATGGTGAATGGCCAGGCCATTTGATAAATAATAAAATAAAATCTTCTCAAATATGTGTGAGAGATATCGTAATACCATTTTTGTAAGAGATGAACTGTTAATTCAATTAACAAAAAGGAAAAATTTCAGAAAGGGATACTTTTTAAAAGAAATGATGATTAGGTAATATTTAAATAAAAGTTCTAAATACATAAAAAAAGCTCTGCTTATTTAATATATTATTCTTTAAAAAATACCTTCTTTGTACATACTCGTAGATAGATATCTACTCCATATATGTTCCGTTTTTAATTAATTTCAATGAAAAGGTTTAATTTTCTGAAAAATTAATATGACTTATAGTATCGAATATAATAACCGCGGAAATGCAACCACGGTTAATCAGGAAAATTAAAAGCGCTTATCGGTTATAAGGTCGAACATTTTGGTGATATTTTATCTCATAAGATACATTCTCTATAAACTCAGTGACGACATGTTTTCTATTTGTCTTTGGGGTTTGGTCGCAGGAAAATGATGACATTAGGAATCTCATTAAATCCCTGAAGGAGATGATCACTTGACGGTAGATGTTAAAATAACGTCTCTTCAAGGTCATTTCCCTGATAAAAGTAAGGGATTCCAAAGAATCCCTGGACTGTTTCAGTTGAAGGATGAAATAAAAGTGTCAAGATTTTAAAACTTTTTATTTAAAAAATACGGTCCATATATATTTATTAAACGTAGAAGTAAGTAATACAACAATAGTCAATGAAAAACAACTTATTAAAATAATTAGAAATTAAGCTGGTAATCAATCCCTTTGTTAATCCTATGGTGCCATTTTTTTTAAGGATATGGGGTAGATATTTAGGAGATCCATAGTTCTACCTGTATGGTTAGGAAGAACAAGGACTCGACCCTCCCCCAGGACAGGATTTTGCCATTGCAAATCCTGATTAGTTCATCATTTCACTGAAACAGTTCATGGATTTGATAAAATCGCTTACTTTCATCAGGGAAATGACCTTGATCAGAGAGACGTTATTTTAAAACTCCCCTCAATTGATCATATCCCTTAAGAATTTGATGAAATTCTTAACTTCGTCATTTTCTTGCGACATAGGCTAGGTACCGAAAACGTGTTAAAGTTGAAACGGAATAAAAAAATGATGCGCATTCTATTTTTAAATGAGAACACGTTGCGAAAAATCTTAATTTGTAATTTCATACGCTTTCATTTTTTCATGGTTTCCCAAAAATAGTGCTCAACTCCTCATTGGGAGACACCTGTACGGGATTCATAGCTTACGAAAAACAAAGTACCACGTCACAGCCGTATCGAAAGCAACAACAGAAGAAATTTGGCAACACGGAAATACAAGGTAGTCTGTTTGTGTTGGCTTCCACACCCCAATACTTTGAGAGGGCATAATTTACAAACTTCAACGGTGTGAGATCTGGGGAACGAGGTGGCCATAGAACTGTCTTTTTCTGCAATCTATGGGTCGTGCAGGAACAGTTTTGGGGGCATTTTTTGAGAATTTCCTACGAGAAATCTGGCCTGCACGGTTTTGATGTTATTTTTAGAACACATTAGTTTAGACCATAGAATTAGATTATCATACAAACATAATTTCAAATGGATAAATAGCAACTGGATAGCGGAATATATGAATTAAAAGGTAGTTTTTGAAACTAAATTAAACAATAACAAAAGGAAATATATTTTCCTTTTCAAAAATTTATGTTTAATATACCTTTTATGGTTTCAAAAATTAATGCTTAGTTTTATTTTTAAATTTTAAAAAATATATATATTTTTTACCGACGTACACTTTATTTATACCTTTTTATCTTTATGTGGTTCCGTTTTTCCACAAAAATATAAGAAAAAATGGTAATTTGTTTCTAATCGTTGTATATATGTGCGGAGTAATTTTTTACAATTTTAGTGCAATATATTAAGCTTCCTCTGTAATATCCTTTTTGTTGTATTTTCAATTTATAAAAAAATTAAGTTAATGAATACTTTTTTAAAATTTTCTTATTTGAGAATGAAACGTATGAAAAACTGAGAAAGTTAATTTTTTACTTTTTAGCAAACGTATTGGTGATGACCCTACTAGCTTCCCAAATCGCAATTTTTTCACCTTTTTAATTGCAAATAAAACAACAAAAGATTTAATTTAGAAAAAAGTGTTAAACATAATTACTTCTTAAGATTTTAATCTTAAATTTGAGAAATAGATAAAGTACACGTGTAATTTACGCATTTTTTGGAAATAATGAAAAATCTCCTTTTTGTGAAAACTGTATACATATCAAATTATACATTATCGTTTATGTACTCTTTTAAAATACGTTTTAATGCTTCAAATTTATCTTTTTCAAATAAAATATTAAGGAAATAAAATACCAAGGTAGAGGGCATTTTTATTGTATTAATACGTAGGAAGATGTATCTTTCAAATAATGTAGATCGTAAAAGTTCATTTCTCGGAATGTTTCAAACAAAATACTAAAGTACAAATTTTTGTTTTAGATTGAAGAGGGATCTTTAAAAAAAGGTAAATCTAAGAAAAACCTTTGTTTTCGTCTCTATGTTGTATTTTAATTGAGTGCTTGAATTTAATTTTTACAGTTTGTAACTATATTGATTGAGCAGAATGTTTAAAAGCAAAATGTTAACACATCATTTTTGCTTTCTCTCACAAATTCAAGGAAATATAATAGTTATCTTACGTTTTTTGGTATAAAATTCAAAGGTGTAATCGATTGCATAATTACGCATTAGTGCTGCTAATTACATCTTCCTTATTTTTTCTTTTGTTCCAAGTTCTAAGATCCTTCTGTGGACGTGGTAACCTAGTGGTCAAGGTAACGGACTCGTGGTTGATTTGTCATGACTTCGAGCCGATAACCATCGAAAACCCTTATTGAAGGGGGGGGGGCGATACACATTAATTCAGTCGAAGCTCAAACGTCCTTCAGTTGGTGTGGTATGGAAGTCAGAAGAGAGGTTGCCAGCTCAGGTATCGACCTTGTCCCTTGATCATGGTTCAAAATTGAGAGACCCGTCATCAATAGCACTCTAGTAGGCTGAATAGTTCGACGTTACTATTCACTCACTCTAGGGTCCTTCTGAAAAGATATCTGTTAGAAATTCAGTTGAGGAAAAATTGGATTTTGTCCTTTATTCAATTTCTACTTAGCTCACTCTCTCCCTATATATAAATATATATTTATATATCTTGTTTAAATTTTCAATCTTTAATGAATTGCTTTCTATTCATCCAATCATGTTCAAATAAATTTTTTTAAACTTGTAGGGGTTGATGTTAATGCAGATTTTTCAAACAGCATTATTCATTAATTAAATTATTTAAACTAATTACCTGTTTTGACACCAATTTAGATTCATTTCTATTGTTATAAAAATGTGTCAAAACAATGCCAAAAGTTGGCGTTGTAAGCCAGTATTTCAGCCAAAGTAGCCAAACCGTGTGTGCATTGTTACAACAATGCTGGCAAACCATGCTCTTTTTTTTTTAATTCCTACTATTAGTCCACTCTCTCCAAATATATATAAAGCATGTTCAAATTTTCAATCGTTAATAAAATACTTTCTATTTATCCATTTAAAGTAGGAATTGATATTTATTTTTCAATTCCTACTATTAGCTCACAATCTATATATATATATATATACACTCTGTCGCAAAAAAATATATGCACCCAGAAGAAATCAAGCTACAATCACGAAACTCGGCAAGAATGTAGTCTGGTAAGAGATATGCAAATGATTAAAATTTCGAAGCCAATGAGACAAGGCTAAGTGTGCTATGCGCATATTAGTTGCGCAACTGGGAGAGTTTAAAAGCATGAGTACGAGCGCCGTACGGCTATCAAACGAATCTGATGACTTTAATAGACGATATTGAGACTTAGGATGCCTCTAAGACGTAACCGGCGAGCAGCTGACGGACTTTGATAGGGGCGCCTCAGAGAAGCAGGTGGGTCGAATAGACGTATCGGCCGCCACCTTGGTTGGAGCGATATGGTAGTTGCTCGGTGTTGGCAACAGTGGATCACAGAAGGTAGAGTGTACCGTCGCGGAGGGTCAGAACGTCCCAGGAACACAAATGATCGCGAGGATCGTGCAATCAGAAGAGTGGCCACTTCGGCACCAACAACGTCGCTAGCATCGATTCAACGCCACTTACCTCCTTCCAGACATCCAGTGCCATCAAGAGAAACCATAAAGGAGACGACTGACCGAAGTTGGCGAGGAGCCGACGTCCGCTAAGACGCTTACCACTGACCCCACATCATAGGCAGTGTCGACTGGATTTTTGCCGACCTCGGGCAACTTGGAGTGTGACAGACTGGAGACGTGTCATCTTCAGTGATGAATCCCGATTCAGTCTCAGTGCTGATGACCACCGCACACGTGTCTGGAGGCGCACCGGCCAGCGGTCCGATCCGGCATTTATTGTCGAGTGGCATACAGCAATTTCACAAGGTGTGACAATGTGGGAGCAATTTCTTGGGACACACGATCATCTTTAGTGGTCCTTCAAGGCACTTTGGCAGCTCGCAGATACGTGGACGATATTTTAACGCCGATTGTGCTACCCATGCTATCAAGTCGCCCAGGTGCCATTTATCAACAGGATAATGCTCGTCCACATACTGCGCGACTCTCCCAACAATGTCTTCAAGGATATGACGTCCTACCATGGCCTACCAGGTCACCAGATCTTTCGCCAATAGAGCATTTCTGGGACGCTGGGAAGGCAACTGCAGCCGTCGAGATACAGGAGAATTAACTGCACAGATGCAAAGACTATGGCAGGATCTTCCACAGGGGGTCATAAGTGATCTAATTGAATCGATGCCACGCCGAATTTCGGCTTGTATAGCTGCCAGAGGTGATTTTACTACTTACTGATTTTTAACTTTTGCAAGCTGTAACCGCTTAATAAAATGATATTTTGTTCTGAATTTTTAATCATTTGTTTATTTTCATATACACTACATGCATACCAAATTTCGTGAATGTAGCTCAATTTCTTCTGGGTGCATATATTTTTTGCGACAGAGTATATATATATATATATATATATATATATGTATGTAT
Organism: Trichonephila clavipes; assembly: GCA_019973935.1. Lineage (NCBI taxonomy): Eukaryota > Metazoa > Arthropoda > Arachnida > Araneae > Nephilidae > Trichonephila > Trichonephila clavipes. The sequence goes on along the minus strand of BMAU01021387.1, from coordinate 509,319 downwards.
GTGTATATATATATTTATTTATGTATCTTGGTAAAATTTTCAATCGTTAGTAAAATACATTTTAAGGCACTCAATTGAGCTGAAATTTTATATACAAGTTTATTTTGGATGGCAATACAATAATATAATAATAATTAATAAAATTAATTGATAGAACTAATTATTTAAAGAATTACAAATACAACCACGTTGGTATCATTTTTGGCGACTTGTGTCAAAACTTGAAAAGGTTTTTTTCTCAATTGTGTTGAAGTATTCAGTTGAACTGAAATTTATATACACGATTGTTTTGGATAACAATACGATACTTTAACGATAATTAATAAAAATTAATGACCACTTAATGTTGTGGTTCTGTCCTATGAATATACATATTTATAATAATCGTAACTATTTAATAAAAAGTAGCTAAAATAAAAAATTTATTTGAATATAATATTTTGGTAAAAGAGATTAACTTAGAATAATATTTTATTCCAAATATTCTTCTTTTGTAAAAAATGCTTCTATTATAATAATAGTTTGCCTGTATATAGCTCAGACCTCTCTATAGAGGCTCAACTAGAATTTTTGAAAAATTCGCATTATTTTCAGAGTTACCACGAATTGAAATAATTATTGGCATTTTTTTTCTTAAAATTGCTCCCCTCTGCTGTCGTAAAATATGGATAAACCCACTTCTAAGTTATATATTTGAAAAATTCTAGTTGAGCCTCTGTAGAGAGGTCTGAGCTATATACAGGCGAACTATTATTATAATAGAAGCATTTTTCACAAAAGGAGAACATTTGGAAAGAAGATTATTCTAAGTTAATTTTTTGCCAAAATATTGTATTTAAATAAATTTTTTTTTGTAAAAATGTCCTTAAAACAATTTATGCATATATTCTAATCTAAGTGACATTAAATATCATGAAAAGTGTCCATTCATGTGCTTTTTTAAAATCACGGTTCCGAACGTAGTCGGATACCTTAAACGATTACTAAATGACGGCGACTGAACACAAAGGCTGAGTAAGACTCTGACCGGCTCTCAAAGCTCCTGAACAGTGATATCACGAGTAACTGGGATCGAAATCACCATCGAGAGGTTACTGCGCGAATCTACAGTCATTGTGTCATCTTTCCTTCCGCGTTGTACGCTGTTAGGCGCATTGGCAATGGTCATTCACATTCGAATTGAAATTTCATGGATTGGAGAAGAATTGTTTTCAGTGTCGAGTCATATATATTTCGAATTGATGACCAGCGTAGATAGTGGGACCCCAGTGGGGTACTCACTTGATTGTCGTTTGTCCGTAAACCGGGGGCCATAGCTTGGAAAGGTATTTCATTTGATAATCGACATCTCCTTTGGTTGTCCTGCGTGGCATCCTTACAACAAGACGACACGTCGCTTTTCGAACACTTCTTTCGTCTTCCCAACTACTCCAAATATCTGTCCAATAAAGCACATTTGGGTTTGGGTAAGCTGACCACTTCTGTATCTCGCCTATTTAATTCGTCATTGGGGACAACAAGCAATCCCACAAGAAGGAATTCCTTCACTCAAAGTCCGGCTGAATCAGGACTATAGGTAGGCCAATGCATTATTGATTTTTCTCGTAGCAATTTTTTACCCTGATTAAAGTATTCAGTTCCAATGGTTCTGTTTCAATACACGTAAATGATATCTACTTATTTTCGTCCTATTTGAATTCTTGGTATGTTGCGTTTTATGTCACAGCGTGTATAAAGATGCCTACCTTCATTTATAAGATTAATATTAGCTTGATTGGGCAGTATATATTTTTATTGGAATACTTTTTCTATCTAATACTATAACGATATTTCTTTTGTTGCGTTTTTTTCGGGGAGGGGAGGGTAATGTCTTCATTTTTTGTTCCAAATTTCTGAAAAAGAGCCACAGACGACATTTGACTGAAAACATTTGGTAGTACGAGTATGTAATCAGGCAGATCCATTCAAGGGAGATTGCCCGAGAATTAACCCGTTCAAGACCGGGCAAATTTTATTGTTCAACCTATTTCTATTAAAAAAATTCTATAAGATCGTAATTTTAATAGAATGCTTCTCAAAGTTTCCACAGATGCGATCATCATTTTTATCGCATCCTTCTCATGCAATAACAATGTATCGAATGCAATAATAATGTATACTTCAAAGATAAAGCTACAATGTGACTTTAATTATAAACTACACAGTGTATCAAGATATGTATTATATTTTGTATATGACAAGCCCATGGAGGCCACTAGTAGTAACTTATATATAATTTGCTTTTAATTTAGTCCTGACAAATTAGTTATGAAATACATTTTGCCGTACTCATACATTTATAAGTATTTTATATCAGCTGGAATATATATTTTATTTTTTATCGTGTCAGAATGTATTTTGTTTCGTTTCCTTTCATTCAATTGATAATTATTTTAAATCTTTTATTTTGAACTTTTCGATATGCTCGCGCTCCTCACGTACGGTTATCACGCACCCTAGGGGGGCGCACTCCCCCCCTTTTGAGAAATGCTACTGTCATAAAATACACCGAAAGATACAGTTTATAATCATCAAAATCCTCAGAATGGGAAAAACGCAATTTCACATATTATACCGTGTTTTCTGATATATATGTGATCATGGTCCTCTCTCAAAATGAAGATAGTGTCACGAACACCTGGTAGTGGGCCTCCTAGATTCAAAAGCGCTCCTGAAGACCTTTTGATAAGCTTGATATTATAAAATGAGCTCAACCCAACAACTTATTTTGTGACGTCATGTAGTGATGAACTGTTTGCAAGAGGCATTTGTATTCTAGATGACAATCAGATCGGATGCCATTGACGGCGTCTAATAGGTTATCATGGATTCTAAATAACATCCATTACGCCCCACAGTAAGGGCCCAATCACTCAAGAGTCCCGATTCTGTGTAACCCGAAGGATATCGATTGGAAGAACTCGATCACAACACCACTGACGAATTCATCTAGGTCGTACTGGGTTAATGGTTTGAGCAGGGTTACCAGTGGGTGGCCGATCTGATATCCACGTCTTTTGTACCGGTTCAGGGACAGTAGTCATTTATCGGGATGTAATTCTTAACCCATAGATTTGACCATATCCAGCAACCACGCGGAAGTCAAGGGTCTTAAAAAAGCAGAAATAGAATGGAGCCTAAACCCCTACACAACTAATAGAAGAAAATTGGCCCCCATAAGATTCCCTAACAAAAAATTTGAAGCCTTCATAACTTCAGCAAAACTTTCGAGAATTGAACAGACAGAATATGAAATGGTTCTCAACTCTACAGCATGACCATGTAATAAGGAAAGAAATTCATATCCAGAATAATGATGTTGATATAGTTAAATAACGTCTTCTATCTATATTTCCCTTTTAAAAAGCAACTATCGATTGAAGTATTTTATCACCTACTAACAAAAATGAGTCTGCTTCACTGCTGAAGCAGAAATGCATTCACACCATTGAGGAGCTTTTGAGTTTGGCCTAAAACCAAGTAATTGCCTTTACGGATGGATCCTCTGACTCTGACCTCGATAAAGATAGTGCTGGAATCTATTTTATTCACCCAAATGATGAACTAGAACACTACGAAATTCCCACAGGTGAAATTTTCTAACATTATGTGTGAGCTTATGGCCATTAAATGAGTTTGGGATAATTATTATAACATGGGAACTGAAATTTTCAATGTCGTTCTACGGTTCTCAGACTCTAGATCTGCTTTCCGAGCGATCGAGGTAGGCAATTATCAACTGACCCAGGATATAATTGCCCTTAATAACAGAGTAGTTGCTGTCCAAGGAAATGTGGGTACTGGTCCACATATAACACCCTCGGCAATGAATAAGCTGATAACCCTACAAAGTACTCCGATTTTTTAGCTCAACTTTCCAATAGGTTTATCCTAATTGATGTGGATGCAATAACCCGACCTCCTATTCAGATAAGAAGCATTTCATTCTAGATCTTAATTGTAACCGCGTAATTTCAACCTCCAAAGCCAGACTACATACAAAACACTTTAAAGGGATGAAAATAACCTTTGATGGCATAAGAAATTTCTATACCAGTCCTCACTGCTCTAATAGTCAACTTTTTTAAAAAAATCTCTAATGGCAGATAATGAACATTTATTAACGTAGTTCATCACCGAAAGCTGGTGTCTCTTTTTAGTGCGACGCCATATTGGAAAATACCAGTCACCGCGGGTAATTTTGATGCACAGTCTCCTCCCTAGAGGGAGGCACCTGAGCTCTGACGATGCGAATCTGTACTAGGATTTAATTTTGCCTTGGTCACCCCCTAGAGATCTTTTATATGCCGTATAATCATATGACAGGGCCCCTGTCAATTTTCTGCATCATGAAATCCGTCGACTTGAGCCGAGGTCAAACCCACAAACTTGGGTGCAGAAGGCCAGTGACAAACCAACCACACCACCCATCCGACTACAGTCAACTTTTTACGAATCATGTTCTTAATTGTCCTGGACGCTTTCAGCTCCATTTGATTTCTCAACAGTTCATTAACAAGACAACAACAACAACATGTGCCCTAATACCATGTTTGGAGACAATAAAGCAAAAGTATATAAATATCACATTGGGAACCCTTACGTGGAACATGAAACACAGCTTCGAATGGAATTGTCCGTTATTTCGCCTGATTTGAACCCAATAGAGCAGGGGTGGTGCATATTTGGGATTGTTCTGTGTAATTTTTACCTTTATGGCGTGACATGTCTTCCTCGGGAATGTGCGTAAAGGTGTGATTGACGATCTGATTGCAGGTATGAATCATTATCGTCGACATTGCATCTCCAGTAGAGTTGATTAGACATGAGGAAGGAAGATTCGATCTGGGTACCTTCCGTTCCAAATACGAGTCTTTTAGCCATCACGCCTAAACGATCGTCGTCGCGTGTTGACTCTTACTGGTTTATATCAATATCACAACGCCACACTACCTCCATGCCAGTGATTCGGCGAATAGGCGAATGAACGATACCATATCCGTAGCGAGTGTGTGAGCAGTGGTGTCACTTTGTGAGTTGTGACATGTATGAGACAGCTTTGTGGATTACGTCACTTGTGTCAGAAGGCTTTGTGGGTTGCGACGGCTTGGTTGCTTTTGTGGTGGATAGATGACACCTCGACTGTGCTGCACCTGAATGGTACGGTTCTCTTTGCCCGGCCAGGGTAACCTATGAAGGATAGATTCAACCTGAGCAACTTCTGTTCCAAAAAAGAGTATTTTAGCCATCATGCCAAAACGATCATCGTGATCGCGTGTTGGCTAATACTGGTTTATACCGATATCACACCTTCACAGACACTTGACTAATAAATATTTGCAATGAAAACTTTCCCCCCTGAATTGGGGACATTATTGTAAACTAATTACTTGAAAACTAATTGTTGTTTTCATCTGTTATTTAGTGTAGGCACCAACCCGTGATAAATTCATTGCGTTTCAATACATTGTTTTTATATTATTATGATTTTTTGTTTGTTGCTTATTTTTATAGACTGATTGAATTTAGAAAGTGCACGACATTTCCGTTTATCTCCATTAATTTAATTTTCATATTGCATTGGCAAGGCTCAATGGATTGTTCCATAATGCCAACTTACGAGTTGTTTACGATTTGTAGAGTGGGAAAATATTCTAGAAATTTCTTTCTTTCTATGCAAGCCGTTCAAATATTTTCGAACCAATAGCATTGGTTTAACCCCTTGACTTATGATAACCTTTATCTATAAAACTGCAATAATCAATTCTAAATGGTTATGATCTTTTTATTATTGCAAACATTTCGTATAAAAATGTTCCCTATAAAAGGTTAAGATTTTTACGACGGATAACAAGTTTTTTTTTATATTTGACGCAAAAAGCTATATTCTCTAACTCTACTTCTCTCTCTCGAGGAGGATTTCGAGACTTGTGGACTTTCATCCAATTAGGGACAGTTGAAATGTCAGGGAAAGCTTCATAATTTAAAAGGTTGTGATTGCAAAATGGGCTGTTGTTTGGCATTGTCATTGGCGTTTAAAATTTTCCAAGAGATATTGAAAAATCTAATTCGTAGAGAGTAATTTAAAAAGCATTTTAATGAAATTTTTGACGAATTTCCTTTCTAATTCTAATTTTTAAAAAATTGCATGCAAATCACGCAGTCTTATAAAAGAAGGGGGTCTTAGGAATGTTAATTTTGTCTCGAGGGGTGAAAATATAAACAATCTTCAAACAGGTATAATTCTTTTAAATTAGAATTAAATAATTCGAATCTTTTGTGCATTATTTACAAAGGATTATGGCTTCAAAAATGTCCAAAATGTTTGAAGTATATTCATAGTTTTACAAATTATAAGCATATAAATATAAGATATAAGTTTTTAATAAATAGTAAATAATTTTTGCGTTACGCACGCTATTTCCTAAAATAGTAGCTTCTGATGTATAAAGCTTTATAGAATTATAAAATGTATCATACACTTCAAACCCTACATGATTTAAGAATAATATATCTTTTGTATTTCAAAATACTTGAAATTCAAAAAAAAAAAAAATGTAATTTTTTTTAATCCCTTAAAAATATAATTTGTTATTCTAAAGAGTGTTTTTTTCCAGGTATAGAAGTTTAAATTGGCATTACTTTCCAAAATGGCAAACCGATTTAACAGCTGTCAAGTGATTTATTCTCAGTTTGGTTTGGCAATTCATTAAAACGATCATCAAGCAAGGCGTAGATTCGTCGAATGGGCCGAAATCGAGATTGCCGTTGTTCCCTAATTTCATAAGCGAATTTTGTTTAGCGATGAAGCACACTTCTGGTTGAATGGCTACGTCAACAAACAAAACTGCCGCATTTGGAGTGAAGCTAATCCACAAGTGTATGTCGAAACACCGTTACATCCAGAAAACTGACTGTTTGGTGCGCTTTATGGGCTGGTGGAATCATTGGTCCGTACTTCTTCAAAAACGATGAAGGCCACAACGTTACAGTCAATGGTGATCGGTATAGAGCCATGATTACTAACTTTTTAATTCCTGAATTGAACAATCATGATGTCCAGGAGCTGTTGTTCCAACAAGACGGTGCAACATGTCACACAGTTCGTGCCACAATCGATTTATTGAAAGACACGTTTGGTGACCGCCTAATTTCACGGTTTGGACCTGTGAATTGGCCTCCAAAATCTTGTGATTTAACACCGCTAGACTATTTTCAGTGGGGCTATGTAAAGTCATTAGTCTATGCGGATAAGCTACAAACGCTTGACCATTTGGAATACAACATTCGCCGTGATTTTGCCGATATACGTCCACTAATGTTGGAAAAAGTCATCGAAAATTGGACTTCCAGATTGGACTACATCCGAGCCAGCCGTGGCAGTCATATGCCAAAAATCATATTTAAAATGTAATGCCACAACATTATCTTTCGAATAAAAAAAATTCATGTCAATGGAATTATACATCGTTGTTTTATTGCAATTTAAAGTTCTATACCTCTAATATATATATATATATATATATATATATATATATATATATATATAATATAAAGATATTTAATATGTTGTATCACACTCCACGGTGGACATATCCCGTACTGATACCTTTCTTTAAGGTGCCTGCTGACTTTTAGATGCATTGTTCCATTTCTCCGTACGGAGATCAAATGAACATTTTTTTTTCAGATGTTTCACAGCTTTTGTACTTTCCAGAACAATAAATATTCTTTATTCTAATGTCTGAACAGTGTGGCAACTATATTTTATCCTACTAGGCCTCATGTCTCGCTTAATGTTATGCTACATAGCAATTTGTGATCCGTCCTTAGCAATTGTCCAGCAGTGTATATATAACTTATTACATATATATATATATATATATATATATATATATATATATATATATATATATATATATATATATATATTATATATATATGTGTGTGTGTATAATAAGTAATATTTTTGATAAAAGAGACTCATTTGATTTTAACATTATAAAAATGCATTTATGGAGTAGTAACTTACACCTTTTAATATTTAGAAATATTATCTTAAACTTTATAAAAAGAAACATTGATTTAGTTACTGATAACATATATTAAAACATAGCAGTTGTGTGAAATTTTGCAATAAATGTTTAGAATACAATTATCCAAGTAAATTTATTTTGAAACATATTTCTATTTCACATTATATCTATTTTGATCTTAGTTGAATATTTTATTTAAAATTTCTTCTGTTTAGTTTATTTTTTAAAAAAATTTAAAGTATCTTAAGCGCTTAATTTAATTGCAATATAGCTATCTTAAATATAGTTAGATAAGTAAATTTATTTTTAAATATCTTTCTATTCTATATTAACTATATGTTTTTAACTTTGTGCATTATTTTATTTAAAATTTCTTATGTTTAGTTTTTTTTAAAATATCTTAGTGGTCAGTTAATTGCAAAATAACTATGTAGTTGGAGCCACGGTTTTTCCTTCTGGGTAATGTTCGTTCTAATAACACCATTTCGCGAGGTATCTTAGCGTGTAAGTTTCTATACGGTATTCAAGATTTTTGTTCTTACATGTTAGAATAAAAACCGTGAAAATCTATACTTATAGAAAAAATTAGGATAAAAATTCACATGTATCCTAATTTTTTCCATAGGAATTTTTTTCATTATTCCTCTCCTTGAGAGGTACATTATTGTTCTCTTTTCATAATTTAATTTTACTATATTGTCAGGTTTATCCTTCAAGTGTTAGAAATAGGCTTAACTTTTCAACATGGCTTTAATTTTCTTTTTTTTTCTATTACTTCGGAAATTTCTGCTGTACGGGAAAGGTGGATCTATAAAGCAATGCTTAACTTTAAATAGCTGCCTAATTTAGCGACAGTTTTAGAAATCATAATAGGTCTTTAGTTTAGTCCAATACTTTGTTTGTATCTACATTTGTTGTGTCTCGTGAACTCCAATTTCTTTCTTCTTTGGCATAGTAGGTCTTAGAACTTTTTCACTTTTATTTTATTTTATTATACTATATACATATATATATATATATACATAGATATACATAGATATATATATACATAAATATATATACATATATATATACATATTTGTGGGACGGGTGTCTAGGGGCAATGATAAAATTCTTAACGAAAGAAAGCATGAACCAAATTTAAAGAACAAATCAATTTATTAAAGTAAGAAAACAGATTATATTTATAGATTTAAATTGCTTACAAGAAAATAGATTAAAAGTTAATTCGGAAAGAGAACAGGATTCACCTGTAGAGGTGGGGGCGTCAAACATTTCTAGGTTTAAAGAAATGCCGTTTCTGAAGGCCAAGAGGCATCGAGCTCACTCCGTCGTGTCCGGTGTGCGAGTGAAGGGCAAGCAAGCAAAAAAAAAAAAACGATCCCACGCTTAGGGATTATAAGCGCTCGACGCCATCGCTCGAATCCCTGATTGGGCATTGAGATGCCTCATGCGTTTGACGTCAAACGCTCCGAGTTCCTCGATTGGCCTCTAAATTCAATTCAGTTCGTTTGAGGCCACCATCTCCTACATATCTCTCTCTCGAAGTACACTGGAAATTAAAAATATTCGAATTATTCGAAATCGTAAAGAATACAACTTTCCTACAAGTTCGGCCATCCTGGAATCACTGACCCCAGTGATTTGACATAACGTCGAATAATTTGCTCTAGAACATTAAAAATTTAAGAAAATACAACACAACTCACGCAAACAAAAAACACCAATGACAATAGATAAAAATATAAGAGAAGCACAGTACACAATGAATTAAAAAACGTTCAATTTCTCATCCCGGTGAATAAAATTTCATTAATTCGGCGGAAGAAGAGGTTAATTTAGGACCTTCATGGTTACCTACTCTTTCTAAATTATACCTATCTCTAGGTTTAACCTCGATTACTTTGTATGGTCCTAAAAATTTAGGCCTTAATTTTAAACCTGATCCGAATTGTGTTCTCTGGATGGCCACTAAGTCTTCCTTCTGATACCTGGGTGCCCTCTTGCGTTTCCTATCGTAGGTTCTTTTATTTTCTGCTTGGATCTTCTGAATATTTCTTTTCGCATCTTGTCGTAGTTGGTTTCTCTGTTCCTGCAATTCTTCTACCATCTCTTCCATTAATAGGTTTCTCAGGTAAAGGTCTTCCCTATTTCTCATGGTAACGCCAGTCAATAGTTCAAATTTAGACCATTTGGTACTTCGGTTGGAGGTGCTATTTAGAATTCTTTGAAGTCGGTCTACGAATTTGTACCATTTTGTAGGATCGTCGATTGACAACTTGGTCAAAACGGGGATTAGAGTTCGGTGGATTCTCTCCACTTCACCGTTCCCTCGGGGTACGCCGGTGGTGATCTGCAGATTTTGGATTTTCTCTTCGGTACAATAATCATCAAATCCTTTGGAGTTAAAAGGAGAACCCCTGTCTGTTATTATTCTCTTGGAATTGCCGAAAGTCTTTTGTTGTAGCTTTAATTTATCCAGTGCATCTTCTAGGGTGGTGGATTTTACGGGATAAAGCCAGGTAAACTTAGTAAAGGCATCAATTATTGTGAGGATATGTTGATATCTTTTGTTGGTAGACGGCAAAGGTCCAATAAAATCTACATGATAAGTGCTTAATGGCACGTCCTCTTTTGGAATAGGATTTAGAAATCCCTCCTTTTTCCCACACTTTTTGTTAGCTAGAATACAAGATACACAGTTAATATGATCACGTTTTGTACTTGTTTGCTTAAGTTAGGTATAAAAAATTCTCGTTTTACAATTTCTTCTGTTTTAGCGGATAAGAAGTGCCCTTTCTCATGAGCTAACTTGATTAGTTCGGTTTGCATATCCCTTGATGCAGCTATTAATTCGCGGCCATCTACGTATTTGTATAATATTTCACATTTTTAATAAAAAAGTCCGTAGCATTATTTGTTCCTATTAGTGACTTTAAATTTTGAATATTTTCGTCTTCTTGTTGGGCTCTTTGTAGTCTTGCGGTGAGAGTATCGCTTGTAATTATGGTGACTGGGTACCTGCTCAGAGCGTCTACATGTTGCATTCTCTGGCCGGAACGATGTACAATCTCGTAGTCATACTCTTCTAACAGTAATGTCCATCTTGCTACACGAGTAACTAAATCTTTTTTGTCCATAGTCTTTTGAAAAGCTGAACAGTCCGTTATGATTTTAAAATGATTTCCCAGAAGGTAGGTGCGAAATTTCTTTAAAGCGTTGACAACAGCAAGAACTTCCAGTTCATAGCTACTATATTTTTCTTCTGCTGGAGTCGTTTTCTGCGACATATATTGGACAGGATGTAATTTTCCGTCTTCTGCTTCTTGAAGTAAAACGGCGCCATATCCTTGTTGACTCGCATCGGTATGTAATTCGGTAGTTCTTCCTTGCTGAAAAATGCTTAATACTGGACTTTCAGTCAACAATTTCTTAAGCTTTTCGAATGCTTCCATTTGGGGTTGCTCGAACATAAATGGGTTGTCTTTCCTTGTTAGGTCACTCAATGGTTTCGCTATTTGAGAGTACGCTGGAATAAATTTGCGAAAGTAACCGGTGAGTCCTAAAAAAGCTCTGCACTTGTTTGACTGTTGTTGGTACCGGAAACTTCTTGACGGCTATTGTTTTTGCAATTGAAGGACGTATTGTCCCATTTTCGACGACGTGGCCCAAAAATTCTACTTTTCTTCTTAGGAATTGACATTTTTTAACTTCATTTCTAAGCCATACTTCGAGGCAACCTCTAATACTTCCCTTAGTTTTTCTAAACCTTCTTTCTCATCTTTAGCAGGAATCACCAAATCATCCATGTAAATTATTACAATGCCTTTCCGCATGAGCTCTCTGAAGATACTATACACATATCTTTGAAATACGCTGGGGCTGGTGCTTAGACCGAAAGGTACTTTATTAAATTCGAATTGTCCGTCTGGAACAACGAAGGAAGTGAGGTGCTTGCAATCTTCATTAACGTCAACATGGAAAAATCCATTTTTTAAATCTAACGTTGTGTACACTTTGGCTCCCTGTAGTCTATCTAATACATCCTCTATCAACGGCAATGGAAAACGATCCTTGACTAATTTCCGGTTCAGTCTTCTGTAATCTACACACAACCGGGTGGTACCATCTTTCTTCTTAACTAATACAATTGGACTCGCATATTCGGATGTGAGCTTGGTCTTACAATCCCCTGCTCTAACCATTCGTCGATTTGCTTGTTGACATCCTGATTCTCAGAAAATGATAAGCGGCGTGCAGGTTGGTAAACCGGTATGTCGTCTTTCAGGATAATTCTCATGGACACATTTGTCATTTCGGTCTTCTTTGGCTCATAGTTGGAGATTAATTCAAACAGTTCTCTTCGTATTTGTGGATTGGTAACATGTTGAACTACAATTTCGTCTTCCACTTCTGCTTCGTAAACTTGCATTTGCAGGAAACAATTTTTATCCTCATGTTTTCGGAACTGAACACTTTCTTTATAGAAGCAGACAGAGGCTTGCTCCAGTATATCTGAAACTATTACTGCTTGAAATTCCAAACTCGGCGTAGATACGACATGCCACGTCAGAGAATATTCTTCTCCGTCTAGTTCAATCTTTCTCTGGAACGACCCTTTTGTTTTGACTTCGTACTTCCCCAGTCCGATCAATACTGAAATGTCTTTCGAGAGTTTCGACGGTTCGATGATTCCTTTGCTTACATCTTCTCGAATGAGGGAAACTGAACTGCCGCTGTCAATGAGAGCTTCAATAATCTTGTTCCCCATGGTTATTTTTTTGGTCTTAATTCTTTCTCGAGAGATTCGTGAGCAGATCTGGATTGAGGAGTCTGTAGAGTTATTAATTTTCGAACATTTGGGGCGCTTCGTACAATCCACGGCATAATGACCTGGTCCTTTACAGTAGCTACAGGTTAGTCGTTTACTTTTCCCGGAGTAGGAGGTACCGTTCAATTGAAAATGTTTTCTCTCACGCCTATTACTTCCACCCTGGGGATATTCAGTTCTTTGAAAGTAAGTATCGCTTGATCCACTGGCTTCGTATCTTCCCTTGGCAAATGAATTGTAAAATTTCGGTCTTAATGTTCTTCGGACACTTTCATACTCTTCAAATTTTTCTGCTATCTCGGCCGGTGAGTTAATAGTAGACCATTCATCTAAAAAGTGCTCCCGAAGCTCGTACGGTGCACTCTTCTTTATTTGGTCGGCTATAATTAGTTCTCGCAGCTGGTCGAAAGTTTCTACATTTGAACCGGAAATCCATCCATCGAAGTATGTTTGTATTTTGTAGAAAAAATCTTGCCAATTTCGTTCATTAGATTTTTGGTGAGAAATAAAGAGTTGACGAAGTTTCTCCGGGGATAACTTAAATCTTTTTAACAGTAACCCCTTAACGTGGTTATAATCGTTGCATTTATCCGCTGGCTCTCTGGCAATCAAATGAGCAATGTCGATAGGAATCAGTCCTATAAGCTTTTGTACCCAATCCTTCTTCGGCAAGAATGTCAGTTCCGCATGTCGTTCAAATAATGTCAGGTTCAAGCTAATATCGTCCTTCATATTAAACTTATGAAAAGTTTCGTGGATCACTTTCGGTGCTTGTACATTTTCGGGGTTATTCATAGTATTAGCATTCTTTTCAGCCTGTATTCGCAACTTCTCTAATTCATATTCTCGCTCTTCTCGTCGCAATTTCTCTTCATATTCTCGCTGTTCTCGTCGCAATTTCTCTTCTTCTGTACGTATGCGATCCTTCACAATGCTATCGATCATTACCTTGACATCATCTTCGATGTAATCTGGGCTTTTCACGATGAGATCCTTTAGCTTGGGTTTAGTCAAGCTCGCTTCGACGATCAACCCTAACTCTTCGGCGAGTTCTATTAGATGCTCTTTTTTCTTTGAGAGAAGAAATGCCATTTTTGCAACCAAAGATCAAGAGTGACGGCTCAGAGAACAAATTTAAAATTTTAAACCAAGCCCAATTTTCCCCTAAAATTTAATCCGGATGCGAAACGTTTATACAATAACGCAGGAAAAGCTCCCTTACTCAACCAAGAGGAGAGACAAAACGCAGATAAAATACAATTATAACAGGTATATGAATAAAATTCACAAATACTAAAAAATTCTAAAATCGACACTAAAAATATTAATACAATGAAATCGAAAAATTATGACAGTAATATCTCAATTTCTCGAAATGTAGTCAATAAAAATACACTGGAAGAATCTATAGCA